>NIGB01000010.1:364365-417961 GCA_003055145.1 Escovopsis weberi
CCTCGGAGTGCAGCGAGCCGGTGAGATAGCTCATCTCGGCGTAGATCTGCTCGTACGGCCGCGGCGACAGGATCTGGCTCGTAAACGGGTGGCCGATCCGGAGGGGCTCGGGCCGGGGCCTGGCAGCCTGCTTGCTGTGTTCGAGGGGCTGGCCGGCGGCGGCGTCGTCGGCGATGGCGATGGCGGTGATGGTCGTGGTTGTAGTCGTGGGTGTGAGTTTGGCTTTGGTCGTGGTTGGCTGGGGCGGGGGCGCCTTGGACGATGGCGAGTTCTCCCGGGACGAGGACAGCGTCGACGTCGACTGGGAGGAGCAGAGGGACGAGGAGAAGATGGTGTCTTCGTATCGGGAGGCCGAGGTGGCCGGGGAGACGGCCGTCTTGCCCTCGAGGAACTCCCTCTCGATGCTTTCGCGTCTGAAAGGCATCCCGGTGTCGATGTGTGCTGGCACGGGCATGGCTGCGCAGGTCATGGCGAACCGAGACTGGAGTGCTGACGACTGACGAGTGACGACTGACGACTGACGACGAGGAGGATGGCGGCAATGAGAGAAGTCGGTATAAGAGAGAAAGATAGAGAGAGACAGAGACTCGACGTGTGCAAGACGGTTCTTCTTCTGCCAAGCCAAGATCGAGCGGGAGCTGGAGTGTTAATAATGGCATCCCAAGTCCCGGCAGCATCCCAGGTGGTGATAAGCCCAAGCCCGGGAGGCTTGTGGCTGGCCTAGTTCCTGGGGCTTTCTTGGAAATTGCATCGACTCGCAGACCGCACTCTAAATCTGCGCGCACACCAGGACCAAACGGGGGCCGAAGCCAGTTGATCTGATCTGATCTGATCCCACCACGCCAACACCACAGGCCCTCGGTCTTTGAACGCATCAATCAAATCAAATGCCCTCGGCGCCGCGAGGCCACGCCGGGCCCGGGAACCACGACCAGTAGGGTCGACAACACCACGGATTGCGCCCTCGCGGGGGAAAAGGGGAGGGGGGAGGGTGAGGGTGAGGGTGAGGGGGGGGCCACGTTCAGGTCTGAATGACGGCGCCACACCCATTCATCGAGCAGAGATGGCCTCTGGGCAGGGCATTCTTCTGGGGAGAACAAAGGGAAGCCTCCCTGCGGATTGGCGTACTCCGTACGGAGTACAGTATGCGAAGCTCCCGTGGGCGCGATCCGATACCGTCTAGGCGGTTTCATTCTCGACCCAAGGCGGCCGCCATCCGAGCCAACGGCACTTGCTCCATACGGCCAGCCAAAGACTCGCCAGCCCAGTATCGTGAAGTCCAAGGAGGGATCCAGGTGACATTGTCGTCGTCGTCGTCGTCGTCGTCCTCGCAGCCTCGGGGGCTTCCCCGCAACCCCCATACGGGACCCTCTTGTTGCAGAACGCGGAGCAGAGACGACGATGGGGCACGAGTATGTACGGAGTATTCATTACTCCATACAGTATGGAGCCATCTTTGCCTGGCCATGGCGTTGAGCCGTGCCCCCGGCTCCCCCCCCCCCCCCTTGCCCTGGTCGTCCCGAAGCTTTGGGCTCCGCAAGCCCACCTGCATATGCACGCATGCATGCATGCACCCACGCCCACCCACGCCCACCCACGCGCATGGGCGTGAACGCTCCGCTCGATGCTGCCAAGTGCTCGCTGCTGGATGCTGGATGCTGCTGAATTCGCAAAAACCTTATCGTCCACGGCGGAGAGGATGCGGTACGAGACATTCGTAGAGTCCTGGATGGACTGGCTCGCTCGACGGCGTCCCGAGTCCGGAGGACCCCGTACGAGTACGAGGACTCGTACCATCTAGATCCATCAATGGCAGGGAACCGACGTCGCGCCTCGAACGTCTTAGGCCCGAGTCCGCGGCACATGGTGTCCAAGATAGGGCGCGCCACACCAGGGCCATCCACGGGTCCCAACAAGTCCTCCAAATGCCAGTACGAGCACGCCATATCGTCTGTCGGCTGCATTTATCGAACCGCAGGACTCCGTTTGCATTGAGCCTCATCATCTAGTAGACAGCGTGCGAGTACTCGTCAGCCAAGTCCACGATCCAAGGCCCGCAGGACTCACCGACCCGTGGCGCTGGCACCTCCATATTCCATACTCCATGCTTCCACATTCCGTATTGTCGCCATTCTCCCAAAATAGTCGCCGGCCGCGTCTCGATCGGCTCGGCGCCACAACCACGAAACGCCCATCCCACATCTCGATGCGGCGTAGGCCCAACGGGCCTTGGCCCGATTGTCTGATTGTCTGATTGTCTGATTGCGAAGGCCGCCCGTTCTCGCTTTAGAGTTCGCGCGTGAGGCCCGCAGGATCGAGCGTCAGGCCGCTTGTTTACGTCGGGCCTGCATGGATCGAGATGAGAGTTGAATTGGGGCTCGTCGGGGGACGATTGTGTGCGTGAGTGAATGGAAGACTCGATGCGGAGGATCGATTGAGGGCCTTGGGGAGAATCGGATATATGCATATTGGGTATTTGCATATCGGGTAACTGCAATTCCAATTATGCAGGTAGCGGGGTGGAGATGCCACTGAGCCTCTGGAGCCTCCAGATCGCGAGATGGACGTCAAGCCAGGACTCAGTCATGAAAGGACATTGACAGATCTGACTCCATAATGACATGTATCTTCTCGTTCTATATCTCGCAAGCCGCGCCCTCCAGTCTCATTCACATCCATCCGCCTCGATCCATCCTCACATCGCCAGCTCCCCGTGATACTTCTCCGGCAGCACCGCCTTCAGCCTCTCCATCTTGTCCCTGTACGCCCCCAGCGCCGCCAGCACCTCCCCGCGCGCCCCCTCCCCCGCGCCGGCCTCGTAGTACCGCACCTCCATCCGCGTCTTGTCCAGCTGCGCCGCGGCCAGGCCCAGCCGCTCCCGCAGCTCGAGGACCTCGCGCCGCAGCGCCGCGTTGGCGTCCTCGGCCTCGCGCGCGCGCCGCAGCGGGGCCCGCAGGCGCTCCTCCAGGTCCGAGAGGCGCTCCGTCCAGCGCGGCGTCACCACGGACACGACCGTCGGGCGCTTCTCGAGCTCGCGCGTGCGCTGGATGCCCGGGTGGTGCTCGATGGCGGGCAGGACGAAGATGGGCGCGTCGCGGCCCTGGTCGGCGAGGCGGCAGAAGCGCGTCGTCAGGTCGACGCCGACGAGCCCGCGGGGGTGCGCCGGCTGGCCCTGGCGATGACCCTGGCCCTGGCCGTTTTGCGGACTCTTGCCTTGCTGGCCCGGAGGCTGCCCGCCGCGCGCCCACATGCGCTCGCCGCTGACGCCGCTCTCCCAGAACTGCCGCTCCGCGTCCGCGTGCCGGGCCTCGGCGCGGTCCAGCAGCCGGTGGATGCGCCCGGCCACGTCCTCGTCCGCGTTGGCCAGCACGAACCGGTCCTGCGGGAAGACGAGCTCGCGGCCGCCCGCGCGGCCTCCGGCGCCCAGCCGCGCGAGCATCTGGTGCGGCACGACCGCCTCGCCCGCGAGCACGTCGAGCGCGCCCGCGTAGCTGAGCTCGAGCTCGTGCATGCGCGCGACCAGGTGCTGCGTGAAGAGCAGCCACTGGCCCAGCAGCGTGTTGCGCGCGGACTCGAGCTGCGCCGCGTCCTCGGCGTCCTCGGTCGGGAGCAGCGACAGCAGGCCCCCCGTCGCGGCGTATTCGTGGTCCAGCACCTCCAGGCACTCGTTGGCGTGCATGACGAGGTTGTGGTGCGAGCGGTACGGGCGGCGCAGCGGCGCGTCGGCATCATCGTCCTCGTTGCCCTTCCCCTTCCCCTTCCCCTTCCCCTTCCCGTCCGCGTTTCCGTCAGTGTCCCGGCAGGTCGTCAGCGGGCAGTGGTACTCGATGCCCTTCTCCTCGTCGGCCGCCTTGACCGTGTTCAGCAGGCCCCAGAGCGGCACGTGGTACATCTCGTCGGCCGCCGCAGGCGGCTCCTCGGGGTTCGTGATGAGCTCCCACAGCTCGTCGGCGTACAGGCGCAGCCGCCGCCCGCGCCGCACATCCCCGTCGACGAGCTGGAACCCGTCGGACCCGAAGAGCTGGCGCACCAGCCGCATGAGCTGCCGGATGTGCTGGATGATGCTCCACAGCGTCGGCGGCTTGCCCCCGCCGTCGAGGACGGAGCAGTTGGCGCCGCCGAGCGCCTTGAGGTCCTCCTCAGAGAAGATGCCGAACGCCGGGTCGAAGAGCGTGCACGCCCACGGCCGCGTCCTCTCGGTGCCCGGGACGGACGGCAGCGTGCCGCCCTCCCGCAGCTGGAGCGGATCAGGAGTCTGTTCTCTCTGGGCCATGGCGAGTATGAGAGTTCAATGGGTCTTCTTCTTCCTTCGTGACGATGTGAGCATGTATCGAGACTTATCAAGTCTTTTTTTCCGTCCCTCACACGCCCTTAATCATCCCCTTTTGTATCGAAAGGCATGCCGATGATGCCTGTCCTTGAGCACGAGCATCGTTCTTTGTTCATCATCCGTCAAGTCATCAAAGATCTCCCGCCCCCCTGGCTCGAGCGTCCCGGAAGCAGTACGCCAAGCCCACACCATGGCTCATCAAAGCCTTCCCGACATCACCACCCGCGGAAGTCTCCACAAAGCAGACGAGGGAGAACAAAGAATCTGCACCCAGTCATGCATCCAGTCCTGCATGCACCCTGGCAGCCAGAGGATGCTCCGGTCCTGCATGCACCTAGCCAGAACATGCATCAAACCGAGCATCGTTCAACGTCGCAGATCTCGATCTCTTCCCGGCGCTCCGAGGATCGACGTCAAACAGACCGTCACAAAGACAGTCACAAGACTCGAACCCGTGTGACGAGCAACACGAAGGGAGCACCAAGGAAGTGCAGAGGAGGGGGGGGATGAGAGCAGGGAAACCAACTAGCGACTCTTGAGGCAGAGCTGAAACGTTCCGAGAGAGGCGCCACGGTAGCAGGTCCATCCGACCAACAAGGTAGCCAGCCCATAGCCGCTTCGGGTGGGCCAACGGCTTCGGGGTCGATCGGATGCGTCCCGATGTTCCTTGGTGGGGGTGGTTGTTGCTTGTTCGCCATCTTGATGAGGCTGCCCGATGTCACGGGTAAGGAGGTGCTCGTCATCTTCATTGGGTTACGAGTTGAGACGTCTCCGGTCTCGGGAATCATCTTGAGGAGTTCGTAAGGAAAATAGAGTCGCATTGCCAATCGAGGCCCGTGAGAAGCTCATCGAGTAGACATCCAACGCATTAGCCGTAAAACGTAGATCCAAACCATCCATCTTTCCTAAGGGCCTCCAAAAGGTATTCAATCCCAAATCCCATGTCAGAGCACATGCTGTCGCTGTTGCTGTCGCTCGTAGCCAAATCGACCAAATCCAAGTAAAAAAAAAAAAATCAGATGGGGTCAGTCTCCTGGTTCCCGGGCCCCCAAAGGCCCAGGGGAAGAGACTGGCTCACTTCAACCGATCATTCCACGCCAGCACCTTCTCGATCAGCTTCCTCCCCGGAAAGTCACAGATGACGACACCGACCCGGGCCGCGTCCTCGCTGTCGATGGCGTCGTCGAGGTACTGGCCCGTCATGTCGTTCATGCCCTGGATGGTCCTGTTCATCGGCCCCGCGGCGGCCTCGATGGGCAGCACGCCGACCGAGGCGGACAGGTGCGAGAGGTACATGACCTTGTTGTCGTCGGGCGAGAGGGCAGCCTTCTCGAGCGCGTCGCGGATGGCGGTCCACTTCTCCGACAGGTGGTAGACATCCGGGGTGACCCACAGGTCCTCGAGGACCATGTCGGGGCCCTCCCACTCGAGGCCGTAGGGCCCGTCCTGGTCGTCGAAGTTCTGGAGGATGAAGATCTTGGAGCGCAGCTCGCCGAGGGTGGGGATCGGGCGGGAGCGGTTGTACTTGTGGATGTGCTTGGCGGACCCGGGCCCCGTGGAGGGGGACGAGGCGTGGTGGTAGTGGAAGGCGTCCTCGAAGGAGAGGGTGTTGTGGTCGCCGAGGGGCTTGCCCTCCTCCTTGAGCCGCATGAGGATGGCCTCGGAGGGGTTCTCGTCGAGGAAGGCGAACATGGTGACGAGGACGTCCTCGTAGCTGAAGCCCGTGTAGCCGCTGGCGTGGTAGATGTGCAGCTCGTCGTCGCGCAGCCGGGCGCGGATGTCGAAGTAGCGGAGGCCCGACTGCAGCTGCATGCTCAGGTTCCAGTTCTGGCACTGCAGCAGCTGTGTCCCGATCTCATATGTCATGGTGTCGTGCGTGCCGGGGATGCTGAGGCTCGTCACGTTGAGCTCGTCGCGGAGGCCCGCCATCCACCGCGGGTGGAGCCCGTCGGCTGCGTCGAAGCTGTATTGGGATTGATAGCCGCGGTAGCATGTCGGTCCGATGAAGCAGGGGCTGAAGAGCGTCAGGAGCCGGTGGACGAGGAAGAGCGCCATGGCGCCCGCGCTGGAGGAGAGGAGGACGAAGGGGGGCGTGAGGCGGCGGCGGCGGCGGAAGCTTTGGTGCTGCTGTTGCTGCTGCTGATTCTGCTGCTGATGCTGATGCTGATGCTGATGCTGATGCTGATTCTGATTTTGATTCTGATATTGATGGTGTTGTTTCTGCTGCTGCTGCTGCTGCTGCTGCCCCTTCTCGCTCGACGGCGGGAGGAGAGGTTCGGCGTCGGCAGCCATGGCGGAGAGGCCTTGTGTCAAGGACGAATCACGCAACGGCACACGCTGTACGCCGTACGAAGGGAGGGCTCGACCGATGGAACGATGGCTGCTACTGCTGCTTCCGCTGCTGCTGCTTCGACTGCGGCTGCGACTGCTGGCGTCGGCGATGCTGGCGGGAATCGATAGGGTCATGCTTCGGAGGAGGAAACGAGGATGGAGCTCGAGTTAGCGGGCTCTGCAGGGGAAAAGGATCGAGGCCCACTTCGTCTGGGCAGTGGGAGGCCCCGTGCAGAGGACGGGGAGGGGCCCGTCGAGGCTCTTGGCTCCAAGGCAGGCCGATGCGTGTATCGAGAGCGTGGAGTCTATCAGAGGCGAGCCATTTCTGCTTCCATTCCGTGATGGCGGGAACCCGTCGAAAAGCACAGAGTGTTCGATGGAGATGGGGATGCCAGGAAACAACTCATTCAAGGCGGATCGTTCGGACTGGAAAGCATTCGAGTCAGCCATCATTCCATCATGATGTGCCACTCTGTGGGCTCTAGGGTAGGCAGCTCCAGGGTCACAACCCTGGGATTGAACATTTGGATCATACCAAATGCCTCTTGGAATGGGGCATCTCTCTTGAGTCGGACTCGATCAATATCCTGCCCAGGGTGAGACAAGAGCGATTTGAGCTCCATCTCGTGGACATGGGTGCCCACGGTGATCAACCAAGGCCGGCATCCCGCTGTTCGCAAACTCTCTGCCTCCCTGATTGCACTTCAGAGAGGAACCTGTAGTAGAGGACGCACGCCAGAGATGGTGCAGAGCCACTCTCCACACACTGACTGTTCCATCCTCCCTGTCCCGTGTGTGTGTGTCCCACGATCTCCCTGTGAAAACGGCTGCAGCGAGAGATCGACTCCATGCGCGTGAAACCTCCAGCGCACCGGGCAGGCGGCCGGTGTTTGCCCACTTCTTTGAAACTCGTTTCATTGATGCTTCACGGCGGGGGCCTGGCGTCTTCCCCACCTCCCGGCTCCGCAGCCGCACGCCGTATGTACGACAAGTCGGGATCCATAGATTCCTCACCATTGGATGTCGTCCGCGATCAGCACTGTCGATCTTCAAGCCATCATCCCGCGACGAGGAGCTCCCTTGCTTTCGTGGCCGTTGAGTTTATTTTGTCCTGCTTCCTCGAGGAAAAGGGAGGAAAGGAAAGCAGGCGAGAGGCTACTCCGTACTTTAGGCGGGTCAGAACGAGCTTGTCGAAGCAGAGCGATCGTCGGAGCGGGCCGAGATCTGGATGGAGTACTTCGTGGATGTAGGCTCCCTCCAGCAGAGCAGCGACAGGGGCGCTCCTCTCCAAGTCCAAGCTTTGCCGTCACCATGGATGTCCTGTCCACGCTGCCTCGGGTGGATGCTAGTTCTACTCCGTGCTCCGTAGTGTGAAGGATCCGGCCTACTTTGACCCCGGCCGGGATCAGGCTTCGGCAGCGCGTGCTTGTCGACTCGGGAAAGGACATAGTCCCCGGGAAGTGTGAGAAAGGCTGGGCATCGGCCCGCGATGTCGCCATGTGGGGACCGGCTCGAGGCCGGGTCTCTGGACTCTGGAGCGCTGGACGTGGACAGAAAAGGTCCCCCGCTAGGGCCATCCGATGAGCACTGTCGGATGCTCCGTGCGGTAAGGCTGGGGTTGCCCGCAATTTTCTGGATGCCGAGCTCGAAGACAGTGCTCCGAGCACCGTCCTCCGTACCAAGCACGCGGGAGAGGGGACTCGCGTGAGATACAGGTATACACATGTTTTCTGACCCGCACGACCCGAATTGCACCACTCCGAAATTGCACCCAGCACGATGTGTGAGATGAGTGATGGCATATTGAGTTTGCGCGGTGGCCTCCCGGGAGGACGGCATCTGCCTCTCGACTGACTCATCTCCATGAGCAACGAGCAATGGACGCGCCGTGGGCGAGGGTCTGGCACGCATTGACGAATTCCTCGAGTCGACATGGCCCATTTCACCGGGCAAGACTTGGCTGCCAAAAATAGGATTGCGGCCAAGCTTCACGGACCAGGGGAGGTCGACGTCATTGGACGGTGCTCTTGTATGTATTGTATTGATGTTGCTCCTGGCTTCCCATGTGCCCGTGGTCCACCATGGCCTGTGACTGTTTCAGCGTCTTGCTTGACGTGGGAGAGATGGATGACTTGCGTGTGATACCAGAGGCCTATGTGCCGGTATGTATGATCGAGTAATGGACCTTGACCAGGCTTCCATGACCGCACCGGACGTTGGACGGACGGTTCAACTGCTTCGTTTTCTCTTGGTCCAGTGCCAATGCTCGTATTTGCGTTGCGTGTGGTGTTGCGTCCAGTGTGTGTCGCGTGCATCAGCCCATGCAGGCCCCATCCCTCTCTGGTCATGCGCGCCGGCGAGAACGAGAAGAAGAGGGAAGAGACTCGCCGGTGATGGGATTCGTCGAGTCGATGCCGATGCCGTCTTCTAGTACTCCGTAGTCCCTGTAGATGATCGACTCCATCATGATCGATCGTGTCCTCCCAGGAGGTTGAGGTGCTCCGTGCAAATTCTCCGTGCCAAATTCCATTCCATACTGTGATGTGCTCGTGAACGGGAAGGTGCTAGCGGAGCCAACCTGCCCGCGGAAACGAGAGACGCACCTCGGCGTCGTGAGGCCTGCGAGGAAGGCGAGATCCATCCATGCCGCTCCTGCTCCTGCTGCTCCTGCTGCTGCTGCTCCTGCTGCCGCCGTGTTCGTATCGACGGCGCTATTCCCGAGCGGGATGGAGCGATGACGGCTCTACCTGTAGTACGGAGTATCTTGTACTCTGTACTCCGTACATGCGAGTATCGTGTACTCCGTACTACGAGTATATCAGACTCAAGGGGTGGCGCCGCGCGGCCACCAGTCAGAATCTCGGACAGGGCCGTGGGTCTGCTGTGGGCCTGCTGTGGACCGCGCCGGCTGACCTGTAATATCGCCGACTGCAAGCACTGCTGAGGCCGGACCAGAGCTGATGCAAATTGGAGCCCCTCGTACGGAGTCCCTCTCACGGTACTCCGTACTAGTAGTACGAGTACTCGGTACTCCGTATGCATGCTCTCCGTACGGAGCAGATGTGCCCAGAGCCAGCTCCTGCGGCCCTGTGACGACATGGTTCAGGGGTCTGGCCGGCCTAGTGCGATCCAACGGGGCAGCACCTTCCACTCTCAAAACTCTCTTCTTCAGCAGCGATCAGCGCTCGCCTGGCAGGCGCAGAGGGAGCAGCGACCTGGAGGGACTTGCTCTGTACCTGATCGCATCGGGAGTCCAAGTGCCATTTACAGGTAGTACTAGTGCTCCGTACTAGTACTCCGTACTATCAACTTATTCCAATGAATCTCCATGATGCCACATTGCGGATCCATTGAGATGGGCTTTTCGAGACAAACTCGTCTGTGCAGACGCTCGTAGCCTGATACTGAACCACTTTCCATGCGTCTTCCTGCTTGCAGCCCCTCCTGCCCACTGAGTGAGATCTCCCTCAATGTACTCCGTACAGCCGCGGTACCTGATGAGCCACTCACTGTTTCAAATGCTTTGGCGGATCACCAGTGGCAACTCCTCAGCGTCTTCAAGTGCCACTCTCCTGAGAGTCGCCGTACCGGCATTGTCTCTCGAGGGTACTCGGCATGTACCAGGTCTGTCTTCATCGCGGAGGCACCGCATGTGCGACTCGGGTCCTCCTGCCTGCACTGCGGTGGACTTTTCCTTCAAGGTTCTTGACGGCAGGAGCGGGCGGCGTCCAGACTCGAGGTAACCACGACCAGCCTCTCGATTTAATTCCAAACTTCCAGACCCTCGACTTCGACTTCAACTTCAACTCCTCCTCGTCCTACTCGTCTCTTCTCCTAACCTGATGTGGAGGACGAGGAGGACGAGGAGGACGAGGAGGAGTTCGACGCCGACGACAATACAACGACGATTCCCACGGACGGACTAAGTACGTGTGAGCGACCTCGCACGGATCAATCCCACATGGTGAGTTGGACCTGGGGACCCCCCTCCAACGGTGCCTCGCTGAAACAATCACAAGCTCCGCCACCAAAATCGCATCCTAGAAGCCCCCCCGGCCGCCGTCTATGCTGAGTGCTCTCATCTATGGGCCATTCCCCTCGCGCTAGAGATCCGTCTATCCTCGATTTCCAGCTCCGTCTTTTTTTTTCGTGAGCCTCTCTCCTCCGGGTGGGGTTTGCTGCTGGCGCTGGTCTGGTCTGGTCCCTCCCGGCCGCGAGTTTGCAGCCAAAATCAAGAGACGACACACACACTTTTTGAGAGGCGACTTCCTGCGGCCTCAGCAGCAAAGGAAAAAAGCCTTTGCTTTTTCTCCCGCCTTCGTGCCCTCTTATCCTCCCTCTGTTCCCTCGCATCTGGCTTCCGCCCTCCTCCGGCTCTTCCCTTAGGCCCGTCCTTGCCTACACTGTCTCATTTTCTGTGAGTTGATTGCCTTCTCTTGCCCTCCCTCCCGTCCCAAATCCGAGTCCTCGTCCCGGGCCCTCGTGTTGTTTCCCTTTTCCCGGTTTTCTTCGACATTCTTCATCCATTTTAGCCTGGCCGAGGTCGAGACAAGCGCCACGAGGGGACGAGGCGCCGCAAAATACAGCTTGAGAGCCTGTGTTCATGCCGGCCTGCCATCGCGATCAAGAGGTCGATCGCTCCTCATTCTTTGATCTCTGGCTGTGAATCAACCGCCTCGGGCGCTTTCTCACTCTCTTCCAATTTTATACTACCTTTTTTCTTCCTCTATCTCTCCTCTTTCTTATTATTCTCTTTGTTCTAGCGACTCTCTAAGGGCCGAATCTGCTCCGCGCTTCACTCGACTTGGGCTGCCGGCGTTCCAGGCTGACCTTTTGTTTTCCCATCCTAGGTCGCATTCTTCCCCATTGTCGGCACTCTCTGCTGCGTCCCTGAACAAAGTGGCCTTTCAGTGCCCTGAGCCCTTCACAAATCGTCCTTGCAGCATTCCAGTGGCGAAAGTGACGGCCAGCCTCCTCACCCCCCTTCGCTTCCGTCGGTCACTCGCCAAAGGATCACGAGTCGTATCGGGCTTTGCGCAATCATCGAACATTCCCTCCCCGTTTGCGCATTCCGGCCACTTCTTCAACCAGCCTGATCGGACTTTTTCAGTTTCTTGACTGTGGCCTCTCAAACTTCAATCTCTCAACTGTAACGACCAGGCCGCTCCAATCTCACACCGGACACCGGACTAGACGAGCCCCAGCCTCTTTCCCGCCGACGGTTTGCGCCGACAGCGTGTGACCCTTCGAGTCGAGGCCGCCAACTCCGATCAGCTTCCATCGCTTTCTCTCCCGTCGATTTCCGCGTCGATTTCCCGGCGTCCTCTTCTGCGAGCTGACTCTCGACCTGCGCTTCCCGACTGTTGACTCGACTGGGACCTCTGAGCTGGTGATGGAATCGCCTCGCCCGGAACTGAAGATTTGAGTGTCCCTACTCGACAGAGCGAGACCGACGAACGCGCCGAGTCCACTCCGAAACCGTCGTGCGGTTTCACATCACCGTCAGCCCAGAGCCCGAGGACCCGACCCATCTCCCATCTTCGTCACCTCGGATTTTCTCGCCTCTCGGAAGGCCTCTTCGCAGCCATGAGTTCGCATCGGTCTGGTGCCCCAAATAGGGCTTTGATGTTGATGCTCACATCCGTATGGTCGTGCCTTGTGGCTGCCCTCGATGTGAACGTCTGTGCTTCCTTCAACACGGCGTCCTCAGCGAAGAGTAGGCATCCACAATCATCAATTTTTGCAACCGTGCCCGTGCTCTCTGCTGACGGCAGGACCTCTAGATATCAGCATATACCAGAGCAACGGCCTCTGCCACGACTTTTGCATATCAACTTCGGCGTTCGCCGTCACGCAAGCCAATGGCTGCTGGTGTTCTGACTACTTCCCTGATGAGTCGACGCAGGTAGACGCCTCAAAATGCAATTTTCCCTGCCCGGGCTATCCGCTCGAGAATTGCGGTGGTATAGGACTGTTTGGCTACATACAGTTAAACCAAGTCATGCCATCCGGCACAGCAGCCCCGAGTTCATCCTCCTCTTCCTCCTCCACCTCCTCCAAGACTTCTACCTCGAGCTCTCAGGTCAGTGGATATTCGCTCCCGCCCATCGTCCCCGTTACTCGTGCCGCAAAGCACCTCCTACCCAGTCATGCCAATGTTCAAAATTCCCGCGTTCCCGGCATGACTACGTGATTTTGAGAAGGGGTGCCTTTTGCTCTGCTCAAGTCACATCCTTTGCATACCACAAGTTGTCAGCTCACGGAAGTTGCCTTGCTCCCAAGGGCGCATCGGAGGACACAGTCGGGCTTCAATTATCAGGGTTCAGCCAATGATCTTGACGTTGACGGCTATCATGATGCAGACTGTGCAGGACACAGCCAGTTCCTCTTCCTCCAACCCTCCCACGCCCACCCGTCCTTTAACATCCACCACCACCTCCACCACCTCCGAGATGACGACTACTTCCTCGAGTAGCACATCTCACGTATGGCTCAAATTTTCATTGACTCGGTGATCGAAAGAGCTTGGCGATGCGGGCACAAGGTTGTGATGTGTCAGGTAGAGTATGCTGACTCCAGACGTGTCTTTAGGAGACCTCCACGAGCCGTTCCTCGACCATCCAGACCGTCACAGATAGCGATGGCGGCATCAGAACGGTGACCGTGATCCCCACCGCAGCTGCAGACAGGGGCGGCGCCCACGCGAAATCTTCGGGCCTTAGCAGCGGCGCCATCGCCGGCATAGTCATCGGCACTATCCTAGCAGTCTTGATCGCTGCCGGGGGGATCTTTTTGCTATATCTCAGACGCAGAAGGAACCGAGACGGTTACGAGAATGATCCGAGCATTCGCGGCAGTTCCTCAGCCATGATGGGAGGGGGCCACCCCGACATGAGCATAGGAGGCGAGTCGTCGCATTCGCCGGGCTCGGTGGGGAACAGGAACAGCACCATTCAGATCGATCCTCGCATGGACCCTTTCAAGCAGGGTCTATACCTTCGAACAAACAGTCACGAGAGCCTGAATACTCTTCGCGACGAGCACGATTATTCGAGAAGAATCCAGCAACCGAAAGTATTACGAGCTACGAACCCGGATCCGGAGGACATTTAGTTTTCTTTTTCTTATTTCAGTCGAGCTTGGACCTTGGTCATCTTTTCCTTTGCTCGCTTGCCGTCGCGCACCAATGCCATTGCTTTCATTTTGGACATTTTCTTCCTCCCCTTTTTTTTACATCACTCAAAAGAAGTCATTGCGTACATATGGCTTGCTGTAGCTGGCTTTCACGCGAATATTTTGCTTCTGTTTGTGTTCATTTATCCCTGTCCATTCTCTCATCTGATCAGCAGCCGTCTCTCCCCTTCTTCCTTTATGCACGACGCATTTTTCTTTTTTTGTTTCGCGATTATGTGATGCCTCGCCGATTCCTCCGTACCTTGCGATATGAGGATGGAGTTGGCATCGTCCAGCAGAGAAAGCGAGGCGCGAAAAAGCATCGGCCTGGCCGAGTTGGATTTGCCGCAGCGTACGGCCGAGGCGGAATGCGCTTTTTGATGAGGCCAAGGGCGACATGCCCACGAAGCATGGTACTGAACATGACGAGCCAAGGCTACGAAAACTAGCTCTCCTAATGAAGCCGAGAGGGGGTCGGAAGCGACCAGGTCGACGGGACTACGATTCCGTTGTCCACGCGAGCGCAAGAGAATGGGGTGGGTGCTCGGCTGCGAGAGATCCCACGACCAAAGGGGGACACTGTATATAGCTGGTAAGGGATGGATAGGATAGTGTATATGCCGGGACTGGCTCACCATACAGGATAGGCGGCGGGTGAAATAGAAATGCCAATATCTGAAGAGCTCTCATGGAAGGGAAGCCTTGTGCGGGGTATCTGGTGAATGGCTGTCGTGTGGTCCTTGCATTGAATGGCTCTGAGTTGATGTCTTGGGAAAGGTATTCAACCGAGTGTCCAATTCCAAGATGTCGAGTACAGCATGTCCGAGTGGAGTGGTTCTCGACCCACGGTGTTCAGCCAACAATGTTCCCATCGGAGATTACGAGTATAGGGAGCAAACCAGAGATGTTGCATACTCCGTAGTATGGCAGACGTTTGAGCCGAGCATGCATGGATTACTCTATATGCTCAAGACGTTGAGCCGAGCGTTCATTAACTAGAGCTCCCCATCTCCCCATCTCCCCATCTCAGAGCACATTGCCCCTCCTGTCACGCAGAGACCCAAAAGACTCAAAGCCCGCCCCTACATGTAGATTCGTACATGCTCACCGCGCGGCACGCTCGCTGGTACCTCTATCCCTCCCTCCGGCCGGGGCCGAGAAAGGCCTTCGCGTGATACGCAGCACTCCCTTGAATGAAGCCCACCACGCGCACGGAGCAAGCATCCTGGCCTCAGCCTCCTCGGGCCCTGCGCCGTGGCTCGACGCCGCCGGCATATGAGAGCAGAAGCCGTTTTTGCATACACTTCCACGTACACGTACATATACATACACACCCTTACCCGAGATCGAGATCATTATCGGGGCCCAGGCCCAAGATCCAAAGCCCCAGAAATGTGTGCCATCCAACAAAGATCATAGTGTAGTGTAGAACAAAAAAGTAAAGAAAAAAAAAGATGGAATCAAAAAAAATCGTCCTTGCCCCCCCCCTCCCGAATTGGTATCATGAATGCAGTTCATCGGCAGCGATATCTTCTGAGCCCTGCCGTCTTCACTTTAAATCTTCGATCCACACCTAGTGCCGCCCGCTTGGCGACGAGCCTGACCTGGAGGGCCGCGGTATGGACGGGCTCTCGTAGGGGTGGGAGGCTGCCGCTCCGCCGTACGGCGGGGGATCGTACACCGGGTCGTCGGCGTACGCCGGGCGGTAGGGGTTCGTCGAGGTATATGCCGACGGGGGCGACGCGGCGCCGGCGAGGGGGTTCGGCTGGGCGTGGCTGATGAGGCCGACGCTCTCGTCCGGGGCCTTGACACCGCCCTGGATGCCGTGGTACTGGGTGAGCGTGGGGTCCTGGAGCGCGGCGAAGTGCGGGCTTGGGTCTGCGGATTTGATGCCCTGCATATCGTCCATGCGCAGGTTGTCGTCGTGCCGGTTGCCGGGCATGTAGCTGACGTCCTGCTTGCGCTTCTTGACGCCCACGAACAGCCAACGCATGCCGCGGCCGAAGCCCTTGACAAAGTCCCAGGGGTTGCACGCGTCCATGAGCGCTCGGATGCCCAGGAACCCGCCGCTCGGCTGGCCCCATCTCTTCTCGATCGGCGAGGCGTTGGGCTTGAGCGGGTCCGAATCGGGGTAGAAGGCCCGGCGGCCGGCGTTGTCGCGATAGATCTGGTACGGGAAGGCCCAGATGTGGAGGACGGCCAGGAGGGTCATCTCGACGCAGAGCAGCAGTGAGGGAATGCCGACTTTGATATCGGGATAGGCGAGGACGTCGTTGGCGTGGACAAGGTTCAGGCCCGACGTGGCGAGGGAGATGATGGCGGACTGCCAGAAGGAGAGGAAGACAACAAGCTTGATGGCGAGGATCTTGATGAAGAGCTTGTGCTCGGCGAGCGGCGTCGTGAGCTGCAGGTAAAATTGGATCAGACAGTACATGGCGATGGTCACAGACACGGCGTTGATCACGAGGACCTGACGATCCTGTTAGCAAAGGGTTCTTGTGCCGAAATGCACTGGCGGGGGAGGGAAGAGGCCGTACCCAGACGTGAGCGAAAACGGGAGAGTTGGAGCTCTCGCAGTACTTGTGGAAGTGCTGCGTGATGACCGCCGTCGCGGTCATGGCAACAAGGATGAAGCAGTACTGATAGACACTGATCCAGATAATGTTGAACCAAGTCAAGCCACTCTTGGGCGTCCGCCAGGGTCCTTTCTCGCCGCCAAACCACTTGGCCAGCCAGTTGATCGGCATGACCCAGGGCTTGATCGGATGGAGATGCCGGAAGAACTCCTTTTGCGTGTGGAGATCGGGCGCGCAGTAGTGACATATCAGGCCGTAGAAACTCGCGAGAACGAATGCCTCGATGCAGCTGCCGAGCAGGTTGAAGTAGATGGCGTGCCAGTACCACTGGATCTGCATGAACGAAGTGATAGAGTAGACGGGGACCATGAAGAGAATGCGGATGATGCTGGCGGCGCGTGTACGTTTTGATTAGCGGGTCTGACCGAGACGGGTGACGGGGACGCGATCCGAGGCTTACAATCGCTGCTCGCGGGGCTGTGTGTAGTGAGTCGCGTGCATCCAGATGAGGTAGGAGCTGAGAACGACCGAGATGAGCGTCGAGCCGGCCGCGATGATGCGGGCGAGATCGTGGAAGTTGAGTGGGCCGGCGATCTTGACTTCGGAGCCGGGGGAGACTGGAAGCACAGGGGGGGTCAGCAAAGGCCTCGATCGCGACACGCAATTGCCCCCATTCTCTCGCCGTAGACTTTGTTCCAGGACGAGGAGCAAAAGCAATCGCCCTCCAAGCGCAGGATGATGATGATCGGGCAGCCGAAGTGCAGACACAAGACGTACTCATCATCTCCTCCAGCGTGGAGTTGCACGTAAGATTCATGATGGCGGTTTCGTGTCCGTCATTACCGACGCCGGACGGCTCGATTTTTCGGTGATATTATTGGGTTATCGCGCGTATATGTTTCCTCGCTTTCGGGACGCGAAACCGTGCTCGAAGCCGCGTTGTGGTCGTCGTCGTCGTCGTCGTCGTCTTCTTCTTCTTGGGGGTCGCTCTGTGGAGTGGTAGGGACAGTCGTCTTCGGATGGTCTCGGTGATGTTGCGTGTCTCGAATCCCAGGCCCATATATTGCGCTCTTTGCTCAATTCCTCCACTAATCCTCGTTCCTCTCGGTCGATTTCGCCGCAGTGATGAAAAAGGGAGTCGGGCGCAAGAGTGTCCGTCTTCGATGTCGTCTTTCGTCGTCAGGAGGCCGGTATGTATGGTACTGGCGGTGCCAAAGATTGATTGATCTGTCAGGCAGCAACGTGAGGTGCCGATGTTAAATCGACTCGCAAGCGACCGCGACACGGAGCGTCATGAAGCGAACAAGCCAAGAGTCGGGCTCGTAATGAGAATGAGAGAAAGGAGAATTGAGGCAGTCGGATTCCCTCCCAGAGAAATTCGAGACTGCGAGGGGAGGGAGGAAGAGGGAGGAGAAGGAGGGGATTCCGAGACGAGCGCGAAGTCGAAATGAAAGGCCGCCCTGGAACGAGACGCTGCTTATTAAATGGAGGAGAATAAAGAAATAGATTAATAGATCAAAAAGAAGGAAGGCGCAGGGGTCGAGGTTGCGGCAGGATGCAAGGTGAGGTGATTTTGTCTTGGAAGAGAAGGGGCCGCCCTCGCGATGTTTCCCTGGGGCCTGGGAATCCCTCCGAATCCGAACGCTGGGAAGGCACGGGTTGCCAGCAGTAGTGCCTCTTCAGGGCAAGGCAGGCACCTGGCCCCAGGGGGGGGAAGGCGGGAGTGGGTCAGCCCAGTGCGCCGGCGGCCGGTTGGCGGCAAGCGCGATCTAAGCCACGATCGTCGCGGAGCTACAATGGAAGGCGCCCGCCGGTGTTCCTGCTCGGCGTCGGCCACGGAGTACTCGTACTGACATGATGGCACGGCTACGGCTCCGTGCCATTGGCCCGGCAGCCCGACGTCGATGGACGGACGACTCTGGCAGGCACGACCATGGGCAATCGTAGATCGAGAAGGTGCATCCAAGGAACTTCAATCTCTGACACGGTCGTCTCGTATTCGTACTCTGGACCGACGATATGAGGCACGGCAAGAGCACTGGACGGAAATTCCAGAGGAGGCAAGCGCCGCCAAGGATGCTTCGCCCTCGACAAGTCTTGGCGCGCCGTCCCGTGACTCTGACTCCCACCTGGTCTCCAATCAGGGTACGTACCCTGTAGGCGATGCTGGCTGCCCGCGATGCCTTCAACTTCGACTTCGAGCTTCGACTTCACTCCAAACTTGGGGGCCAGAGGCAGCGCCGTCAAGTTTCATCACCTTGTCATACCCGGACTCGATAAGTGCCGGCCCCGAACAGATCCAGCAGGCGCCCCGGCCAATGCACGAGGACTGAGTCTGATTCACACACATCGTCAACCCACGCGAGGCCTCTCCCCCTCCCCCCTCCCCTCTCATGTCTCAGACCCTCAGCCACCATGCAGCCACGCGCCTCGGGCCATGGCAACCGTCGCTACCCGATGGACTCAATTTCAAAGGACGGAATATCTTGCCCCGCTGTTGGAGAGATCTGGTGTTTAAGAGCCGGTTGGTGTTGCATCCGATTGATCCCTCCCCCTTTTATCTCCCTGATGGAATCCTCAGCCAGCCGCTAACAGGCACTATACATACATACGAGTAGAATGATCACCGGGGCGTCAAACTTGCCGACTACGAAGCGGGTGCTACGGAGTACTCGTATATCCAAGATATTCAGCCTTAAGCTGTCAAGAGACTCCACATGCCGAGCGATATGCGAGTTACCAGTACCCCCATACTGCAGCTCAAGGACGCAGTGGAAGCTGCATAGGAATGGGAACATCGTCAGCACGAAGATACTATATATAGGCTTGCTGAGTCCTTCAGCCTCCTCGCCATTGTCCGTCGTCATCACGAAAGAAAAAATAGCCTGGGGAAGTCCATGCCGAATGGAAGAGGGCATGCCTATTTGCAGGAGGCCTTTGACGACTTATCCAAGGTAACGGAAGCCTCCATGAGAGTCCCTTTCTGTCCCTGGCCATCATGGCAGGCAGACGAAAAAAGTTTTAAAGTTTGAACGTTTTGAAACACCATCGGGTACCCTGAATTTGCTGACAATTTCATTTTGGCATCATTGATAGGTCTGGAACATCGCTCAGAATCCTTCAGAATCGGTCCATGATCCACGTTTTCCTGTCTTCCGCTGCCATGGCTCCCAGGAACTCCCCCTCCGATCTCTTCACCGCAAGGTATCTCTCGACCAGCTCCCCTCCCATCCAGTTCTTCATGTCCTCGTCCTCCTCCAGTGCACCAAGGGCCTCCTGCAGGCTCCTCGGGATCCTCTCTCGGATGCCCAACGCCTCACGCTTCTGCTCGCTCAGCTGAGCCGGATCCACCGTACAGTCGGCCCAGGTCAACTCCTCCCGGTCCACCACGCCGTGCGTGCCGGCCGCGAGCACGGCCGCGAGCGCGAGGTAGGGGTTCGCCAGACCGTCCATGCACTTCATCTCCCAGTGCGACAGGTGCACCTTGCGGAAGGGCGCCTCGCGGTTCATGGAGCCGTACGTCACCCACGTGCCGCCGGCCCAGCACCCGTCCTGGGCGCGCTCATAGCTCGCCAGGCTGCTATACGTAAAGGCCACGATGGCCCGGAGGTGCTTCAGGATGCCGGCATAGAAGGACTCGTACACGGCGGGCAGGTCGCCACCCGGCGACGAGATGGACATGTGGCAGTGGGACGCGGTGCCGCACGCCATGGCGAAGGGCTTCGGGTGCAGCGTCATGCGCAGGCCCCGGGATGCGGCGCACGCGGAGATGACGTCCCGGGCATAGACTAGATTCTCGACGGCGGCGAGGGCGGGCGCGCGCGGGAGGATGACCTCGTACTGTCCCGGTGCTGACTCGGCATGCACCATCTCGATGAAGATGCCTGCCTTTTCGAGCTTCTCGATGGCCTCTTCGAGGACGTCGACGACCTTGGTGTGCTCAAAGGCGCGCACGTTGGAGGCGCTGTGGCCGGGGAAGCCGAGCCCCTCGTACCCGGCGTCGGTGCGACGGGCAAAGAGAAGCTCCATCTCGAACCCGAGATCGAACGTGAGCCCATGGCCGGCCGCCTCGTCCAGGGTCCTCTTGAGGATGCTCCGCGGGCACAGAGGCATGGGCGAGCCGTCCTGCTCCGTGACGCGGGACATGACCAGCAAGTGCCCGTCTCGGAAGCCGGGCCGGAGCGTCGTGAAGTCGGGGATCAGCCGATGCTCTCCGATGGCGGTGGCGCCGGCGACCAGCGTCTCGTTGAGCAGGAGGCCGGAGTAGGCGGTGGCCAGGCCGAAGGAGAGATCCTGCCCGCTGGACAGCATCGACCAGACGCGGCGCATTGGGACGGACCTCATTCTGCCGGCCGACATGACGTCGTTCCACCACATGCTGAGAAACTTGGGCGCCTCGTCCCTCCCGCTGACATACTCGGACAGCAGCTGCAGGTTCTCGCTCGGCGAAGAGGCTGCACGAGGGAGGCGGCCAACGACGACAGCCGCAGAGGGGGTGGAAGGTGGTTCATGGTGGTGGTGGTGGTGCTTCATGGTGAGCCCCAGTCCGTACAACATGTTTGCGTTGTTGAAGAGGATGTCTTGCACGAGCTGCACGCCCTGCTGGGAGGTCAGGTCGCCCTTGGCCACGTACTCGGTCAAGACTGCGCGGAGGGCCTGGCGCATCTGCTTGACGGCGAGGAAATACGTCTCCGGCACGAAGTGGCCGTCTGTGCTCCAAAGAATCTTGGACGAGGGGCAGATCTCGAGGATCTGGCGCAGCGCAGACTCCTGCCCGTCCCTGCTGATGACGGGGAAGATCTCCCCAATATCGGCATACACGTTGGGCGCCTCGGACGCCAGGTAGCCCGTCTCCCGTACGAAGGGGTATCCCGCGTGCAGGAGCACAAACGGCACGGACGGGTACGCCCGGATGAAGGGGTGGAGGAGCGCGGGAGACGCGTTGGCCAGGACGATGTCGTTGTCGCCCAGGCCGGTGTGGAACTGGAGGGGCTTCTTGAGCTCGCCGCGGGCCTGCGCGATGAGGCCGGCGACGATGTGCACGAAATACTCGTTCAGGCCCGGGTGGTCCAGCCTGACGATGGGCGCCCTGCTGCTGCTGCTGCTGCTGTTGTTGTTGTCTGCGACGGGGACCCTTAGGAGGACGTAAAGCTCGTCAAACGCGGCCTTGGCCCCCGCCGCGACAGCCACCGGGCTCGCGGCGATGGCCAGGCCGCTCCGGTAGCAGATGACGGACTTGAAGCCGGCGACGTCGGGATCCCTGATGGCCCGCTCGATCTCCGTCTTGAAGGCATCCGTGACGGCGTCGAAGGCGTCGGGCCTCGGGCTCGGCGTGGATGACCCGAGGCAGTGCCTCGCGATGAGCTGCTCGGCGACCGTCTCGATGCGGACGATGCGCTTGCACGCGCTCGGCGTGAAGGCGTCCAGGTGGTTCCACGGCGTCATCTCCTCCTCCTCTCCCAAGCCATCGTCCACGAGGACGCACTCGATGCCAGCGAGGCACTGGGCCGTCCACTCGCGGTGGCTCTCGGCGCGTTTCCTGGCGATGGCGGCCTCGACGGCGTCCCAGGTGGGTTCGCAGGCCAGCGCGGCGGAGAGCTGCTTGACGGCCCGGAAGTGGGCCAGGCCGGTCCGCGAGGCCTCGAGGGCGTCGGACGCCTCGGAGGCGATGGAGAGGAGGGGGAACGCGCCGGTGGCCTCGGCCCGCAGCAGGGCGTGCGCGTGATGGTCGATGATGGGGGTGTGCTCGATCGCGCTCAGGAGGGCATCCTGCCCGGGCAGCTTGCTGCTCGCCATATCTCCCGGGATCCTTGATTGTGATTCACCAAGCCGGGTCGCTCTCACACTCACCTTCTGAGGACGGGAGGACAAGACAAGACCGAATGGAGGCGAAGACGAAGACGAGGACGGAGACAGATGAAGATGAAGATGAGGATGGAATGCAAAATCCCTCAGTCAGACATTCGATCCATTCTTCCCCTCCTCGAGAGGTTTCCGCTTATGTACCGATCGATCAGCAAACGCTCCGCGCTTCCGGGCATTGTGAGCACAGCACTCGGAATCAGGAAGGTATCGGCATTCCAAACCAACGTCGCGTTTCGCATTTCCGGCCTAAAAGCTCACGAAAAGGAAAACCAGCCTACGGAGTGCAGGCATGCCGCCGGGGAGGGAGGGGGATCCTGGCCCATGTCCCGTTCTTACGAGTACAATGCCGAAGCCCCACGTCTATTCCGTGCCTTTTCGACAAGATGATGATGCCTACGAGTATGGAGTACTCGTATGTATATATTACGACTACGACTATGGGGGTGAACGATCCCCGCATGGATGGGAATCCTCCTGGAAGGCCCCTCTTTCGCGATTGCGCATCTTCCGCCTACATACAGATCCGGACTCTTGCACAGACGGGGCGCGCCAGGCATCTATCTTTGCATAGCTGGACAGGAGTCTGTCAAACCAAGACAGTCGACGCTCCGCCACCATGATGAGAGACGAACAGAGATAGTCAGCACGCGGGCACGCGAGAGAGAGAGAGATGGGAAAAGAAGAAGAAGAAGAAGAAGAAGAAGGAGAAGAAGAAGGAGAAGAAGCATGGATATCCCGCCAAGGACGCCTTGAATGGTCGAGGGACCGAGTGCCTGTGCCTGTGGCGCGTCGGGACCGGGTCGATGGCGCCTTGCGGCCCGCGTGGGTCCGTCCATCTCATGCATACAGGTAAGCTGAACATGCACCGATTTCTCATCCGTGCGTCTTTTTTCTTTTCTCCGCAAGCCGCAACGGGTCTCACCGACGTGGCGATCTTGAGCGTAATATGCTGAAGAGAGAGGGAAAGGGCCCTTGGAGGGCTGAACCCGAGTCTCGGGTGGTCTTGGAAGAGACATACATGCCCCAAGCCGGCATCCGAGCCGTTGACATGACGTGTGTGTGCCGGGATGGAATCCGGACAGCAGCTCGGGGACTGGCCGTCAAGGGATCTGGAAACGCAAGGAAAAGGAGGATATGGATTCTGTTGCTGATTTGCAATGACAGGACAGGACTCTCTCTCAAGATCCGCATGGCATCTGTTGGTGCTCGCACATACATACATCTCGCACATACATACATACATACATACATACGAGTACGATTACTCCCTGCATCGGCCGGCTGGAGCTCTCTCGAAGCAGTCATCCTGGATAAGTGATTATCTGCATCCGAATCCAGGGTCCCGGGCCCACCACGATCTGCAGTGTCCACGATGACATGCTGCTCTGGGTTGAGAATCAGGCTCAAGACACATTGGACTCTGATTGCATTAAGTTGGGCCTCTGGGGATGGCCAACATGCATGGCGAGGCGGGCACTCGATGCACGTTTGATCAGGGGCACGTTTCCTCCGCCTCTCGAGGCAGGCAGGCCACGCCGTCATAGTACTCATGAACCCACTCCCGGACTCGCTCTAGATCGTGAGGTGGACCCTCCGGGAGAGCGTCTGAGGAAAAGTTCCCGATCCCTGAGAGCAGAGGGGCGGTGGGCTCGATCCGACTGCACGTCTCGAGACGAGGGATGCAGGGCCCAGGACCCCCGGAGACTTCCCATCACAGGGAGGACCGGGATAACTCAGCCGGACGAGCTACTCGTACTGGAAGCCCCCCTTCTGAGGGTATATAAGATGGCTGCTGCCTCATCGAGACGACTCGGAGGAGGAGGCATGCAAAGGAGGACCAGCACCGCACCGCACCGCACCTCCCGTCATGAACGCCGAACCCTCCATGGCGCCGAGCCCCCTACTGCTCTACTGGCGGGCCCTGTCCCTCCCCGCAGAGCGCCTCCTCGGCGGGGACGGCGGGCTCCGCATGTCCTTCACGGATGTGCTCCTGGGCACCACGGCCGTCTTCCTGGCCTACAGCTTCGTCGTCCTGCCCGTCTACCGCGTCTTCTTCTCGCCGCTGGCAAAGTTCCCGGGCCCGTGGCTGGCCGCCGCGACGAGCTGGTACGAGTTCTACTACGACATCGTCAGGCACGGGGATTATGTCCACGAGATTGACAGAATGCACGACAAATACGGTATTGCTTCCTGCTTTCTGATGTTGTGATCACCACCACCATCACCATCACCATCACCGTCACCGTCATCGTCATCGTCATCATGAGGAACATACATCAGACTGACCACATAGGCAGGCCCCATTGTGAGGATCAACCCCTGGGAGATCTCGATCCGCGACCATGACTTCTACAACTCCATCTACGTCGCCGGCGCCGCCCGCCGCACCGAGATGTACTGGCGCCAGCGCTCCACGTTCGGCGTCGAGGGCTCCATGATCACCGCCGAGAATCACGACCTGCACCGCCTGCGCCGCCACACCCTCGAGCCCTTCTTCTCCCGCCGCGGCGTCTCCTTCCTCGAGCCCCTGCTCGCAGAGGAGGCCCGCCTGCTCGACCACCGCCTCGACCAGCTGCGCGGCTCCCAGAGCGTCGTCGAGATCGAGCACGTCTTCAGCGCCTTCGCGCTCGACATCATCAACAAAATCTGCTTCGAGGAGCCAAAGGCCGCCCTCGCCGCGCCCGATTTCGACCCCACGGTGTGAGTGCCTTCCCCCGGGGGAGGGCCCTCTCATCCTCCCATTGATGGCTCACAGAATTTCTCCTAGGCACTTCCTCCTGCGCGACAGTCTCCCCAAGATCTCCTTTGCGCTGCACTTCCCCTGGCTGGTCAAGTATGCCATGCTCATCGATCCATTGCTATCTACATGTCTTGTCCTCGAGGCCTTGATGAGCTGACCAGACCAGGGCCATCGACACCATCCCCGCCTTCTTGATGGACATTCTGCTCCCCGCCGCCGCCGGACCCCGAGACACCCTCAGTGTAAGGCTCGTTCCGTACATCTTTCATTAAAAAGAATATACATGAATACTCATCCTCGCAGTACCTCCGGGACCAGATCAAGCGCGAAATCGACCGCATCAGAGCCGGCCGCGTCCCCACCGACAACTTCAACCCCAAAGGCAGCGTCGTCCGCCACCTGCTCGACAGCGATCTCCCCGCCGAGGAGAAGACCACCCCGCGCCTGCAGGCCGAGCTCATGGCCTTTGTCGCCGCCGGCACCGCTAGCACCAGCCGCATTCTCGCCACCGCCACCTACTTCATCCTCACCACCCCGCACATCGAGGAGCGCCTGCGCGAGGAGCTCAAGGACACCATGGCCGGGTTCCCCGAGACGGTGCCGACCTGGAACGAGCTCGAGAAGCTGCCCTTCTTGCAGGCCTGCATCAAGGAGGCCCTTCGGTGAGCATTTCCCTCTCTGTCCTTGCTATCATCTTGCGGGGTCTCCGTGTATGGAGGACGTCGAGCTGACCAGGTCCAGGATGGGCGCCCCGATCTTCCGAAGACTCCCCCGCCGAGCCACCGACGTCGCCATCCAGTACAAGGAATGGACCATCCCCAAACGCGTAAGTGCCCGCCCGAAACAATGAAGAAGGACAAAACAGGAGGAACAAAATAGAGCTAACATCGCCGATGGCAGACCCCCGTGGGCATGCAGACGAGGCTCATGCACTACGACCCGGAAATCTTCCCGGAGCCCGACAAGTACATCCCCGAGCGCTGGCTCGACGCCAACCCGCTCATGGCCCGCAACCTGGTGCCCTACTCGCGCGGCGCGCGCAACTGCATCGGGCAGAAGTGAGTCGCCCTGCCCCTGACTGTTTAACAATGCACACAACGTACGGAGCACGCGAACGAGATCGGGACTGACCGATGATAGTGTGTCCAACGCAACGCTGGGCCTGTTGCTGGCCACCATGTTCCGCCCCGGCGCGCCCAAGTGCTCCGTCTTCGAGACCGAGGAGGGCGATGTCCTGCCGATGCACGACTTTGCGATCAACACGCCGCGGAAGGGCTGGCGGGACATGAGGGTGATGGTGCATTAGCGGTGTATAGTTTTGATATTGGCATCTTCGAATTTCACGTTCTGCTCCACCCAAGATATATGACATTCTGTGCTTCCTTTTCCAAGTCCTGCCGGGATGTGACGCAGAGAAGGCTCAAACAATGCAAAGGCCATCGAGGCCCTCCGCCCGTACCTGCAAGCACCACCCGTTCCTACAAGCTGGCCGCTGTTTCAGCAGCAGCAGCAGCAGCAGCAGCAGCATCCACAGTCCACAGTCCGAGGGCTCACGGAGGACTCCCCACGGCGATCCACGTGACGCCGACCCTGTACATGGTGGTCCCTGCCCACGTGGTCGCATGCACGGTGAACCCGAGGGCATCGACGTCGGTCGCGTGGACCCTTGCCCTGAAGTTGCTGTTGTTTCCGATGTCAAGCATGTTGGTGCTGACGGCGACGTGGGGCGCGGCGGCGAAGGGCTTGGAGAAGCTGATGCGCTGGCTGCCGCGGACCTCGGGGGTGCGCCAGTCCCAGGGGGTGAACCACTCGCCGGCGTCGATCTGGAGGCGCGGCAGGGCGGAGAGCTGGGCGACGAGGTCGGAGACTTGCCTCTCGACGGGAATGACCTTCTTGCACTCGACGAGCGAGATCTCGGACCAGAGTTCGGGGATTGTGGCGTCGAGGGTTGAGAGCTTCTCATGGATAGGGGGGAGTTCGGACTCGAGGGCCGACAGTAGAGTCTGGAGCGGGGAGACTTGAGATTCGAGGGTGGAGAGTTGACCCTGTAGAGGGGATACTTGAGCCTCGAGGGTGGACAGTTGACTCTGGATCGGGGATACTTGAGCCTCGAGGGCCGACAGCTTCTCCTGAACAGGGCCCGCTTGAGCCTCGAGCGCCGACAGCTTCTCCTGGAGAGGGCCCACCTGGGCCCCCTGGGCCTCGAGCGCCGCGAGCCGTGCCTGCGCCTCCGCCGCGGCGACCCGGGCCTGCATGGGGGTTACCTGGGCCTGCAGCGCGACGACCTGGTTCTGGAGGTGCACGACCTGCTCGCGCACCGACAGCGCGTGCTCGAGCTGCGCGGCCTGGACTGCACCATTGATCCATCAGCTCTCATCCTCGTATCCAACCTCATCCTCATCCTCATCCTCAACCCCCGTCTCGTTGAGCATGGGAGGCGCTTGTCCAGCCATGCGTGGCATGAAGTCGAGCAGCGCGGAGAGCGGAGCGACTTGGAGACATACCCTTCATCTCGGCCTGCAGCGCGACGACCTGGTTTCCCAGGCGCGCGATGGCGAGCCCGTCCTCGACCTTGTTCGTGAGGGCGTCGATCTGCCTCTGCATCTGCAGCACGAGAGCGTCCCGGAGGCTGTTGTCACTATTGTGATTGCTGCTGCTGCTATAGTGGTTATTGTTATTGCCCCCGCCCCTGTAGTTGTTGTTGTTGTTGTTGTTGTCGCTGCTGCTGCCGTCGTATGCGCTCATGCTGCCCCCCAAGGTGTCCGACCTGCGGTGCTCGGCGGGCTGTGCAGGATGGTCGCTGGAGAACCGGCGGCTGCCGATCCATATGTCCTCGAGGCCCCTGGGCATGGACATGCTGGGCGGCGGGGTGAAGCGCACCGAGGACGAGGAGAAGAGGCCGTCGTCTTCGGGGGTGCGCGGGTACGAGGACGACGGCTGGTTCTGCATGTCGATGCTTGCGGGCTTGTGTCTCGTGGATGGTGGTGATGTGATGATGATGATGATGATGATGATGATGATGATGATGATGATGATGATGATGTTTATGCCCGACTTCTCCAAGGTCGGGCTGGCTGAGGAGTATATGCATAGATACAGATATCTATGGGAGTGAAGTGCTGGGTGAGGGCCGAGATGGGCATCGTTGATTCGTCGAGACGGGCGCCCAATGGCGATGTTGATGGGGCATCTTCCCGAGATGCATGCCCGTCGAGTCCCGGCGTCGACCAGTCATACCCCTGAATGCTCGGCTGATGTCGCCACAGCCCATGGGGCAGCTGAACCACGGCCATGCCCGTCAACGCCTTGACTGGACAAGGGCTTCGGGTGCTGGATGCACTCACTTTTGCCGTTCAAACGTCCGATTCGGAACGACCCGCCTGATGCCCATTCTTGGAGTCACGCCATGCCACGCATCGATGCGCCATAGGCCGGCCTGGTTCTCCCCATAGCCTCTCGTGGGGGGACGATGCGGTGGGCCCAGACGTGAAAACGAAAAGGTAAGTGCTTCTTATCGAGACAGCAATGGACGGGGACAAACAAATCCTCAAAGCCTTGGTCTCATCGACCTGCACCCCCAGACCCTCGATCGCTTAAGCATCTCCCGCCAAGCCATCGAGTATCAACATGATGAACCTCATCAACTCCACCATCAGCTTTGCAGCTGCCTGTTCCTGCCCCCCCGGCCAGCTCGTCTCTTGCCTTTAAAACCCTCTCTTTGAAGTGGGTGAGATTCTTGGGGGACACTGTTGCCGAGTTCCGTCACCTTCGTCCAGAGCTTCCGAAGCTCCTCTTCGGCTTTGAAAATCCGAGGGCCAGATTTCTCCCACTTCGTCCCGGCCGTTTGAAGCTCACGGAGGGCGGTCCTCACCTTGCTTCCCATCTGCGTCACCGCCTCGTCGTTCTGCTTTGTGTATTCTTGCAAGGTTCCGGAAATCAACGCATCTTCAGCTTTGAGTTCCGCAACCCTTGCCTCGAGGACCATCATCGACAAGTCGATCCCGGTCAAGTTTTGTTTCTGCATTTTGGAAGTCGAGGCAACTCCAGCTTCGAGATCCTTCGCCTTCTTCTCCAGCCCTGCAATCGCCTTGTCGTTCTTCATTGTATGTTCTTCCAACGTCTTGGAAATGGACGCATTCCCATTCTCCAGATCCGTCACCCTTTCCCCTAGGCGCACAAGTGACTCTTTGATCCCAGCAATGTTTTCTTCAAACACTTGGAAATGAGAGTCTTCCCTCGCTTTGAGATTCTCAACTTTCTCCTCTAGTCGCCAAATCATCCCTCTGATCCCGTTACAGTATGGGAGACATTTGCTAATGATAGGCGCAAAGCCATGCTCCAGCCTTAGCACCTTCTCCTCCAGGCGCGCAATCGTCTCCTCGCTCTCGGACTTGTACTGCTTCAGCGCCTCGTCGCTGACGGCCTCCCTGGATTCGAGATCCTTGACCTTCTTCTTGAGGCTCCAGATCGTATCGTTGCTGAGCAGCAGGCTTGACCGCAGTATCGCAATTTCATTGTGCGTTTCCTGGATGCTTGCATTCTCGGGCTGTGTCTTTCTTGCGCTCGTCTCGGGGGAGGGACCGTCCCTCGGGTAGACATTGACGATCACAGGTGTCTGTCGGGCACCTCGCTCGTCTGATGTGGTCCTGGATCTGCCCGGTTCCTCGAAATCGCAGATGCTCGGGCAAGGCGTGTATTGCACAGAGCTGGTAGAGTGAAGATCATCCTGACCGTCCTTGCTCGAACGTGAAGGTTGATGCTCCATTGCGTCGTTGGCAACTTGCTGATGCTCTTGAATTGCTTTGGTTCCTCGTATTCTTGAGAATCATGGAGGAGGAGGAGGAAAGATGAGGATGCTTCTGTCCGGTGGTCTGGGATCCGGCTGAAATATGTAGCTGTGTACTGATGAGCGGGGGTTTTTGAAACTGGGTGCTGATGGCTCAATACATCAATACATACAGATGCAAGGGGAAAAGTGCCTGCCGGTCTGCCTCTTCGTTTGCCTCAACGCCCGACCCGACGAACCTTGAACTCGTGGCACCGGGACTCGTACGAGTGCCGGTGGGCCGTCGACATCATGCATCTGGCCGCCAACAAGGATCATCCTGACGACCCCGCCCGAAACTCCCACAAGCCAAGCCTGATCCATGTATGGAGTATGGAGTACTCCGTATTCCGTACTCCTTACATACGGAGTACCTGTAGAAGACGCCTCTTCCCGAGTTTAGCTGCAGCCTCAGCCGCAGTCCGCAAGCTCGGGGCACCAGCGCCAACCAACATCAGATTGCAAAGATTGAGAATATCTGTAGTTAAGAGGTAGTACCTGGGGGAGGAGGCAGGCAGGCACGAAATTAGCAGAGAGTTGTCTGCGGGGATTTTCACTAGTAGGCACGGCACGAATAGGAGGATTAGAGGGCGACTTACGTCTTATGACTAACACGGCGGCGCTCTAGGGGGTGGGCGCTGCGGCGCGGCCTCCCTCGGCAGGGCGGAATGGACGAATCTCCTTGAAGACCTGTCCGAGCTTGTGCTGGGAGCGGGGGCGGCGGCAGGCTTCGCAAACGCCGGCTTTTCGGCAGAGCATGTTGCGTCTCTCGGAGGCGGCGTTGGCGGCAGTGTTGGACTTAGCTTTCCGGTAGAGAGGTCCACGAAACTTCTGTGGGACGACGGGGGCAGGAGAATCGTAGCTGGAGCGGAGTCCACAGGCACGGGTTTGGATAGCACTCAATGAGGAGGAAGCGGCGGAGGGGTCCGAATTGGTCGGGGCGTGGGGCTCGGGTTCTGTTCGGGGCATATTGTTCCAAATGCGGGTTATCGTTCGCTGGAGCTCGGTCACTTCCATTGCTTCCGGGCGAGATGCGTGTATATACAGCTCATTGGCGACATCGTCCGGGATAAGGGCGAGGATCTGGCTGGCGAGTTGACCATCCGTGATTAGGGCGGCGGGCGGGTCGGAAAGAGCTGCTGCTTCGTTGAAGTTCAGGAAGCGGGTTTCCAGTTCCATGAAGAAGGATTGGGCAGAGACGGAGGGCGAGGGGCAATAGTCAAAGAAGGCCTCTCTGCATTCCCACAGGTGCTCCGGGTCCAGGAACCGTCGGTCTTCAGCAATGAAGGTCTTGACGGCTTGTTCCCAGGTCTTTCCAGCCGCAACCCAACGTAAGCATAACTCCAAGGTGGTGATTCGCCGGGAAAGGGATGCATGTTCTGACCACAGCAAGTCGAAAGACGTAGATTGGTCGGATAGAGCCGTCAGGTGATTGTTTGCATTGTGAGATTTCTCCAGCAAATCCTGGACCTGGCCATCTGATCTCCAGATGCTCCTTCTGTATTCGAGGTTTTTTCCAAGTGCTTCCATCATGCTCTCGAGTCTGGACACACGAGAGGCTTCCGCTACGTTTGTCGTCAAAGCTGAGACTTGATGCGCAAGGCGCGAGACGGAAGAATGGCTCTCTGCCGTCTTCGAGAGGGCTTCCACTTGACTCTCTAGGCGCGAGATAGCATCGTCGTTTGTCGCCATCCATTGGAGTAAGAATTGAACTTGCCCCTTCAAGCGCGAGATGTCGATATCAATCTCCATAAATTGTGACAGAGCTTCAGCTTGGCTCTCCAAGCTCGGGATCGAGGCCTCCCGGCCGCAGCAATGACAATGATCGCATCGCCCGGTCGAGACAGCGGATGAAGCTTCCCCTGGTCCGCAAGCCTCAGTGCCCCTACCCACGGGATCAGGAACCATATATTCGGGGGCAGGAAAGAAGTCTTCGTCACGTTCCCCTGCCTCATGCTCGGTGGATGCCACACTCTCCAGATCTGTGTACTGGATTGCGCTGGCCGAGGTCGAAGACCAGAAACCGCTTCGCCAATTGCCGGATGCTTTGTGAAGCGAGGACTTCATGGCTTCCATGTTGCTCAGTTTTCAGAAGCAGATCGTCAACAGTTTGTCTTCGTAGTATTGACAGCAGGCTTCGGTCGAGAGCGGGTACTGTGGATTGGCTGGACAGGGAACTGTTTGAGAGCGGTTGGATATCCTGGAGCCAATAATGATTAGCCTCGTTCCCATGTCAAGGCTGTAGGACTCACTGGGTAGAGATGTGAATTTGAATTTGGGCAAGGCGAAAGTCCCTCTTTTTCGTGGTGGAAATTGAAGGGGGAAGAGGGGGAGGAGGCGGGGAAGAGAGAGGAGAGAGAGGAGAGGGAGAAGAGGGAGAAGAGGGAGAAGAGGGACAAGGGAGAAGGGAGAACGGCCCGGAGTTGTCTATCTTTATCTTTATTTTTATTATTTATTTTTATTATATTTTTATTATTTTTTTATTATTATTTTTTATTTGTTTTTTATTTCTTTTTTTGTTTTATGTGTATTTTTATTTTCATTGATTTTCATTCTCATCTTCGTATTGATTTTCAGCAGTCCAATCCAGGCAGCCATTGTCGTGCGCTCCCCTCTTCACCTTACGAGGCTCGGGATTTCCTTCACAAGCAAGATTGAATTTGTCCCTGTAAATTGAAGTTGAAGTAAACAAGGGCTTGTTCATTCAAGCCAACATCAATGGACAACACATCACAATGTCCCCGGCCAGGTGAGTCCTCTCCTACACACAACATATCTTCTGCATCCCGAAAGAATCAGTCAATTTGATGAAAGCCAGTAATACTAGAATGTCCTTTTTTGTTGTTCCGCAATCAGTCCCTTCTCACAACCCAACCCAGCCTGAGCCATGGCCCATCATGGTGTGTAGCATCAGGACCGGTCTCCAAACGATTGGTCATGTCGTCGGTCGAGACTCATCACCAACCGTGCAAAAAGCTATCCAAGACATGGTGAATTTGCATGGGGGGTCGTAGTCCCATTGCATGTGGAAGTTGCAGCTTTGGGGGCTCCAGGAATAGTTCAGAGTGAATCCTTCCGAATCAACTTCAGAAATGTACCCTTTCTCAAGGCTGTGATTCCAATCGCAATTTGCTTGATCGTTCTGTACCCTCAATAATACGATGGGCGGCTCCTTGAGTTGCCTTGATAAGAAGAGACATTGGCTTGTCTCGTCTCGAGTAAGTGGGCATATCCCTGAATCGAGCGCCGGCTGAGCCTTCCGACTTAGATTGAGACCGCATCTTCTCAATCGACTGCTCCACTGACCAAATTCGTGTCGACAAACGATCGAAATTGCTCTGCTCCCTGTTAAACGCCTGCAAGGCCTCTTCAGTTTTCTCCTTGAAGTTTATGTCGTCGACCCTGGTCTGAATGGCCCGGACCTGTCTCGAAAGTTCCCGCAATGCCTCTTCAGATTTCTTCTCATTAAAGTCTATATCGTTGACCCTAATCTGGAGGACCTGGGCCTGGGTCGAAAGTTCTTGCAATGCCTCTTCAGTTTTCTCCTTGAAGTCTGTGTCGTTGACCCTGGTCTGGAGGGCCTGGGCCTGGGTTGCAAGTTCCCGCAATGCCTCTTCAGTTTTCTTCTTGAAATCTGTGTCGTTGACCCTGGTCTGGAGGGCCTGGGCCTGGGTCGAAAGTTCCCGCAATGTCTCTTCAATTTTCTTCTTAAAGCCTGTGTCGTCGACCCTGGTCTGGAGGCCCTGGACCTGGCTCTCCAGACGAGTCTTGTCGGCTTGAAGGGCGTCAACCAAACTTTCCAGTTTCGTGATACGCGAAGCTTCCACCACGCCCGCCGTCAGAGTGGTCATTCGGTCCGCAAGACGCGAAACGGCAGACTCATTGTCCACCTTCCGCGACAGGGCTTCCAATCGGCTCTCAAGAAGCATCATGGCGGAGTCGTTCTCCGTCTTCTTCGAGAGAGCTGCCACTTGACTCTCCAGACGTGCAATCAGCGCGCTCTTGTCGTCGCAATCATAGCATTGGTTGCTCCTGGGAGGCGTGGCCGATCCCCCGCCAGCCCGTGTTGCACCCTTGAAGGCGGTGTCGTGACCTCCTTTCTTTGCGTGGTGCTCGCCGTCCTCGTCATCGGAGAGCGCGAAGCTTTCGAGGTCCGTGTACTGGATCTCATCGGCCGAGGTCGTGGACCAGGTATCGCCTGGCAGATCGGGGGGAGTTTGACTGCCTTGGTTGATTGGGGGGGGGTCTTTGGGAGCTTCCATGTTTGTTGTTTTCACGGAGGCAGATCTCCAGCTCATGTGCTCGCAATAAGGCGGAGATTCCTTCGATAAGTCAAAGTGTGTTTGCTAAGGCAGATGATGATTAGCCAACGTCTCAATCCGGGGTTGATAGAAATACTATACCGAACAGACGTTGAGTCGAGACTCTCTTTACGAGCGCTGTCAGTTGGTGCTGCCCGATGGAGGGTGAAGAGGGTGAAGAGGATGAAGAGGGTGAAGAGGGTGAAGCTGGAGTCTCCAGGCTGTCACTATAGGCACGTGGCCCTCGGGGGGGAACCTGGTCCGCAAGCCGGTGATTGGCCACAATCATTCCAATATAATTGATCAAATTGATCTCCCTTGGAGGGAAGCGCCTACCCAGGGCAGACCAAGTCGTGCCTTCCTCCCTTACGTTCGACGATCGAGGATGTAGGCCTCCCGCTTACAGGCAGAGAAACAGGGAAGCTGCGTCCCACAGCATCGAACTCCTCTTTTGATCCTACGAATCAAAGCCGATATAAGACTTTTCCGTCATGTTGATACCCCTATTAGATGCCGAGGAAGAAGACGCCCTGGTGGCCAGAATCCAAATGCGCGGGGGCAGACCCAGGAAGATCAAGTGAATTCAGCTACTACTACCAGAGACAGCTATTACTACCAACGTCAAGACCTTGCAACCAAACCAAACCTGCGTCACTATTTCAAATCATGGGCATCCAGCCCCTTGCTGCCTTGTTCCCGGCACCGCCCCCAAATGCTCGCATGCTCAAAAATCCCCTTACATCACTGCAAATTTTCAGCTGCTTGTATGTCCGTCAGGCAAGTCTTCAGGTAGTCGATGCTCGCTTAAAGATGCCTTGTGCTTTTGTGCTTTCTTCCGTTGCAAAAGTTGTTCTCGTCGTGCTTGATGGGAGGATATGTGGAAAGGGGGTTTTCGAGCTCGGCCCAACCACGTTATTCCTTGCGGCAGCTCAAATCTTTCCGCGCTTAGAAGGCCTTTCGCATCCGTCGAGGGCAGTGTCTGGCCTTTGAATGGTCTCAAAGGCCATCCAGGACACCAGACATTTCATCAACTCAGCCTTGCCCGCAAAGTCGGAGTGGTTGGTCAAGTCGGCATGGACCGTGAACCCTTTCTCATCGACGTCCATGGCGCACACGAGGGCCATCGCTGACGGATCGCCGGTTTGGATTCCGACAATTATCTTTGGTGCTCGATCGAACGTTTCGGTGAAAGCGATGCGCTTCTTGATCAGTGGTGTTGAGCTGCAGTGAACAAGAAAAGGGAATAAGCCTTGGTCAGTCCGAGGAGGCTGATAGTATCCTTGTGATCGAACTGCCTCCGCAAGCTCCTGCGCCGAGTGCATGCTTTGCTTGTGAATCATCCCCAGTCTTTGCTCAGCCGAGACAAGCTTCTTGTTGGCCCTTTGAAGCTTCTCGTTGGCCTTGGTAAGCTGTCTGTTGACCATGTCAAGCTTTCTCTTGAGTATAGGCACCAGGCGATCCTCGCAGTCCCAGTCCAATGCGGCACCTCGACGTGGGTGGGGCCAACCAAAGATCGATTGCGAGTCGTCTTGCTCGTAGTCATCGATGTTTTTTTCTTCGTCTTTCGGAGCGATAGTTCCATCCGTGGTGGATGGCTCCGTAGCCGATGCATTACGGCTTGCTTCCTCGCCGCCGAAGAAGGCGATGGCCACACTTCGACCCTGGTTCGAGGAAGGGCGCTGATACTCGAGCATGGAAACATCCTCGATACTCTTGAACTCGAAGGTCTTGAGGGTGGCCGTGGGCGTGTCGCCCTCTCGCTGGGCTGAGTTTCCACCCAGCATGATCGTAGACTTTTGTTCGAATTGATGTTTCTATCTTCAGCAAGGGCTCCTTCAGGAGGTGAATGAAGAATATTCTCTGATATTGGTGTCCCATCAGCGTGATTCATGGAGGACCCCCCGAGTTACTCACCACTGCTCCACGCCAGGAATATCTGTTGCTCCAACTAGTGCCGTGATCAATTCAGCTGGAAAGATAATGATTGAAGTGAAGTTTTCAATCCAGCTTGAAGAATAAGTAATAAAGTGATGCAGTCGACTGATCAAAACGAAAACTTCGAGATCGTGGCTCGTCAAGCGGCGTGAGGCACAGATGGTGCTGGGTGGAAAAAAGGAGGAGGATTATTTTTCAAAGGCCTTGGAACTAATTCTTTTCCCCCAAGACCTGCTTCCTGTGTCGTGCCTGCCGTGGCCGCCTATTGTGAGCGGCTCCTTCCCCTGGGTCTGCTCACCTCCACCGGTGGCTCCTTCCGATTCCATCACTTCGTCCTCAGAACCTGAAACGCCAAAGGCGGAAGAGTATCAACCGTGACCACTGCCCAATGACCAGCCGTGTCTCTATCTGGATTCTTGTTATCATCACCTAGTCAAGAGCTTGTAATTTTCCTACCATCACGCCGAGGTGGTGCTGCCTGGTTGTAGGTGAAGGTGATGAAGACGGTGAAAGGTCTCCGTGTGGCCCTCAGAGGCACAGTCAACATCATCCTCTTGTGAGCATGCCTCATCTTTTACAGCCTCGCCGTCAGGTGCTGGAGACGTCCCTTCTCTCTCTGCAAGGAAGGAGACTCCCCACGCAAACAAGGAAGCTACGTCCAGTCAAGTCTGAGTCTCTCTCCTGACCTTTGGACTCGCAGTCACGAGTCTACCCTGTACCTCTAAAGGGGGGGCATTTTCAATGCGCGTTCTGGTCATGATATCTGGATCAGTTGCATCAGGATGTCCTCATAGGAATTGAGAGAACAGCAGGAATTCCAAAACTATCATGTCAATTTAATAAGAGACAGCTTTCATTCAGATCGTCATCTCAAGGTTTCCTCTTCGGCCGCTCTCAAAAAAGCCCTCGTCATGACCTCGACTCGATGACTCCAGCCCCCTATCGCGCCACCAACCCGCGCTGGTGCCTCAAGTACTAGGAGGGTTCTGCTTCCCAGGCCAGCCCGTCAAGACCGTCTCATTGATGTTGTATTCCTCATCGCTTTACGCGCTTTTGGGCCCTCTCAGCATCGCTGTGATTATAATCGTTGCTCTGGTGATGAGACTGATTGTTGTTCTGGTTGTCGTGGGTGCTTTGGCAGTGATTATCGTTCCGGGATGGACCATTTCCAACAGCCATCCATATAATCAGACACTTGAGCAACTCGGTTTCGCTTTTAAAATCGGTATCGTTGGCCAGGTCGGCATGAACGGTGAAGCCTTTCGTATCGATATCCGAGGCGAACACGAGCGCCATGGCGGATGGATCGCTCGTCTGTATGCCCGCGACCACCTTGGGCGGAGCTTCAAAGGGCTCGTCAAAGCAAATGCGTGACTTGATGAAAGGCGCGGAGCCATAGTGGACGAGGAAAGGATAGGTGCCGCCTTGGACTTCTTCCGCGTCGTGAGATGCTCTTGCTCTCTTCAGAGAGGCCACGGCCACCTCGAGCTCCTGCGAGCAGTGCATGGCTTGCCTGTGCATCATGGAGAGTCGCTGTTGAGCCAGGACGAGCTGCGCGCTTGCAACGGCCAGCTTTTGCTCGTACCAGGCCCGCGCTGCGCTGTCCGCAGGCTCATCAGCGTCAGTGATGCTTTGCGATGCTTCGGCCCCGACGCCGTCTCCGGCATTCGTCAGTGGCGCGTCGTCCCTTGCCATGTCACTTTGCTCGGGGGACGTGACGGTCTCTCTGCCCCCTTCGGTCGGAGTCGAGGACCCATCTTCAGCGAGTGACGCTGTCTCTTGCCTGATCTCTGATACATTGTCGTCGCGCACTCCAACTGGTGCCGTCGTGGTATTCTCGGTGGATGTTTCTTCATCCGACGGATCGCCCTCTGTCGATGATTCGGCACATGATGAATAGTCATCCGTTGACTCGCCCTCTGTTGAAGCGACATATGATGAATCGTCATCTGATGAATCGCCTCCCCAATCCTCATTGCCAAAGAAATCAAAGGCACGTCTTGCGCCCTCCTCCGATGTCTCTCGTTGATAGTATAGCATGCGCAGATGCTCTATCCCCTTGTACTTGAGTTTCTCAACCGAGGGTATGGCCGTGGCGCCCTGTTTCCAGGCCGACTTCTCGCCAGCCATTGTCGTGAGTCTTTGAGTTGATGGAATGCTTTTGACTCAGTTTGCCTTGATTTCTGTTAGCACGATCATCTCGGAACCACGTTATCTGACCACCACCAAGAGGAACCTACCAAATATCAATCGCAGAACCAGCGTCGCCTCTTTCCCGTCAGCATCGAGTCAACCGGCGTGAGAGAGGCTGGAGTGATCAGTCCACGCTTCGGACCTTGCTCGACAAGTGCTCGTCACTCAGAGCGAATTCACCGGGACTAATCAATGTCCCGTCAAAGGCAATGTTGCTACCTACCTGTACCTATGCAGAACAACTTGAGGTGCGTGATCCACGAGAGCATCATTTTCCCGCTACAGGCAGACTTAAACTTCCTCGGCCACCGGCGGTTTTAACTTTTTCCGTTCTTCCCTTTTGCGCGCCCTGCTCGGCTGGTGGCGCCTTCCATCATCGTCATCACAAGTTCTTCCTCAGAACCTGAAACGCCGAAACGCGGAAAAAGCGGTCCCTTCAAGCGGGCAGTCCCTGCCTCACTCAACGTGAGCTTAAGCATCAGGTGATCCGGCTTAGGGTTAGGGTTATGAAAAGGGGCGGATGGCTGATCATTGTTGACAATCAGGTCTCCAGCCAAGTTGAAGTTGACTTTCGTTGGTTTCGCCTCAAAATGTCTTCCTTCTGAGCTCTTTGTTCATGCCGACGGGGAATTGTGCCCAAAGAAAGGAGTGAGGAGTGTCTAATAAAGCGCCGTCCTCGGGTTCTCCCTCTCATATTGCCCCATCTCCAGTGTCCCCCCCCCGATGCATGGAATCACGCAAGGTTTGAAGGGATTGACAGAAATAAACGAAACTATCGGGAGCTATTGCTACCGCAAGCTTGAAGCTCAAACTACAGCTCAGGAGATATCCAATCTCGTGAGGGGCAATGATCCCAAATCTGCTCCTAGTTCCACGTACAGCCTCAATGGGGTCCCACCATGCTTCCATGCTCGACATGACTTTGAACGGCATCAACAGCCAGTCCAAGCCTGGCTCCCATACGATCATCTCCCAGCCCCTGCTTTTTGTGGTCCTCTGGTCGATCTGCTTCACATTGCTGCATCTCGGACTCACGTGTTCCCCGTTAACTCCCTTAAGACTTCTTCCTCATCATAGCCATTCGACGAGCGAGATCAAATGGCTTCCCAAAGGCCATCCATGTAACCAAGCACTTAAGCAAGTCGTTGCCCGTCCCGCGTATCTCTTCAGCGTTCGCCAGCTCGGCGTGCACTGTGAATCCTTGAAGATCGACATTGGACTTACACACAAGCACAATCGCCGAGGCAAGACTCGTCTGCATTCCCACGACCACCTGCGGCGGATGATCGAACTGTTCGAGGAACTCAATACGTGTCGTCAGCAGCGGCACGGAGCCCACGTGCACCAGGCCCGGCCACTGGCCCTTAGAGGTCTGCACCCACTCCACGCTCTGGGCTGCCGCGAGCTCCTGGGCAAAGTTTGCATTGTGCTTTCGCATCAAGTCGATGGACTTGTGTGCCATTGCGAGCTCCTCCTCCGCAAAGGCCAGACTTCTGCGGCACTCTGCCAGCTTCAAGGCCTCCAACTGATAGAGCTGTTCGGCCGCGCGACCAGATATCGTGGTCTCGTCGGTGGTCGTGTCCGCGGCTACCTGGGTCTTCTGCAGGGCGGAGTTGTCTTTTGCCCCGTTCCGATCCATATCATCTCTAGACCAGAGGCTCCATCCATCAGGCGTCTTCTCCGAGTCGTCAGAACTGCTCATCACGTCGCTTGTAGGCGTCATGATTTCGGAGCGCAGGTCCGCTTTCGGCGCGCTGCTCCCCGTCGAAGCCCCTCCGTAAAACTCGAGGGCCGGCCGCAAGCGCGAGCCCTTGCTAGGCACTTGGTAGTTCAGAAGAGAGATATGGTCGAGGCTCTTGTACTCGAAGGTGCCAGGCGAGTTCTGAGCCTTGGGCGGAGCCATTATCGCGATTTGTACTGCTAAGAGCGCTCGAGAGAGATAATATTCGGATCACTGTGCTACATCATTGCTTGTTAGCATCCGTTCGACGGTTCTCTGCGTAGTCATGGCTTACCAGAGATTCGGAGAATATCACATCAACCTGCGAGCAAGAGTCGACGCTTCCCAGCCGACAACAAGCCTACCAAAGATCTGATACGTCCTGTCGATCAGCGAGAAAGCAGTGCCAGTTCTTGGATTCCTTGTCTATCAGCGTCAGTTAAATCGTCAGAAGAGTAAAGGGAATCGACCTTACCAGACTATCGCAATGTGTCCTGTCAACTCGCAATCAAGCGTCGAGCACCCTGACCGAGGGAAATAATCGCAAGAAGAGGCTCGGGCCGCTCAGCCAAGGTAAGGCAGATTTCGAAACGCCTGCTTCGTCGGCCAGCTGCTGCCTGAAGCAGAGCGTCCCATCGAATGTCTGTCTGCCTTGTCGGCCGACTGTGCCTCTTCCGATTCGTTGCATGATGCATCTGCCGGAATCAGGCCATTCGTGCAATCCACGGGGTCCAGCCTGAGATGATACGAAGTTGCAGGGTACGTTCTAGGGTTAGGGTCAGATCGTCCAGCCCCCTGACCCAATCAACCTCAGTCGAGTCTGCATATTCGAAACGACTCATGGATCCATCAATCCCTGCAACTGAGGCTCAATGCCAGCTTCAGGCTGAATATGGAATCCATGACATCATCAAAGAGAGATAGGCAAAGAGCAAGGAGCATACAGACTGACGTTCGTTCCTAGCTCGAGCTCCTACCAAGATCAAAGAGTGTGCGGCGGCATGCCTACACCTACAAAGCCCAAGCTCCTCCATTCTTTTTCATTAGAAGATCAAATATTTCAAAGCAGGGCAGTCTCAGACCATACGAGATCCCTTCCAACATTCCATGTCATCCACCACCCTCTTCCCCGGAATGTGGCTTCGAGTGAATGATGACCTCAGATATCCGGCCAGGCAGAACACGACTTGCTCCGTTCGGAACATTCGCTCGCCGCGTCGATGATTTGAAAAGATTTCAGGTGTTCCATCGCAGGTGAGCAGAGAAGTACAGGGATAGAGGAGGAGTCAATTAGAGAGATCAGAGCTAGTGGAGAGGAGAGAGCAAAGAGCGCAAAAAGTACTAACAAAGAATGCAAAGAGAGCAAGGAGAGCAAAGAGAGCAAAGAGGGAAAAGGGAGCAAGGAGACAATAACAACCAACCAGGAAATACATCAATCAAACAAGAACAGGCCATCAAATCAAGAGGCGAGCTTCTGAACAATCTCGCATCATTCATCCTTTTGCCTCCTCTCCTCCCTTGCCTTGGCTCGTCTCTCGCGTCGAAGTCGTTTGAGCCTGGCCCTGAAGTTCTCACTTGTTTGAGCCAGACTGGCCCCCTTCGGTCCTGATTCCTTCGACAGTTCCTTCGCCCGCGATTCGCATATCTTGGGCTTCTTTGTCTTGGATTCGGATATCTTCTTCGGCTTATTCGGCTTCGATTCAGTCATCGACTTCGTCTTCTTCCATTTAGACTTCTCAATCGCGTTGGCAGTGTTTGTCATCTCCGCCTCCTCACCCTCTTCTTCCGCCCGAGATGCCGGGCGAGACTTCCGACGTGTCAACGCTCCAATGGCAATCCACTGAAGACGCAATGGCGTGTGATTGCCCAGCACTCCTTTCCCTTCCTTCTTATAAGTGATGGTGAACCCCTCTCGATCCGCGTCGGGCACGACCACGAAGGGCTGGATTGACTCTTCTGTGGATTTCGACATCCACCAGACCACCTTCGGCCGCCGCCAGAATGGCTCTGCGAACCGAACATGACGCGATTCGGAGCACGATGGCTGCAGGTCAACGGTCCCGGTGTCGGCTCTCAGGATTTGTCTGTCGAAGCGTTGCTCCAGAAAAAGCAGGTGCAGGATTTGCTCCAACGGCAGCCGCTCCGGCTTCTGTGTCTGGATCGCGTCCTGCAGCCAGGTCGCCGTGTCGAGTTTTTCTTTCGCTTTGGCGAGGCTTCCTTGTGCAGAAGCGAGTTCTCTTTTGGATAAGGCGAGCTCTTCCCGCGTCGTGGCGAGCTCTTCCCGCGCCGTAGCGAGATCACCCCGCGCGAGGTTAAGTTCCTCTTGCGATTGAGCGAGCTCTTCCCGCGTCGTGGCGAGCTCTTCCTGCGTTGTGGCGAGCTCTTCCCGCGCCGTAGCGAGATCATCCCGCGCGAGATTAAGTTCCTCTTGCGATTGAGCGAGCTCCTTTTGCGTTGTGGCGAGGTCCACGCAAGTCGACGCGAGCCTTTCCTGTGATTGGATCCAGTCGTCTTGCGTGAGGAGGTGTCGCCGTCGTGCCTCCATGAGATCTTGATATGTTGCGGCGAGCCTATTCTGCATAGAACCGACAATCTGCCGCGATGACGCCAAGGCTGCCCGTGCACCGGCGAGCTCTTGTTGTGTTCGGGTCAGCTGCTTCTCGGTGGAGGCGAGCTTCTGTCCGAGGGACACATGGTGCTTTGTCGACTGCTGAGCCTCGGGCTGTAGCGAAGGAGGCCAAAATCCAGCCAGAGGTTCGATAGGATAGGCTGGGCCTGGAAGGTGGTTTGTGAAGAATCCGTAGTCTGGGCGTGGAGACCTATCGGACTCGAGGAGCTTGGCCTGGTGAGGTTGATGCCCGAACTGACCCTCTGGTTGCGAGGTTCTCATTGCTTTGATGGCGTTGCCTGTTCCCTTGGTGTTGGATAAAGGAGTAAGCTCTGCACCGTCGTGCCCGAATTCTTGTTTCTGAGGCATCTCGGCGCAGCCCTCCTGGACTGTCTCAACACTCATCAGCTTTGATGATCAGACTTTCCAGTTTGAACACTCACCCGATCAACTAATAGACGATACCGAGAGGTGTAAAGAGATGCAGATGAAGAGGCAGAGTTTACTGGATCTCTTTCTCCACGATGTTTTCAGTCACTGTTTTTGTGATTTTCCTTTTCGAACAAGTGAATGGTCGTGGCTTCCCGACGAAACCGCATCGGGCGCCTTCCTCCACAAGGATCGAGGGTCTCACCTTCCGCTCTCCTTGGACGCATCGCGGCAGGAGCGAGTCACAACCTCGTGTCACCTGACCTGAAGAATTTCTGAAGAATAAAAAAATTAGAAAAAAAAAATAAGAAAAAAAAACTTCAAAAAATCAAGTCCATGAATCATCGCGACAGTGACGATGCGACTCGGTGATCAAGAGAATGTGTCTGCCATTGGAAGTGCCTGACGGGATTCGCTGTGTGTGAGAGAATCACAGGCAGACATCAACACTTTCAACAGATCATCCAAAAGAATGCCTTGTCTACGGAGTCGCACCGTCGCATCCAGACTGGCCACGTCCACTGAAGGAGACGCCAGGGTTAGGGTTAGAGTCTCGTGTATTCCAGATTCGAAGCAATGTGTTCCCAAGCTCGTGTGGCGAATCAGTCGCGGTCGACGGCTCTCGCACAATCAATGGCGTACATTGCAATTCCATTGCTTGGATGTCTACATGTATTCCAGCCCGTCCCCGTGAACCCGTCCCCGTGAGCCCGTCCCCGTGAGCCCGTCCCCGTGGGCCTGTCCTCGCCCAACGCTCAGGGGTTCAGGGGTAAGTCAACAAAGCAGCATCCACACAACATTCCACAAACGAACACCAATGCAGTCCACAGTCATCATTCCAGTCATCCACGGTAAATCAACAAATCACAAACAATGATGGATTGCTCAAGCCCAAACTCCAGCCCCATCCTCCTGGGTATATGCAACCCGCGCATCTCCAAAAAACAACACAAAGATATTCCAGCCCCCTATATATACAACACTTTCTTTCTCCCATTTTCTCCCATCCTGGTCAGGGCCCCCCTCACCTCCACCCCTCGGACCCGTCGCTCCGGAACGACCGGCTCCCCACCGACCCGCCCCTCAGCGATTTGCTCGACGCCCCCGCGCTCCGCAACGCCCGGCCCCCGAGCGCCGCCCCGTCCTCCCGCCCCCGCTCGATGCTGTCCACCATCTGCAGCACGCGCGTCCTCGTCCGCGGGCGCTCCATCGCCACCGCCTCCGCCGTGAACACCCGCCCGCCCTCGCGCTCCGACTCGGTGCCCGTGCCCGCGCCGTCCTCGGAGCACCGGCTCCAGCGCCAGCCCTCGCGCGCCCGCATCAGGATGCTCGACGTGTCGCTGCCGCCGCCCCGGATCGGCACGCCCCCGTGCTCCTCGTCCTCGTCGCCGCGCAGCCTGCTCGTGCTCCGGCTCTCGGCCACCGTGCGCGCCATCTCCGGCCGGCCCGTGCGCGCGTCCTGCTTCTCTGCCTTTTCGGTCCCCTGAGCCGCTTGCTGGGGGGACGGACCTGGGCTGGACAGCTCTGGTCTCTCCAGGGACAAGGCCGGTCTCTCCAAGGACAAATCCGGTCTCTTCAGGGACAAGCCCGGCCCCTCCAAGGACAAATCCGGTCTCTCCGAGGCATGGAGCGGTCCCTCCAAAGACGAATCTGGTTCCCCCAACGCATGGATCGGCCCCTCCAAGCCCGGCCTCCGAATCTCCAGCGGCGGAATCACCCTCTTCATCTCCAACGGCGCAACCGACCCCTCCATCCCCCCCTCCATCCGCCCGTCCATCCCGCCCTCCACCCCCGCACTCCCCTCCGTCGCCCCGCCGCCCACCGTCGTCGTCGACCGATCCGGGTCCACCACCTCGGCCGCCTGGCCCCTCATCATCTCCTCCACCTCCTCGTCCGCGGCATTCACGACCCTCAGGCGCTCCTTAGGCACCGTGAACATGATCTGCACCAGCCGCTGCTCCACCGCCCGCTCCAGGTCCCACTCCGTCTCCGGCGTCGCCGTCCTGAGCCCTGCGCCGCCATACTCTCCTCCTCCTGCTCCTCCTCCTCCTCCTCCTCCTCCTGCTGCTGCTGCTGCTGCTGCTGTTCCTCCTCCTCCCGTGGCATCCTCCTCCCCGCCCGCCACCGCCAGCCAGTCCTGCCGGCCCTGCTTGCGCCTTATCCCTGACAGCGGGCCCTCGTACTCGCCGGCCCCGGAGTGCAAGAACTCCATCTGCGCGGCCTCGTCGTAGCGCCGTGGGCCTCTGCCACCATTCCCATCATCCCCATCCTCCGCGCTGCTGCTGCTGCTGCTGTTGGAGCTCGCGGTGGAGAAGACGCGCCGCAGCGAGCCGAGCCAGCTGCGCCGCAGCCTCGACGTGAAGTTGCCGCTGCTGCTGCTCGTGCGGCCCAGCAGCAGGCCCGGGCCCTCGGCCTGCAGGATGCCAAACGGCGTCGTCTTGCCCGTCCCGCCGCTGCCCGACGACGAGTCTGCCTCGTGGCCGGACAGCAGGCCCCTGTGCTGGCTGTTGATGTTGTTGTTGTTGTTGTTGTTATTGCTGCCGCTGATATTGTTGCTCTCGCTGTGAAAGTGCTCCTCCATGACGCTGCGGGCCGACTCGGACAGGTTGGACCCCGTGCGCGAGTCGTACTCGTCGCCGCCGTAGTACGACGAGCGGTGCGAGTTGCGCCGGTGCGGCAGCCGGCTCGTCTGGCTGTTGGTCCGCCGGATGTTGAAGCGCGTGAGCAGCGCGTCCGCGGCGTCCACGTCCTCGACCCAGTCCTGCACGTCCGGGTCTCTCGCGCCCTCGGGGCTCGGCGTCGCCCCGGCCCTGACGGATGTGGGGGAAGCGAGGGCTCCTCCTCCGAGTCCTCCTCCTCCTCCTGATATCAACCCCGAACCCAATGCTGCTCCCCCCTCTGCCAGCAGCCCCGGCGCAGACGCGCGGAAGGGATCCGAAAAGGCCTCCGAGATGGGCGTCATGACATCCACCACCGCCGCCCCCGACCGCCTCGCCTCCCCGGCTCCCTCGTCGTCGTCCCCGTCCCCGTCCTCCTCGTCGTCCTCCAGGATCGGGTGGATCTGCCCCGGCGGCGAGATCAGGCCCGGGCTCAGCTGCAAGCTGCCCCTCGCAGACCGCGTCGGCCGCCTCAGGGGCGCGTACCCGCCCGTCCGCCATGGATCGATCCCGCCGCCCGTGTAGTATCCGCCCCCTATCCCTCCTCCTCCTCCTCCTATTCCCATCCCTCCCCCTATTGCTCCCATTCCCCCTATTCCCATTCCTCCTATTCCCATCCCCCCTCCCATCCCTCCAATCCCCCCCATCCCTCTTATTCCTCCTCCTCCACCGCCCCATCCCGTCTCCATCATCATATCGTCCGCGTCGTGGATGTACTGGCTCGCGTCCTGCGCCATGGCCCGGATGGCCTGCTCGCGCGCGGCATTGCGCCTGTGCCGCCTCAGCCTCCACACGCACAGGATGCTCAGCGCGACGGCGAGCAGGCCCAGCCCGACGCCGAGCCCGACCGCGAGCGCCATGCCGTTGCTCTTGTCCTTGTCCTTGTCCGTCGGCGATGGCGATGATGTTGATGTTGATGTTGATGTTGATGTTGATGACGGCGATGGCGATGGCGACGGCGATGATCCGGTCGGCGACGATGATGATGATCCTCCTCCTCCTCCCCCTCCTTTTCCAGGCACCGTCGGCGGCTCGTCCCTGTTCGGGTTCGTGTACGAGTCGGACCACGTCATGGACGTCAAGTTGAGGAACCGCGGGCCCGACGGCGCGTCCTGGCGCTTCGCCTTCGCCCTCGTCGTCTCCGTCGTCGCCTGCTCGATCTGCCACCCGCCGTACACCATCATCGTGTTCCCCGGCAGCAGCGCCGCCCCGTGGCCGTAAATGCCATCACCGCCGCCGCCGGGCTGCTGCTGCTGCGGCTGCTGCTCCGGCACCGTCCACCGCCAGTCCTGGTACGTCTGGCCGATGTGCAGGACGGCGAGCTGCGGATCCGCCGCGGTGCCGACGTCGCCCACCCAGCCGCCCAAGACGACGATGGAGGCCCCGTCCTCGCTGAGCACAGACGTGTGGCCCGACCTGCTCTCCACGAGGGGAGATGATGACGATGATGACGAACCAGAAGAGGAAGGCGACGGCCCCTGGACGTTGATGTACGACCACGTCTCCTCCGGCAGGCTCCAGACCGCGGCGGTGCTCATGTTGATAAAGGCCTGCGCCGAGTGCCCGCCCAGCAGCACGAAGCCGTCCTGCTGGGTGATGGTCCCGGACACGTTGCTCATCGAGGGCCGCAGCGCCGTGAGGCTGAACCCCGCGATGGGCGCGCGCGGGCCGGCATCCGAGGCGAGGTCGAGGACGTAGGAAGAAGAAGACGACTTCGACGACGACGAGACGTCCGGCGCGAGGCGGATCATGGTCCGGGAGTAGTTGGCCGCGGCCTGCCACGCGCTCGCATCGCTCGACGGCGCCGCGCACATGCCCCCGTAGCTGTAGATGGTCGGCTCGTCCATCGTCGGCGCCAGCCTGTCCGAGAAGGCGATCGTGCCCCCGAGGAACATCGGGCCCCTCCCCTCTCCCTCTCCATCCCCTCCATCATCACCATCCCTCGTCTTGCGCTGCGCCCACTGCCTCCCGTCCCACGTCCATATCGATCCCGCCGCCTCGCCGCACCGCCCGGCATACACGTACATCCCTCCCGAGCTCGCCCTCGCCGCGCCAAACGCCGACGCCGCCACGCCGTCCGTCCAGAAGGGCGGCGGCTGGTCGCCGAGGCTCACGAGGCTTCCCCCCGGCCTGGACACGTTGAGCGCCTGGAGCTGCAGGCCGCCGCCGTCCCCGTTTCCGTCGCCGCCGTCGATGTCGTTGGGCGAGAGCACGTAGACCAGGTCGCGGTCGACGCAGGCCGCCTGGTCGAAGCAGCGCGGCGGCAGGATCTGCGTCGGGATGTAGGGGAACAAGTGCGCGGCGGCCCGGGACGATGCCGCGAGCGCCGCGAGGGCCAGCGCGCGCATCGCCATGCCCGTCGGCTGTCGATCGATCGTATTGTATCCTTCGTATCGTTCGTCTCGTGTATCGTTCGTGTCGTCTCGTGTCGTGTCGTGTCCTCGTCGGCCTGCCTCACAGCATCGTGGCCGGGACGAGCGTCGTCGCGATCGTGTCGTGGCTCAATTTCAGCCGCAGCAAAAAATAGGAAGAAAAGAAGAGGATAAGAAAAAAGGCCAGGATATAAAAAAAAAGACCAGAGAATAAATAAATGAAATAAAAAAAAATCCAGAATCCCACGATATCACAGATCGCCAGCCCCCTCGTTTCTCCCCGGCAGACAAACAGTCTCACAGGCGTGCTCGCACACGTCCGAGGCCTTTTGACCTGTTCTGTCCTCTCCAGCAAGCGAGGCGTCAGACAATCGAGTATTCGTACTCTGTATCGCATAAGCAGGTCGATGTCGGGATCACGCCGTCGCCAAGTAAACAAAGGCAGAAGGCAGTAAGCGCCAGAACCGCCCAGACCAACAGAGACAAGCCCGCTGAATCCTTCTGCGAACACCTTGGAAGAGCGAGTGCATAGACACGGAGTAGTAGATTGAGCTCGTAACGGTCGCACGCCCGCGGAGGCCGCTCGCTGCACGTCACCCGCCCGCACAGCCCGAGAACAGGCCTCGATCCTTGCAGTCTTGTGTTCTAACGAGTACCCGGCAGGCAGGGAAGTATCCAAAGCCAGCGGTGGATGCGCCGCCAATCACAGGCCGCAGCCATTGCGCTGTCGCCGAGAAACGACCTGTATTTTTTTCTCCGGGGGCATCGCGAGGTTTGTTTACGGGGCTTGTTGACTGCTGTTGCCCCGCAACCACAGGGATCGAGTCGAGTCGAGTCGAGTCGAGTCTTCGAGTCTTCATCTTCTTGCATCGTCTGCATCGACTTCCATATTCAATCCATATTCAGATCCTCTCAGCTTCATCTTCACATCGTCCAGGTTCAGCCTTCAGGCACAACTAACCCCTTCAAGAAGCCCGATCGAATCCCACGGTCCGACTCTCAACCGCCGTATCCACCGCAATCTAACCCCGGTCGACCGATCCAGACCTGCCCTCGAATTCGGCTGTCCTTTGAATATCTAGAATCCTTCGAGCACGAGTATCCAGAGTCTAGATCATCACCTGTCTTGCGCAACCAAGGCATCTAGGCCACCATGACATACCGGTACTCCCACGGCCTCGTTTAACATGTCATCGTAGACTATATGAAGCGAGAATCTTTTCAATTCAGTATACTTCATACATCATATCAATCTCTAGAGTCAATATACAGAATGTCAACAAAGACCAGAGTCGACATATCGAAAACCCACCGCAGCAGTCAACAAATCGACCATGATCAACCAAATCTTCACATCAAATCTTCACATCAAATCCTCAATCACAATCAAGCCAATAACATTCCACTATCCATAGCCACAGACAGCCCACCGGGTATCAAAGTGCCATCCCCTATTACATATCCCATAACCAAATCCTTCAAACAAGGATTGCATCCAAACGCATCCAGACGCATCGACCAAGTCAAGACACACAAACAACAATATCCATCAACAACATCCACCAACAACAGCCAATCAGTAATACACCTTCTCGCTCCAGATCGGCGGCCGCGACCCCTCCGCATCCCACTGGATCCCCCCCCGCTCGTCCATCACGCACCCCGCGTCCGTCATCCCAATCACCCGCCCCGTCAGCGCAACCTCCTGCTTCGACACCCCCGCCGCGTCCTCCGGCACCCACAGCATCGGCGCCCGGCTCGTCGCCGACGGCGGCATGTACGCCTCCGCCGCCGCCTCCGACGAGTAGATGGTCGGGATCTGGATCTCCTCCTCGGTCTCAAACAGCTCCCGCAGCGTCGAGTAGCTTGCGTACCGCCACGGCTGGAAGAACTTGAGCACCACGTTGCCCTTTTGCGGCGCCGGCCGCTGCACTCCGCCCTTCTCCGCATCCCCCTCCACAGTTGCCCCGAGGCCCGTCCCCGCGGCCAGCGCCGACGCCAACGCCGGCGACGCCTTAGCCGCCGCCGTGCTGTCGAGCGACATGGTGTTGCGTGAAAGGTCGGCGGTCCCCGTCCCCGTCGCCGAGTCCTCCGTCGTGGTGTTCCGGGTCAGGGACTCCCCTGCCCCCGCCGAATCCGTCCGCATGAGGGCCTCCCCGGAGTCCGCCCGCATCAGGGCCTCCTCGTGCGACTGCAGGCTGCGCGGCAGGTTGTAGAGCAGCGGGTTGATGGTCTTCAGCAGCGTCACGTTATAAAGGATGGTGAAGACCAGGAAGAGGAGCATGAGCACGGCCGGGCCGGGCGCCTTGGAGACGATGAACATGCCGACCATGCACCCCTCGGCGAGGTAGATGCCCGCGAAGAGCTGCTTGAGCGCGCGGGGGTAGATGAGCCCCTGCGTGTCGACCTCGGTGTCGGCGACGAAGAGGATGTTGTAGCGGTAGGCGAGGTAGAAGAGGCCCATGCCGATGGTGGCCCAGAAGAGGATGATGGGCGCGATGACGGCGTACGTGATGCTGATGACGGCGATGTTGGTGTACACGGGCAGGACGCTGCCCCACGAGATGGCGCTCAGGTTGGTCCACTTCTGGTACATGGCGCGCGGCGTGCGCGCGAACAGGCGGTACATGATGCGGAAGACGAAGAGGCCCGTGACCTCGGTGACGACGCCGACGGCAATCGTCAGGCCCTGGACGATGAAGTAGGAGACGTAGAAGTTGGACGTGGTCGGCAGCGCGCTCGAGAGGATGCTGAAGACCTTGCTCGGGTCCTTTGCGATCTGCACCAGCGCCGTGGACGCGGCGTTGGTCATGGTCTGGACGAGGAAGACCTGGACGATCTGGAAGACGAAGTAGGCGTTCTGGGTGAAGAGCTCGACGTGGGCCAGGGTCGGGGCGCCGGCGAGGCGGGCGCACAGGCGCATGACGACGGGGACCATAGACATGAGGAACGACAGGGCGACCGAGGGCAGCAGGCCCGAGACGACGCCGAGGATGGGGCCCGGGATGTCCTTGATCCACGTCAGGCCGGGGATGCTCTCGAGCGTCTTGACCTGGGAGACGATGCCGACGACGCCGACAGGGACGGCCCAGAAGACGATCATGGCGGTGATGAAGCCGTAGACGGCGTAGCGGCGCAGGACGACCTGCCACCAGGGCAGGGCGAGGCACTCCCAGAGGACCTCGCTGGGCTTGACGCCGATGGCCTTGGGCGCCATGTGCAGCGCCTGGTGGTGGGTGACGACCTGGTAGGCGGCCTGGGCGTCCGACTGGGTGTGGAACTCGATGAAGGCGGCGTTGATCTTTTGGAAGCGGCCGGCCTTCCACTCGCCCTGGGCGCGCTCGGCCTCGGGGACGAGCCTCTCGAGCTCGGAGCGGCACCAGTCGATGGTGTCGACACGCTCGCCGACGAGGCCGAGGAGGCCGAGGCGGTGCTGGGGCCGCTTGCTCCGCGGGATGTACCGGCCATCGACGGTCTCGCCATCATCATCATCACCATCTCCGGTTGCGACATTGGCGGTGCCGGGGCGGGAGGACCCGGACTTCTTGAGGGCCTTGATGCGGGCCTTGTTGACGGTGCGGATGAGGTCGATCTCTGCCTTTTCGAGGCGCATGGCGACGTCGTCGCGCTCCGCGACGACCTCATCGAGCTTGGAGGCGTCGCCGCAGATCCAGACCGTCTTGACCGCGACGCCGTTGAACATGGCGCGCAGGCGGGCCTCGCTCATGTACTCGTCCGGGACCGAGGTGAAGAGGACGGTGCGGGCGGAGATGCGGCGGGCGTTCTGGGGGTGGAGCAGGTAGGCCTGGCGCAGGTTGACGAAGAAGATGCACTCGCGGGTGATTGTGTACATGAGGAAGCCGTAGACGGCGAAGGCGACAAAGGTGTGCGCGAAGAAGCGGTTCTTGGCGGTGGTGATGTCGATGTTGGCGTAGGAGAGGATCTCGAGCTGGCTGAGGCGCAGGCCGCCGGTCGCGTTGACGGGGAAGAGGATGGGCCATGTGAGGCAGAGGCTGACGAAGCAGATGACGGTGCAGACGCGCAGGAAGCGGATGAAGAGGTAGGCGTCGAGGCTCTGGTGGGTGAGGGCGTGGAGGTCGGGGATGCGCCAGAAGGCGCCGAACCAGTCGAACCACCCGTCGGGCAGGATCGGCGAGCGTTCACTGTGTCGTCGCCGTCGTCGTCAGCTTCATCATCTTCATCATCTTCATCATCTTCATCATCTTCATCATCTTCATCATCTTCATCACATCCGTCACATCTTCTCATCATGCCCGACTCACTCCTCGCGCAGGGAGCCGAGGTAGGTCCTCGGGGCGTAGTATCTGCGCTGCGTCCTGCGGAAGAAGAGGAAGACGGCGATGTATCCGAGGGAGACGACGAGGACGGGGACGAGGGTGTCGATCATGCCTGACGGGTTAGCCCATTGCAATAGACGGAAAATGGATCCATCAACTCACCCCATACGGATTCGGGCTGCGTCGTGCCTCGCGCGGAGCCCATGTTTGGGTCCGGCGGCAGGTTCTTGTTCAACCAGCTGATGAAGTTGCCCATGTCGATGTCGAGGGATTGTATCTGAAGATTGTATCTCAAGTAGGATTCGTATCTCGGTCGTCGATGAAATCGAGGTCGTATCGCGGCCGATGAGCTGGCCCTGAGATGGTCCAAGGAGACGCAGAAAACAAAACAAAGAAGGAAAAGGGAGGAGGCAGGATGAAGAGAGGAGAAGAAGAAGAGAAGAAGAGAAGAAGAAAGAAACAAACAAACAAACAAACAAACAAACAAGCAGAGACGCTCCCGCCTTTGCAAACAACACAAGGAACCAACAGTCAATAGTCCAAGAGCCAAGACAGTCGCACCGCAGGCGAGACGGCAGACGGCAAGCGACACTGGCGATCGACTCCTGGCCTCCTCATCCTGTCCTCATCCTGTCCTCATCCTGACTCTCCTGTCCTCATATCGTGTGCTCCGTATCCCTGGAGCTCCTCGATCTTTGCGACTCGCCAGATCCAGGGATGCGCCCAGGGATGCGCCCAGGGATGCCCAGGATGCCCAGGATGCGGCCACCGGCTGCTCTGTGCTTCGCCAGGGGGGGGGGGCCATGATCGTCCAATGTCCGTTGCAGGCTCATGCAGGATGCATCAATGCTGCATACTCGTACATGTAGCATGCACATCCATCGCAATCTTGCCCTCTTGCGACCCGATTCTTGGTCCTGGTTCTGCTTCTGGTTCTGGTTCTGGTTCTGGTCCTGGTCCTGGGACTGTCAGCCATCATGAACATCTCTCTCTCTCTCCTCCATCGCCCATATGTACTTCCCTTGCCGCGATGCCGATGACCATCGTCTCTCGGATACCGGCTCGTCGCCGTCAGGCATGACACCCCCTCGCGCACCCCCATCGCCGGCATATCCATGCCTCGTCCGTCGTGTCGTCCGTCGTGCGACTCAGTCCGGCATGACGAGATGCTCCTCCCCCTCCTCCTCAAACCCCCCAGATGACGCGCTCGCCGTCGATCCCCTCTCAAGCCACCTCCTCCTCC
>NIGB01000010.1:441810-456852 GCA_003055145.1 Escovopsis weberi
GGGGTAACGGAGTATAAAGGGGGGGATGGTGAAGGTATGTATCTTGGGGGCGATGTGCAAGAGCAGAGATTGATACTAGTAGTACTATTCATGAACCATAGTGGTGCTAGGAGGGGGGGATTGGAAGAGAAAGCGACGATGGGGCGATATAAAAGAGGCAATAGGAAGAGGAAGAGGAAGAGGAAGAGGCAGGGAATAAGATAGAATAGAAAGGAACAGAGAGAAACAGAACGGCAAGGCACAAGTCCATCACAGCAGCCATACACATGGGTAGGTAGTAGCTAGTAATACACAATCTTGACCCACAGAGGAAGACAGAAACAGAACAGGACGTGACACGATCCGGTCACGATCACGAAGACTCTCACGCAGTCAGCCTCGTCCATAGCCATATCCAGCCGGCTCACGTCCTCGCCTCTCTCGAGCCCACGCTCTACGGACCAATCTCGCAGAACCTCGCAGAACCTCACAGCACCCACAGTATCTCACGCAACTCCAAACTTATCCTATTCCACCCGCCCCCCACAATGCCTCGCAATCTGCCCTACCTTATACGGAGTACCTCAAGCTCCATCCCCAAGCGCCCCAAAGCGCCCCAAAGCGCCCCAAAGCGCCCCAAAGCGCCCCAAAGTGCCCCAAAGCGCTTCAACTCCGTGCGAGCACCCTGCACCCCGCGGCCAACTCCCTCAACACCCGCGCCGAATTCCACAATCCAAGCAAAGTCGTCGTGCTTCATACATGGGTCATATCTCATAAGTCCCGCAGGACGGTTCGACAAAAGAAAAAAAGAGGAGATGAGCAGATGAGCAAATGAGCAAATCAACAAATGGACAAAAGGAAGGAAAATCAGAAAAAAAGCAAAGGCCGGCAACAAGCTCGACAAAGGGAATTCGCAAAGAGATCAAGGGCAAGAAACCGCCGCGCGACGGCGCCACGCTCACAGCGCGTCGTCCCACCACATGTCCGCCTCGGCCTCGGCCTCGGCCTCCTCCTCCATCATGTCCACCTCGACCGTCGTCCCGAGCGCCTCTTGGCCCTGCCGTATCATGTCCTGCAGCCGCTTGTTGAACGCCGACATGCGCACGTCCGCCTCCCGCTCCTCCAGCTTGCGCTGCGTCGCGAGCTGCCGCGCCTCCGCATCCAGGCGCGAGGCGCTCTCGTCGAGGCGCCGCGTGCGCTCGAGCCGGCTCGACGCGAGCGACGCCGCGCTGTTGGTGCGCCGCCGGCTGTGCGGGGACGAGTGGCTCACCGGCGGCGGCGGTGGCGGCGGCGGGAGGGCCGTGTGGCGCCGCCGGCGGGAGGATGCGCGGCTCGGCGCCTCGGCCATGTCGTCCATCACCACCGCGGCGGCGGCGGCGGCCGTCGTCGCGGTGGACGCGGGCACGGCTGTGGCCGGGAGGATCGCGTTGCTCGTGCCGCGGGGCGGCGTCGTGAAGGGGTTGGCGCGGACGGGGATCTTGGACGGCGTGGGGGCGGGCTGGCCGGCGAAGGAGGCGAAGGAGGCGGCGGACGCGGGGCGCGGCAGGCGGCTGGATCCCGCGGTTGAGAGGCGGCCGCCGGGGGTGCGGCTGGCCGAGGGACGACGCGGGGTGGTGGACGGCAGGACGTTGTTGGTGGAGGGACGCGAGCTGGGCGTGGAGAAGCGATTGCTCGCGAAGCTGGGTGCGACGTTCTGGTTGCAGAGCTGGGACGACGGGCGTTGTGGGCTGGTGAACTTGCTAGGCGTTCTCCGCTCGACGGCCTCGCCGGGCTCGCGGATCATGACCCAGTTCCTGCCCAGCTCGGGCACGTAGTCCGTCTGTCTGCGCTTCCTCGCCGGTCCCGGCGTGTAGCACTCGGCCCTCGCCGGCGTCTCGGGGATCTCCTCGAGGAAGCGTCCCGGCTGGAAGGGCGCGTGCAGCAGCCCGTCACCAAACTGGTGGTGGTGATCGCCGCGCCAGGGGTTGGCCTGAAAGCAGAACGTCTCCTCGGCCGGCGGCGTTGGCAGGGCCGGCCTGACCTCGGCAAGGCTGCCCGAAGGCGTGAGCTGATAGCTCGCGCCACCGCCGGCGGAGAAGCCCCTGAAGGAGCCGATCTTGCAGAACTCCCAGAAGCGGCCGACGACGCCGCCGATTGTGGAGATGGCGAGGGAACCCCATCCGGTTGAGGGCTCAGGCTTTGACGGGAGATGAAAAAGCTGGGTGGGCGTGCTGGTGGTCGCCTCCATCTGGTCCCTCGAGCGCTTGGAGCCCAGGGCGGTCCGGTAGTCCGAGTCGGAGAACATGCTCTCGCCCATGAATCCGCCGCCGTTGTCCTCGGTCATCGTCATCGGGGCGCCGAGCTGGCCGGCCAAGGCGTACGGCCGGTGCTGCAGCCGGGCCGGGTGGCCAAAGAGGCCCTCTCCGTCCATGTAGGCGTCGCCGTGAGATGCGTCGTGGAAGGGTAGGACGTCCCTCCGGGACCATCTGCGGCGCGAGGAGCGGTCCTGGGCGAATGCGGGAGCGGGCAGGTAGTCGTGGTTTGGGCTCGGCGAGACGGGCGGGCGGAAGAGGCCAGGATGCACGCCCTCGGAGTTCCAGGTGCCGGGCATGTGAATGCTTGACGGGAACGGCATGTCCTATGGTGTGATTACTAGTATTCTTCCTGCTCTCCCTCTTCCCCTTTCGCTCCTTTTTTTGTATTCTTCTTCTTCTTCTTCTTCTTCTTCTTCTTCTTCTTCTTCTTCTTCTTCTTCTTCTTCTTCTTCTTCTTCTTCTTCTTCGCGCCCTCTCTGAAGACGAGCTCTGCCCTTTCGAATTTCGGACGGTGAGGTCGAAGGTGGAGTCTTCCCCGGAATGGGACGGACGGCTGGCTGGCTCTGAGTGCGTATGTATGTCGGTGCAGGACAGGAATGCTGGATGACGAATGCCTTGTGCGGCGAGGGAAGCCTTTGTCTCGGCCAAGCCTTGGACAAAGCCGCCTCTGACCTCCGACAATGACGAGCCGAGCAAGACGAGAAATCGATGGGTGACAAGACGGGCGGCCTGCGGCGGGTGAATCGATGCGGCGGATGCGTGCGGACCTCGTCGTCCAATGCGGTGTCGTGCTGGTGCTGGTGCCGGTGCCGATGCCGTCGATCGAGATGAATGCCTGCCAGTAGTAGGTATGTCTGTCTGTCTGTCTGTATGTATGTACGAGTATGTACGGGGCGGATGCAGCCCTGCCTCTCTGAGTCGTCGACGCCGCCGTGCCTGTGTTGTATGTATGTATGTGTGCGCAGGAGGATCGCCGCGTGACCCGACCGGCCTCGACCGAGAATGGGAGGGAAGGGAAGAGCTCGAGACCTGGACTCGGCCAGGGATGGATCAAATGGAGGCGGGAAATCCTTGTGGCAGCGGCAGCTCCAGCACGTCGACGGCGGGACTGATGAGGCGGACTGGGACGGGTGCGAGTACTCGTACGAGTATGGAGTACTCCGTACTGGTAGGAGTAAGCAAGCGTCCGCGTCGTCGGGCCAATGAATTGATAAAGAATCGAGCAGGCCTCGCAGTGCCAAGGTACTAGGTAGGCAGGTAAGTCGTGAGTGGTAGTCGTACTCGTAGTCGTGGCCGGCAGCTTCGAGTCCCCAAAAGTGTTAGTTGGGACGAAATGGGGTTTGGATGGGTCAGAAACGGCCAGACGGAGACGATGATGTGCAGCGCAGCGCAGGGCAGAGCACGGGCACGGGCAGTGTTTGATGTGGGTTGATTGATTTGATCGGAAGGGGGGGGGAGAAGAAGAAGAAGAAGAAGTTGAAGTTGAAGTTGAGGGGAAGAAGCCGGAGAGGAGAAAGAAAGAAGAAAAAAAACAAATTAAAATAAAAAAAAATCAGGAGGAAAATGAGAGGCTCGTTGGATGCGGAGAGAGAGCAGGAGCACGAGCAGGAGCTGCAGGTACGACTCGGTACAGCACGCACCTGCGCCTGCCCGGGTTATTGATCAATGATTGATGGATGTCAGGGCGGTGAGGCGGGCCAGGGCGCTACCCTGGAGTTGGAATTGCCCTGGAACCTGGTGCATGTTGCCCAATGGATCAACCTGGTGCCGGCACAGTGCCATGGATTGCCACCCAGTGCTGGTACGGAGTACAGCGGCTGGACGAGCCGGTACGCAACTCCTGCTGCTAAGGCAGGTACCTGCCAACCAGGCCCTGGTCCCCTCGTCCACACTCCAGCCTCCCGTCTAGTAGCCGCCCCGAGCCTGCACGCTCCTCCACATACATCAGAGTCCAGGCCCTGTCACTGGTGGCGCGCCCGAGGTTCGAGGTACAAGCTGCAGCGGCCCACTGCGCTCCCGTCTCGCTCGGCCCCGGTACCCTGTGCCTCTGGCCCCCGTCACCACGTCCGCACCTGCACAGTGCACGCGGAAGATCTGCACATGGTATCAATAATGATGCATCAACAATTGATCAGTGATTGATTGATGGCACGTCGATGCTGAGGCTCGGCCTGAGCAGAGGGCGGATAGCAGAGGGCGGAGGAGGCGGATGGCAGAGATCAGCAGAGGAGGATGCTTCTCATGGGATCTCGACGGCTCGATATATTGATCCATCACATGGGGTTGAACCCGACGATGTGGCGACCAGGTCACCACCGTGGCATTCCTATGTAGAATCTACTACTATCTACTCTACAGGCAATCATCATCTCGTCCTTGTCCAATGCCATGCCCGGGCTCCAGCGAGATGCTCTCCAACGAGACGCTCTTCCAGCTCATGCTACTCCCTCTTGTAGTACTCCTCCTGCCCGCGCGTCGTCTCCTCCGAGACCCCCCCCTCCACCCCCTTCTCCCCGTGCACATGCTCCTTGCTCCTCCAGAACGCCTCCCTCTCCCCCAGGATCTCCTCCGCCCACGCCCGCATCTCCGGCAGCGCCACCTTGGTCGCCACGTACGCAAACTCCCCGAGGTCCAGCCCGCCCCGCGCCCCCTTCTCGTACTCCACCATCTGCAGCAGCAGCTCCACCTTGTCGATGTCGTGCACGTACTGGCTCTCCAGCGTCTGCGAGTCCTCGTACTCCTGCCAGATCGCCCGCACCTCCTCCCCGGCATGCCCCCCGCCCACGCCCCGCAGCAGGCCCCGCGTCAGGAACTCCATCGTCTCCGCCTCCCGCCGCGACTTCTCCGGCTTCGCCACCCCGTCCACCGGCGTGATGTCCCCCACAAGCAGCTCCGCCATGTCGTGGATCAGGCACATCTTCATGCACCTGCCCAGGTCCAGCCGCTGCGCCAGCGACGCCGGCGCGAACATGGACATGAGCGACATCCGGTACATGTGGTCCGAGATCGATTCCCCTCTGCCTCCGTCAGCACGAGCCACCAGGTAGATATCTGCTTCGCTCGCTCAAACAAGGCAACTCACCTCTCAATGCCAAAGCGCCGCCATCCCTCCCGCTTCGTCGTCTTCAGCCGCCCGAGCATGTGGAAAAAGGCCAACGGCGAGCTCGACCCCCTCTCCGGCGCGCCCCCCTCCACAGCATCCAGCACCTTGTCGACCGTCCACTCCCCCGCCACCTTGACGGCAGGCTCACAGCCCAGGTCTAGCCTCGATCAGCACATCAATCCATTGCTTCCGCGCGACATACATCCATCCGTCCCCGGGGAGTCTACCCACTGGCAATCGCCGCCCGGTCGTCGGCGTTGTCCGTCTTGGAAATCATGGCGCGCACGCGTAGGCTTGTGCTGCTGCTGCTGTTGGTGTTGTTGTTGTTGCAGGATCTAAGATGCCCCTGCCTTCGCTCTACTAGTAGGCAAGCTTAAGTCGATCGATCAAGCTTATCGCCGGATAGATCAATGTCACTGGCGGGGTCTCGTCCTGCCCGCCAATGTCTGTCAAACGCCACTCAATCCCGTCTCGGCGCAAAGGTGAATCGAACTCGTAGGCAGGCAGGGTGAATCGAACAGAATCGAGGAGTCTCCTAGACGGTGAATCGTGGAGGACTTGGCAGAGGGGACAAGGCAGCGTTTCGCAATTGGAGGTACTACAGGCAGTGTTGTGGGATTTGATTAGTTAAAGGGAAATTGGTTGTTCCGCGCCGGACTAGGTAGACAAGGCCTATAAGGCCTATCTCTGTATACAGGGGAATCCTTTCCTTTATATAGTATAATTTACCTATTTTTAGGTACTTCCTATTTCTAGTGCGAGCTATAGGGATTAGGGATCCTAAAAGCCTATCTTTATTAAGGAAGCCTATTTATTTAAATTGTCTACTTTTAAATTGCCTACTATTATTATTTATTTTAAAGCTCCTAAGAGGCCTTATACTATAGCCTTTTAATTACGCCCGCGCTTTCTAGAGAAGAAAGCACCTATTATATTAAAATCGCGTTATTACTATAATTATTACCCTTACTGCGATTATTATTAATAACCTGTCTTTATTAATTAAGGATAAAGAACACTTATTTACTATAGCCTTTATACTATACTATTTACCTATATTTATTTCTTCTAGCCTATTTATTTTCCCTGCCTTTCTTTCCTTATTACCTTTTCTCTCCTTTAATATCCTAATAAATATTCTACTTTTACTATCTTATTTATCCTTTAAAGAAGACCTTACCTTATATTTATAAGAAAGACTACTTTAGAGCAAGGAAATTATAAGAGAATAGCTCCTTAAAGTCCTTAAAGAGCTTTAATCGCTATTATTATAGACTCTAAGGAGATTTACTACCTTTAGCTCTAAACACTATATTCTATAAGATCCTATATCTTACTTCCTTGTATTTTTTTTATTTTTTCCCCTTACTAAGCGTTCTACCCCTATAGCTATATTTTCCTTTCTAAAGCTTAAGACTACTATCTCTAAGACTAGTATAGACTTAGACCTATAAAAACTAGGGCAAGACTCTATATCTAAGCCTATATCCTAGCCCTATACTAAGCTAATTAGTAAAGAGGATTTCTTAATCCTTTATAAAGAGTAGAAGAGCCTACTTAGAGAACCTATCCCTAATCCCTTAGAAGACCCTTTTAGAAACCCTACAGGGCCCTTAAAGGCTACTATTACTAAAGATAACGCTATTACACTAGGGATAATAATATTATTAGTACCCTATATCTTTACGCCTATAGAGGTATTTTACAGTAATAGCTTAATTACCTATTAGATTAAAAGGGTTATTATTACTAACTTTGCTATACTTAGCACTAATATTATTACTAGTAATAGAAATATTAGCGCCTACTATATTATTAAGGCTATTAATATACTCTTTAATAGCCCTACTACTAATTTTATTAATAGTAATAAGGCCCTTTATACTATTATTTAAAAGGTAAAGGATAATATTACTACTACCCTTAATCTAAAGGAATATTATAAGTCCCTTACTAAGGAATACCTATCTAAGGTATCTACTAAGGTTATCTCTTCCCTTAAACACTTACTTTTTTAATAAGGATTAAAGGAGACTATAAAGGAATACTATAAGTATATTAATATAATTATTAAGTAAAAGGGAGTATAGGACTAACTAGCTAATAATATTAACCCTTTATCTAGAATTAAAAAAGGATATATTCTTAAAATTACTTATAAGATTATCTAAGGTATTAAAAACCTAAAGCTTTAGTAAGAAGCTATTAGTCTTAATACCTTTAGACCTAAGTAGGCTAGTATTACTAATATATTTAATATAATTAGTAAGGCTAAGTAAATATTAAAGGCTTATAAGACTATTAAAAGAGTAAATATTAATAAAGGCTTCCTTAATACCTTTAAGAAGATTATCTTTAAAAAGACTAAATAGAATACTTATTAGCTACTTATTAATAAATACTATATTAACCCTTCCCTTCTTAAGAGAGATAATAAGGCTATCTTTACTATTAATACTACGCTTATTAGATAAGGGGTAACTTAGAATATCCCCCTTTAACCTACTAAAATACCTATACCTATACCTATACCTACTTAACCTACCCCTATCTTAAAGAAGAGGATCTAGTTACCTTTACTACCGCCTAAGTATAGCTATAGCTTACCCCTATATTATAATAATAAATATTTATATACTAATAGTAATAATACTAGCTATAATAGTAATATAAGATACGCTAACTATAATAATAGGTATAGTAACGCTTATAATAGTAGCTATAGTAATAGCGGCTATAACTATAATAGCTCTAGTAATAATACTTAGAACTATAATAACTTTTATAGTTATAGTAGCTATAGTAGATAAGAAGGAGGCTATACTAGCACTACCTATTAAGATTAGAGCGCTATTAATCTAGCCTTATCTAAGCTTCCTTTTAATAAGACTATATTAAAGAATATATATATTAATAGCTCCTATACTATACTAATAAAATAGCCTATTTACTTTAGGTATAGTGTTACTAGCTATATATCCCCTTAGTATAATATACCTTATATATCCTACCTCTAGAATTAAGAGTTAGCTATTATTAGGACCTTATACCTTCCCCCCTATAATAAAGAGGTACTACCTTTTAGTACCCTTAATATAAAGCTAGCCTAGCTTTACTTTAAAGGTATCCTATAGAATATTAAAGAAGGCTTAAATATAGCTCCTAGCGCTAGTACCCTAGATACCCTACCTATACCTACTATTAGAGCTAAGCTTATCTTATTAACTAAAGGTACTAATATTAACCCCTTTAAGATAACCTAAGATAATATTACTACTAGCCCCCCCTTTAAGGCTCTATTATATATCTTTATTAATACTAAGACCTTTACTATACTTACTAAGTTAGCTAATAATAATACTATTAATAATACTAAAAATAAAGATAATAAGCTTTATAATATAATAAAGAATATATTTAGTAAAGGTATCTCTTAGAAATAGGTAGCCTATAAGATAATTATAGTAATAGCCTTAGCTACTAGCCCCTTAAAGAAAAAGAGAAAGGCTCTTAGTAGTAATACTATTAATATTAACTACCCCTTTAAGGATAAGAAAGCTCCTACCTCTCCCCCTTATATAATACTACTATATACTACTTTTACACTTACTACCCTTATTATAAAAAAGACTTATACTTATACTAATAGTCTTATAAAGATCTATACTAAAGAAGGCTTAGGCCTTATAGATTAGCTTAAGCTTACTAAGTCTATTACTATCCTAATAGACCTTATTACCCTATAGTAGATTAGCCTAGTAGCTACTAAGGCCTTTAAATATCTTTTATCTAGGTTAATATTTAGCTATAAGAAGAAAGTTAGTATAAAGAGTATAAATATAGCCCCTAAGCTACCCTTTAATACTACCTATAATACCTTACTTATTAGTAATTAAAAGTATACTCTTAAATACTTTAGGCTCCTTATTATAATTAAGCTACCTATAAAGACCTTATATATTAATAGCTATAAAGTCTAGGCTAACTAGGGCGCTAAGTTTAACTTTATCTCTAAGATATTTATTTAAAATAATACTATCCTTATTTAAAAGCTATTTAAGATTAGCTTTAATAGCCTCTTTATAATTAATATAGATAGCTATAGAACTACTATTACTTATTTTATTATTATTAAAGTTAACTATAAAGGCGTTAAGAGAGATATATAGGCTATAGTTAACCCTATCCCTCCCTAGGTAATAGATAACCTTATTATCCTCCTTAGCCTACTATAGCTATAGTTTATTAAGGTAGTCTTTAATATTACTAAAGGCTCTCTAACCTTTAGAAAAAAAGACTTAAAAGAGGTATAATACTCTATTATTAGCCCTAACCTTACCCTCCTTAAAAAGCAGTGCCTTATTCTTACGCCTATAGTATTAGACCTTACTAAAACATTTAAAATACTTAATTTAGATTAAAGTAACCCTTTAGACCTAACTAATATATTATTAAATAATAAAGACTTTAACTCTTATAATTTATTTAACTTTAATAAGTTTAATATAAAAGATATATCTACTAGTATAATATTATTAGAAAACTAGACTTACTACTTTAACCTAGGTATATTTATAAACTACTTACTACTTATCTTAGTATAGACCTATCTATTAGAATAGATTACCCTTATAAGTACCTATAGGTATTTAATTATATACTATACCTATTAAGAGTATCTCTTAATAATCTATTCTATAATATTATACCTTATAAAGGTAAAGTCCTATTTAACTTTAACTTTAATATTAGCCTAGCCCTCCCTTATAAGCTACTATTATTCCTAGGTATACCTAAGCTACCTAACTTAACTATAGAAAACTAGCCTAGTCTATAAGCCTAACCTAAGGAATATAAGACTTTATTCTTAATTAACTATTATATAAAAAGAAAGGATATTAACTATAATACCCCTATTAATATAGTATAGTAATAGTTTAATAAGATAGGTATTATTATTAAACCCTTTATTATAAATAATATACTTTAAGAAGATATAATAAGGATATTCCTTATATACTATAACCTAAAAGGTACCTTAGTCTCTAATATACTACCTACTAACCTCTTTATATATAAGCTAAATCTTAAGCCTAGTACCTAGCTATAGAATATTAAAAACCTAAAGAGAAGATAAATAAAGCTATAAATATATTAGCTTAATAAACTTATTAACTAGGGTATTAATAGTAGGATATATAAGATAACTATTACTACTAATAGCCACCTCTTTAAATAGAATACTAAGCCTATTATTATTCTAAAAGATAAATTAGACCTATAGGCTAAATAAAGGCTTACTATTAATTACTTATATATTAATAAGGTTATTCCCCTGTTAAATATACCTTTACTTATAGACCTATATAATAGACTATCTAACCTTTAAATTTAGTATTATTATAAATTTAATTTAAAGTATAGCTATTAGGCTATCCTTATTAAAAAGTCTCTTTACTATCTATTAGTATTTAGCGCCTTTAATTTTTTATAACTTTAGGTAATTTAAATACCTTAGGGTACTAAGACTACTATATTTTCCTTTTTTTAACTTATTAAAATTACTTTTAAGGCTATCCTTAGCCTATATTTAAAGCTATTACTTTACTAGATAATAGAAGATATAATAATTTTACCTTTTAATATTTATATTAATAATATCTTTAGGAAGTTAGATAATATATAGATACTATAGATCTTTATTTATAATTACTTCCTACCTTATTTTCTATAAGCTTTCTTTTAACTTAACTTTAAAAAGATCTTTCTTAGTATAAATAAGATCCTTACTATTAGCTAGTACTACTAGATTAAAGGTAAGATTATCCTTAAGCCTAAGTAAATAGAAAAGGTATAACTACTACCTTTATTAAAGACTTAAATAAAAGTATACTAATTTCTTAGCCTTATTAGCTTTTATTACTAATAGATTAAGAATTACTCTAAGATCTCTTACTTACTTACCTACCTTATAAGGAGCGTTAACTAATACTAAGGCTTATTAAAGGTAGCCTTATTTACCTTACTAAAGGAGAAGGTCTATAAAGCCTTTAATATTAATAGCTATACCTAAAATATACCCTATACTATATTCTCTAATACCTTTACCTTTAGCGCTAGCTATATTATTATATAAGAGAAGTATAGTACTAAGTACCTTATCTTATATAACTCCTATTTATTTACTAAGACTTAATAGAACTATAGGATATATAAAAGAGAGCTTTTTACTATTATTAAATTCTATTATTAATATAGATATATATTCCTTATATAGGAGGAGTTTATAATCTTTATAAACTATTATTCTTTAACCTAGTTCCTTAATTTTAATAGCTACTAAGGTATATATACTAAATAGGTCTTAGAACTTTATATACTTAATATCTAGTTAGAATATATTAAGGGTAAAAGAAATATAGCTATAAATACCCTATCCTATACTATCTTCCCCTCTAATAACTATAAGTTTAATTATATTATTAAAAAGCTTAGTACTATATCCCCTAATAGTCTATAAACCTAGAAAGATAGCGTAAGAGGCTATAAGAAGCTAATAGATTACCTTAATAAAAAGTCCTATTAACCTAATATCCTCTATAAGATAGAATTATACCTATTATACCTATCTTAGTAATAGTATAATAATAAAGTCTTCCTAAAGAAAGATATACTACTAGAAATTATTATAGTATACCTACTAATATTATTAACTAATAACCTACTTAATATTAAGTTATAAAAGACTAACCCTTAGTATAGCTTTATTATCTACTTCCTTACTAGTAAAGCTAACTCTTAGAATAGATATAATAAAAGATAGGCTACTAATACTACCTATAACTTCTATTAAAAAGAGAGAATACTCTAAAAGAAATACCTTAATAATACCTAGCTCTACTACTTTAAGTATACTAAGGTTATATAAGTGCTTAGAGTAGTATATAATAACGCTAGCTACTTTAGCCCTAATACTACCTATTAAAGACTCCTTTAGGAGGTTTAGTAGCTATAAATAGTAAGAGATATTATATTATATATTACTAGCTACTAAAGGTATCTTAAATATACCCTTAATATACCTAAGGCTCCTAACTAACCTATTATTATTAATAAACCTTTCTTTCTTATTAGTATAGACTATATTAGCCCTTTTTTAAAAACTTTTAATAGCTTTAAGTATATCCTTATACTTATTAATTACTTCTTAAGATACTATTAGCTTAAGCCTTACTAGATAATATATACTATTAAAACTATAAATAAGCTATAAGAGTAGGTTAATAGCGTTAGCGTTAAACCTATTACTTTTTATATAAATACTAGCTTTATATTTATATTAAAAAAGCTTTATATATTTATAAACTAGTAATAGATTACCCTCCTTTATATACTATTAGGCTCTTATAAGAGTATAAGTATAGTTAAGGTAATAAATAAAATCCTATAATCTATACTTAATAAGTCTATTAATAGCCCGCTAAACTAAAATATAGCTATACCTTTTATAATATAGTATCTAAATAATTATTACTTATTAAAGTTAGGGTACTCCTTTTATAAGATCCTTAATACACAATGGCTTCCCACTTCCCCGAGATTTCCCTAGGATTACTAGCAAGGAGAAATCACCTAGATTTCCCCTAAAGATCGCGCTAGGAGAAGTCACTTGGATTTCCCCTAGATTTCACATCCAGGGAAATCACCTAGATTTCCCCATAGGAAACTACCACAACTTCTACAGGAGAATTCTCCTTATTTTCTATAGTATATATAGACAGGGTATCGCCTAGGTAGATAGAAATAAAGAGATAACCTTTTAACTCTAAAATATTACACCCACACCTTTATAAACATCGTTCCTATTATCGCTAACTTAGCAACCACGCGCGCAGCGCCGCGCACCACAACCATCATACCCATCGTCGCCGACTCAGCCCTACACGCACCTCAGTGCGCATTAATCCTTTATAGTATAGTAGATAGGACTATACTATAAACACTTTTTACTAGGTAGAGTAAAGTATTTATAGTTAGGAAGATTACTAACCCTAATAACTAGCTAGTTAACTAATAATATACTAACCTTATTACTATATATATAGAATATCTTAAGTTTATTTAGGGGGATATAGTAGATAAGAACTAGTACTTATTAGTAGCTAGGTAAGACTATTACTAATAGTATACTAGTAAAAGCTTTTAGCTTAAAGACCTTATAATAGTTATTTAAGAAGGTAAGCCTAATAAGCTTTACCCCTGCTAAAGGGGACTATTTAAGATTATAACTAAACTTAGTAGGTCCTTTTACTCCCTTATTAACCTTAATAATTCTTACCTTAAAGAAAGAAAGAATATTACTATCTATAAGGATATATTAAAGTATTTTATCCCTTATTAAGGTTACTTTAAGGGAGAGGAAAAGAGCCTACCTTTTTATTAACTATTATAATCTTATTAGAAAAGATAGCTCTAATTTAACTAACTAAGAATAAGGATAGAAGATATATTACCCTATTATACTATTATACCCTACTTAAAATTAGGTTTACTATAAGAAAACAATTTTAAAAAACATAGCTTTATAATACTTTCTTATATCTTTTCCCTCCCCCCTATTACCTATATACCTCTTTTAATAAAGTCTATAATAGAATCTAAACCTTACCCTGTAATAGCTATTATAAAAGATTAGAAATAAGCTACTACTACCTCGCCCTATCCTTATCTTAATAATAATAAGAGAGAAGCCCTTATAAGGCTTATTTAGAATATAATTAATTATAGTAATATAATCCCCTTAGGGGAGATTAATAATATACCTTCTAATAAAGGGCTCTTTAAAAGGCTCTATAACTTTATTATATTAGTTATACTAGGAAAAGGAAAGTAATAATATCTTATCGCTAAGGATAGCTTTTAATTAGTAAGGGAATTGTTATAGGATTTAATTAGTTAAAGGGAAATTAATTATTCTACGCTAGACTAGGTAGACAAGGCCTATAAGGCCTATCTCTATATATAGGGGAATCCTTTCCTCTACATAGTATAATTTACCTATTTTCAGGCACTTCCTATTTCTAGCAGCCAAGAAGGATATGCAATCTAATCATCCCCGCGACCAGCTCGAAACACAAACCCCGCACCTGCCTGGATGCATCAATTTATGCCAGACTCACCCACGTGATCTCGCGTCGTGTTTTCCCCTGTCCCCCCCTGGGAAGGAGCGATCGCGGGCGTCAGCACGGCGCGGCTGCCGAGACACATCCGCGCGGCAGGCGCGACACTCGACATCCTGCCAAACCTGCCGGCCAATCAGAAAAAGAGAAATCAACCCCTTTTTCTCCAAATTTTATATAGAAATCAAAGGCATAAATTGGATAGACGATGCCATTGATCGATCCTTGATGATGAATTGATCCAGGAGATTGGAAGAGGTCCGGATCAATTCAACAGATGAGGACGAGGACCAATCAGTTCCAGGATCGAGAGACGTTTCACTTGCGGGAATCCCTCAGAGTGGTTTAATATCGCTGGTATAAATCAATTCAACTGATCTGGTATATGCATATAGTAAAAGAGAGAAATCATGTAACAATTGAGAACAGGTTGTCCCGGGTATCCAAACTTGGGGAAGACAAAAATCAAAAAAAAAAAAAAAAAAAA
>NIGB01000010.1:459446-488763 GCA_003055145.1 Escovopsis weberi
AAAAGAACCCCCCTCTCCAACACCCCCCCCCCCCCCCTTTTTTTTTTTTCGCCTTTTCCTTCATCAATAATTCTCCCAGAGCTCCTTCACCCAGCCCTCCGTCAGCCTCTCGTCCCCGCCATACTCGCGCTGCCACCCGGAGAAGCCCTCATCCAGCACGCACACCTCCTGCCCCTCGCCCGCCGGCCGCTGCCTCAGGTACTTGAGCGCCGCCGACGGCCCGCGCTGCTGGCTCAGCGCGCAGTGGAAGACGACGAGCCGCGCGCCCTGCACGCGGCGGATGAGCGTCGGCATCATGGCGTCGAGGCTCGTGCTGGGGATGTTGATCGCGCCGCGGATGTGTCCGCCGATGTAGTCTGCCGAGAGCTGTCAGCCTCGTGCTCGCATCTCTCGCTTCCCTGTCTGCCCTTTCTCCTTTTGTTCTCTGCCTCTCTTGCTTCTCTGCTATTCCTCTCCTCTCCTGTTTTACGGATCAAAAGGGATAGGGGCCGGGGTCATGTACCGCTGTCGCGGACGTCGACGATTGCAAACGTGCGCTCTGGGAGGTCCTTCTCGGCGAGGATCTTCTCGGACAGGGCCTTGGCCGATATCCTCTTCAGGCCCGCCACAGTGGTCATCTTTGCCTTGCTCGCTGCCTGGATCATCCGGACGTCGGTCCCCTCTGTCCGTCTTGCTCTGCTTGCTTGCTTGCTTGGTCCTCGCCGCCGCCGCCGCCGCCAGAAAGATGGTATCTGCCCTGGTCGTGGACGTCGCTGTCCGCGTTCGAGCCCTACTAAGGTAGAGAAAGGATCGTCGATCGAAAGGCCGCAAAGAGCGTGGAAGCCGCAAGAAGCCCAATTAACTCCCGAGCAAAGAATGAATGGATGGATACCGGGGGGGTTGGGAGCTTGAAATAGAGGTAGCTAGAGAGGACACAGAGAGAGGGGGGGGAGAGGAGAGGAGGAAAAAAAGCCCGGAGCCTAGCGATAATTAAAGGAACGTCTGGCGGAAAAGGTACGAAAGGCTAATCCTGCATGCCGACAGCCTCGGAAACCGTCCGCAGGATGGGACCGGCCGTGGGGGTGTCGCAGGGATCTTCAGGTGCCGATGCGGACGGCGACGAGGATGCGGCTGGATTGAACGGATGGGATCAATGCGAGGGGGGGGATCCGTATGACGTGGCCAGGGGGGGGAGCTGGAGTTGAAAAGGTGGTGATGCGGCTCTCGGTCTGCCTTTGGGTTGTTCGACTCCAGGCCTTCCAGGCGACGAAGACGAGGGTGATTGACCTCTCTTTTGAGGTGTGCAGGGACAGATTGAAGATCTTTAGAAACCCAACAAATTCTTCAATTCAATCGCAATGGATCGCCGAAAACAATCATGCAATTGACCATCGCGTCTAATGTCGCAGCCTGGTGAGTCCTGGCAGATAGCATCGATTCGTTACAGCGATTTATCGGATACAAGAATACCCGGAAAATGCATATCAGATACTGCATAAATCCACCGTGCGAATATTGGGTAGGGAACTATCACGAGCCCTCCCGGTCTCGACTCCACGATCTCCCAATTCCCCAAGATCCTGGTCTCGTCTCGCTCGGCTGCTACGCATTGCCGACACTATCGAACCTTGCCCCTTCACCCATGACGGCCATCACTGCAGGAAACTCCGTATGCAAAGAGTATACATACATATCCAGCAATCCCGTCTCCAATCCCGCCCATCGACCCGCAGGGACACCAAGCACCGGCTCGCACTGTAGGCCCTCGCAGCATCCACGACCACCATCGCCGTCGCCATCGCCGTCGCCATCGCCGTCGCCATCGCCTCAACTCGTATCTGGATCGTGAGATTCCTTTTTCCTCCTCCCCGCTGAAACACCGACTCGTTTGGCCCGCAATGGTGAAACGCGGCGGAGGTCCAAGACCTGCGCAGCTCCAGAAACTCAATGCCCCACAGCGACACACGCCTCGGTGCGCTGCCGGCCCGATCACAAGCTACAGAGCATGCAGTACGGAGTACGGATACGGACTACGGAGTATCGAGTATGGAGTAAGGGGACGGGTAAATACAGGAACAGCCGAGAATTGCTGCATGAGTGCTAATGCAGGCCACGCACCGAGGAATTGGCCCCCGCGGGCTTGTGTGGCGGATGGATTGGATGTCTTGCAGATTCCACAGGCTCTCTGTCTGTCTGTCTGTCTGTCTGTCTGTTCTCGGCCTGCTTGCTTGTTGGGTCTCACGTTCGTTCAAGTGGTGGTGCTGCTGTCATGACTCGGGCAGAAAGCCAAACCCCCTCCCCTTTTCTCTTCCCCCGCTCCCCTTTTTTCCCCTCTTCTCTATTCTGCGTCGTGGAGTATCATACCGGAAAGGAATAGGTAGAAATACAGATACAGCAAATTTCAGAATCATAATCACGCTAAGACCGCCCCCAGAAACATCCCCAGTACGCCAAAACCAAAAGCCAAGCTCAGCCAAGCCCGAGGGAAAAAAGAAGGGGGGGAGGTGGAAATGCGGGAGGGTGAAAATGTATGTATGTGTGTGTGTGTGTGTGTGTGTGTGTGTGTGTGTGCGTGTGTGTCAAAAGCCAGATCAAAACAACTGGAAGTTCCAGTCCATCCCAGTCCAGTTGATCCCGGTCCAGTCGATCCAGCCCAGTCGAGCCAACTCCGGTAACGTAAGGCGCAAACACCAGCAAAGGGCCAAGAAAGAAAGAAAACGCCACTTCACCACCCAGCAAGCATCATCGTATCACGTCTTGCCCACCCACCCCGCGTTGCTGAAAAAGTCAAAGAGCCGCGCCCCCTTCTGGGAGTCTAGCCTGCAGATCTCCTTGGCCTGCTTCTTCTTCAGTGTGCCGTTGCTCTTGACGGCCTCCTTGATGATCTGCTCCTTGATCATGAGGTACGGCTTCGGCTGCAGCCGCACCACCTCGCACAGCTTCGCCTCCTCCGGCGTCAGCAGGTGCAGGTCCACCGCGTTGTCCTGGCTGAGAGGCAGCGGCGGCACGCCCGAGATCGGCTGCGGCACGTACTTTTGCCTCGCGGCGCCCAGCGACCCGTTCAGCCCGACCACGACGCCGTTGATGTTGACGCCCGCTGCCGCCGCCGCCGCCGCCATGCCGTCCACTGCGTGGCCGTTGGTCACGACGGGCTTGACGTCCTCGGCGGCGATGGTGAAGGAGGCGGCGGCGGCGGTCGTGGTGGTGGTGGTGGTGGTGGTGGTAGTGGCGGTGGTGTCGCCGTTGGTCTGCTGCTGGACGGCCGGCCGCAGCGGGAGCTCCGGCGCCACGAGCAGCGCCGCCCCGCTGGGGGGCTCGGGCAGGGCCGCCTGCTTGGCCCGCGCGCCTGTGGCCATGCGCTCCCTATCCATGGACCCCATAGGCATGGACTTTTGTATGCGGGTCGCCTTCTCGGCCTCGTACTTCTCCCCGCTGCGCAGGTCGCCGATCCGGAGGTTGCGCCACTCCTGCAGCTGGATGATGGCCTGCCTCAGGTTGAGCTCGTCCTGGAGCCCCGTCGTGAAGTCCTCAAAGTCCCTGTGGTTCATGATGCGCCCAAACGGCTTCGCTCTCTGGTAGAGGTCTTTTTCCTCCTTTGTCCTCTTCTTCTCGAGCTTGGTGTTCTCCCGGTAGTCCAGCAGGTTGTGCTCGAAGATGACCTTCTTGCGCTCCACGCGCTGCGTGAGCCTGCAGTTGTAGATCTCCATGACGGTGAGCTTGAGCTCCATCTCGGGCTCCAGCTCGCCGGTCCTGGGGTTGAGGCCGTCGCCGGGCTCGAATTGCATGAGCTGGACGGCCTCCTCGGCCTCGTTGGCGTACTCGGTCTCGAACTCGAGGCGGCCCGGCATATACCCCTGGATCTCGTGGCACGACGGGACGCTAGCCGTGGGCTTGGTCTTGGGCTGCAGCGCGGGCGCGTTCTTGGCCGCCTCCCGCCGCTCCTCGATGCGCCGCTTCTTACGCGCCTGGAACTCCTCGCGGGGCACCTCGTTGGCGAGCTCGCAGTCGTGCGGGCTGCAGCGCACCGGCAGCGGGAAGCTCGACGAGTCGACAAACGTCTCGAGGTAGTGGTCGCGCACCTCGTCCTTCTCGCGGAAGCCGCCGATGTGGTCCGCGATGTCGGCCCAGGACCCCAGCCCGTATATCTCGGCGCCCTCGAGGAGCAGCAGCTCCTCGTCGGCGCCCCATTCGCGGTCGAAGATGGGGAACGAGTTCTGCTCGATGACGCGGAACGAGTGCGTCGCCGGGTCGTGCGCATTGCGCGTCTCCCCCTTGGCGAAGCACGACACGCACAGGTCGAAGTCGGAGCACGCCGGGTCCGCGCACCTAATGCGGACCTGTTTGGGGGGTGGGCGGACGAGAAACGCGTCATTACGTCAGCAAGTCAGGCACGGGCTTGTCGGAGATGCAGGAGGGACAAGGAGCGCATAATCGTATTGGCGACGTTGCTGCATACGTACCGTGGACGTAATGTCCGAGGAGCACACGTCGCAGACGTATTTGACGCCGCCCTCGCCGCCGCGCGTTGCAGTCTTCTTCCGTATGACGCCCATTGCGGCCTCCACGGCTGGCGGCTGTGTATGAATTTCAATCTCGTAGGCGTGGTGTTACCACCGTAATGTCGGCGCGAGCGGGCTCTTCGGGGGAGGAGGAGCTGGAGGAGCCAGAAGACGATGGCGCAAGGGCAGCGGCAGGCGGGATATCTATGGCATGGGGGCTCGTGAGGCGGTCGGAGGCGGTCGAGGAGAAAGCGCAGAGACTGTTTATGGGGGGATACTCGGTAATATTGATGGATTCGGCGGGCCTGGCGCGGGGGTTGATGGCGATGCGGCGGCGCAGATGGATGAGCTGAAGTCGGATTTTAAGGGATCAGCCAAGTCAATGGGCAAATGTGGCGATGCCGGCCGGTGACGAGAGAGTGAAGCCGCTAGAAAAGGCACGCAAGCGCCTCTTCGCTGTGGCTGCCCTGACAAGGTCGGTGGCTGAGCAGAAGCACGCGCGTGATCTGATCATGTGACCGACATCTTCTGGCTCTACAGGGTAGGTACGATTCTATTTATGTACCTGTACTCAATCCGTACCCCGCCATGATTGAAGGAAGTCGCGACTCGGAGTTCAATGATGACATCGACTGGAATTCAAGGCGTGATGTAGGGTAGGCGTTGCATCTCGATTCCAGCATCAATTATGTTGATCGTGAAATTGACTCCGAGTTGGCGATGCCGTCGTGCAGCTTCCCGTCCATCCATCCATCGACGGGTGCGTCTCTGTTGCGCAATCCTTTTCGGCTTAATGGCGCATCTCTGCCCACCCAAGACCGCAAACAACATATGTAACAACGCTTGATGCTCCTCGGCCAGATCCGCCGAACGAGAGCCAGGAATGATCGCCCTTCTTATACCCCGAGTCACGCAACCCCCCCCCCCTCCCCCTTCCTTTGGTGTTGCGCTAATAAAGTCGGCCCGTTGCAACTCGCGACCGATGCGATCTTTATTTCCTTGGGAGATCCTGCGGGGCCTTTGTTTCTCGCTTCAACATTCATGAGATCGGGATCCTCAACTTCTTTGTCGAAGCATTAAAGGGACTTGCTGCATTGACTCTGCCGCTGCCGCTGCCGCTGCCGCTGCCGCTGCCGCCATCATCATCATCATCATCATCATCACCATGTCAGACAAGATCCTCGACGACATCTCTCACCGGAGATACAACCCATTGACCAACGAATGGGTCCTCGTGTCTCCTCACCGGACGAAGCGGCCGTGGCAGTGAGTCTCCCTCGAGCCCTTCAACCCCTCTTCCCGCTGAAAGCCCGCTCACACGTGCTCCGTCAGAGGCCAGAAAGAAGCAGCCGTCGAGGAGAACCTCCCGGACTATGACCCCAAGGTCGGCAACGAGATTCCCCTCGCCCTCTTCCGCGCAGCTTCCGCGCAGCTCGAGGCTCACCTCAAGTATAGTGCTACCTGTGTCCTCGGAACTCCCGCGCCTCGGGCGACGAGAACCCAGACTACCAGAAGACGCACGTCTTCGTCAACGACTTCAGCGCCCTGGTCGAGCAACAGCCCGACTACGCCGCCGATGAGTCCTCGGACAGTGAGCCCAGCCTTGCCTCGCCTGGCCTGGCCTGGCCTGGCCTGGCCTCTCCTCTCACCCCATATCCAAGAGTCCACCATCGCCGAGTCTCGCTGACCCCCCTTTGCCAGGTGTCGAGTCCCGCCTCCTCAAGGCGCGCGGCGCCAAGGGCCGCTGCTACGTGGTCATGTTCACGCCCAGGCACAACGTCACCATCGCCGACATGACGCCCGCCGAGATCGTCCCGACCATCGACCTCTGGACGCGCATCTACGCCAACCACCTCTCCGCGACGAACCCGCTCTGCGGCCCCGCAGAGCGCCTCGCCCTGTCCGTCGGCGCGGACGATGCGCCGCGGCCGCCGTACGACCTGCAGTACATGCAGATCTTCGAGAACAAGGGCGCCGTCATGGGCTGCTCGAACCCGCACCCGCACGGCCAGATCTGGACCTCGTCGCACGTGCCCGGCGAGGTCCAGAAGGAGCTCAACCAGATGGCCGCCTACCGCCGGCAGCACGGCGGGCACCACCTGCTCGGGGACTACGTGGAGCTCGAGCTGTCCAAGGCCGAGCGCGTCGTCTGGCACAACGCCGCGTTCGCCGTCATCTGCCCCTGGTGGGCCGTGTGGCCCTTCGAGGTCATCATCATCCCGAGGCGCCACGTCCGCGCGCTCGTCGACCTCACCCCGGACGAGCGGCTGCAGTTCGCCGAGGCCATCCAGGAGGTCGCCCGCAGGTACGACAACCTGTTCCAGTGCCGATTCCCCTACAGCGCGGGCATCCACCAGGCGCCGCTCAAGGGCACCGAGGAGGAGATTGAGAGCTCGTACCTGCACATGCACTTCTACCCGCCGCTGCTGCGGTCGGCGACGGTCAAGAAGTTCCTTGTCGGCTTCGAGCTGCTGGCGGAGCCGCAGAGGGACATCACGCCGGAGCAGGCAACGACTCGTCTTCAGAGCTGTGGCGGCACACTGTACCGTAACTCGTAGACTTTTTTTTCCCCAATAATAAAGAAAAAAAGAACAAGAAGAGAAGGAATAATTTCATAGAAGATCCGACTGGTATGCGGACACCAGTCAGCCTTTTCGTTTTCCCCCCAAGACCGTCTATCCCACCCCGTAAATCTTCCTTTGCCCCTTGATCAGAACGCGGCGCCGCCCACTCTAGCCCTCGATATAGAAGCTCCGGACCATGGGCATCCAGATGAGCGCCACCGTGGCGAGCGTAAAAGGGAAGTACTGGGGCAGCCCAAAGGTCATGCTCTTGAAGACGAACAGCTCCGACGCATAGTGGCCCAGCGCCACGACGTACGTCCACATGGCGAGGTCGTACCAGGGCTGCGATTGCAGGTGGTACGCCGCGTAGCACCTGACGATGCTGGTGAGGAGCGTCCAGGTGCCGAACAGCCGGGCGCCGAGCGGGGTCAGCTGGTCGGCGGCCCGGGGGTCCTCGTGTGCGGGGACGAGCTTGTGGACCGAGTCTTCCGGGTTGAAGGTGGGCGTGGCGGGGCCGAGCTTCGGGTTGCGGATGAAGCGGCCGTCGTAGAGGCGGCGGGAGTAGTGCATCGTCTTGAGGTTCTGGAAGGAATTGCCGACAGAGATGAGGGAGAGCTAGGAACAGAAGGGGGGGGAGGAGAGAGAATGTTAGCAGGTGGACAGCGCCAGAAGAGAGGACCGAGATCAGAGCAGGCTTGGGCCATTGATGCCATTGAGGGTGCTTACGACGAGCATGTAGTAGGGCAGGATGCCCTTGGCGGGCGGGAGGAGGCTCTGGAGGAAATCCATGGCTGGCGTGCGGCGGTTGTTGGAGGAAGATGGTCAAGTTGAAGCTGAAGATGAAGCTTCACGATGACCTGGCGGTGCGAGCTTGGCGAGGAGCTAACAGAGTTTGTTGACAAATACCTCGAAAAAGTGTACGATTTCACGTCTTCCAAAGTATCGTAGATTCATCCTTGTTAGATACATGTTCCGCACCTCAATTGGTACCTCGACCATGTTCGTACTTGAACGGGCATCGTTCCCAACAGTGCGGGATGCTATGAAGCCCGCCGAAGAGCTGTCCGAGATGAAAAAAAACACGAGTCCCTTGCCTTTACTCTTATCAAAAAAAGCCAATGAGGTGAATCAGCTCATCCTTGACATGTGATGCGCAAGCGGCAGCGGTGCCACGGTGGTTGTTGAGCGGTAACAGTAGTATGGAGTACGAGTACTGGTACTTGACGAGATTGGCCCTCAACAAAAAAATCGCGATAGCTGCATACTAGTAGTATCTTGCGGGGAGTTGGAGTCGCAAGGGCGACCTCTGCCTGGCATCAATATCAAGATCCATTCCCACCTCGCAGACTGCGATTCCCTCTCCTGCAAGCTCGCCAACCCCCAGCCATGGAGTTCATCACCCAGTTCCTCGAGAGCGCGCCTCCATTGCCCCAGTCCGCTCAACTGCTCCTGGGGGGCATTGGAGCTGTCGTCCTGGCCTCCAAGCTCCTCAGCTACCTCAGCCTCCTGCTCAACGCCTTCTTGCTGCCGGGCACAAACGTATGCGAATTCATGATTGGATAACAATCGTTGGACGCCTGGCTGACATGCATTCTCTCTCCTTCACAGCTGCGCAAATATGGCAAGCCGGGCACCTGGGCCGTCATCACGGGCGCCTCGGACGGCCTGGGCAAGGAGTACGCGGTCCAGCTCGCGGCCAAGGGCTTCAACCTGGTGCTCGTCTCGCGGACGCTGTCCAAGCTCGAGACGCTCGCCAAGGAGATCGAGGGCAAGTATGCCGGCAAGAACATCCAGACCAAGGTCCTGGCGATGGACTTTGCCCGGGACGACGCCGAGGACTACGAGCGGCTCGCCGCGCTCGTGCAGGGGCTCGACGTCGGCATCCTGATCAACAACGTCGGCCAGAGCCACAGCATGCCGGTGCCGTTCCTCGAGACGCCCCGGGAGGAGCTGCAGGGCATCGTCACCATCAACTGCCTCGGCACCCTCAAGGTCACGCAGGTCGTCGCGCCGATCCTGCAGCGCCGCCGGCGCGGCCTCGTCCTGACCATGGGCTCCTTTGGCGGCTGGACCCCGACGCCCTACCTGGCGACGTACTCGGGCAGCAAGGCGTTCCTGCAGCAGTGGAGCAACGCGCTGGCCGCCGAGTTGGCCGACGACAACGTCGACGTCTACGTGGTGCTGGGCCACCTGATCACGGGCGCCATGAGCAAGGTGCGCCGCCCGAGCCTCCTGATCCCCACGGCGACGGGCTTCGTGCGGTCCGCGCTGGGCAAGGTCGGCCTCGGCGGGTTCCAGGCGGCGCCGTGGACGTACACGCCCTGGTGGAGCCATGCGTTTATGCTGTGGGCCGTGGAGAACATCGCCGGCGTGAACAGCCCGGTGACGATCTGGTACAACAAGAAGATGCACATTGACATCCGCCGTCGCGCGCTCCGCAAGCAGGCCCGCGAGGCAAAGAAGCAGTGATGGGATGCTCAAGCTGTGTATGTACGTGCAAGGGACCCCTACTTGAATACGAGTAGTTGGCTCGACATGTGGGAGGGGGGGAAAAATGGAGTGATGGAAGACTGGGACGTTTGCCTCGGAGAATAGAGTTGTCGTGGCATTGAAAGAGTGAACAGCAAAGGACATCAGCTGTGATTGCTAGATTGTGTCGTGTTTGAATCTAGGGATGCAAGTGTCGATGCCTCAAGCTTGAATTTCCACAGGCCATCAGTTAATGAAGCCGAGCTCGACGCCCGCGATGCTCACTTTTGGTGTTTTCAATCAATTGATCAATCAATGGATTGATCAGTGAATTACAGCGAGGAGACCGCTAAGGTGAGGAAATACAGCGGGTACTTGTAGCGATAGTCCAGTATATTTAGGCCTCCAAGCCCTGAATCGTGGCCTGATTGCTCAGGAAGATCCAACTGACATTCGAAAATGTCAAGATCAATGCCCGACTACCCTGGAGTCCCGATCAGGACTAGCGCGGCGGCGGCCATTGACGGGCAAAAAATGCAGCGAAGCAGCTCGAGGCATCAAATTGATCAATCCATCCACTGCATGCCAACCTCCCAGGAATTGACTGGATGCTCCGAGATCACGACCTTGCTCCCAGCACCGTGTCTACAGGCGTCGCCTCCGCCAGCCTGGCCTTCTCCGTCCCGACAATCACATCCAGTCCATCATTTCCGGGAGGACCCTCCACCCCTTCGACGCGAGGCCTGCTATCGCGCTGCGGACACGACGCCTGCCGCTGCTCTTGATGATCTGACAGCGCGTTCCCCCTCTCCGTCCACGGCATTGGTCAAGCATCCAGCGAGTGCAAGTGCGAAGAAAGAGAGAGAAAAGAAAGACAGAGAGAGACAGAAAGAGAGAGAGAGAGAGAGAGAGAGAAGACGAGACCGTGGGAGAGAGATACACACACACCGAGAGAGAGAGAGAGAGAGAGAGAGAGAGAGAGAGAGAGGCAGAGGATCTCGCCCGGTGGCCACGCCCGAGCTGCTGCCCGCCATGTCTTTCCCCCAGATGACGCCCGCGCGCCCAGTGCCCGGCGCATTTCTCAACACGCCCGCCATCGCCCAGAGAATCCAGGCCCAGCAGCAGCAGCAGGACCCTGTGCGTCGGCAGCTTTTCCCCAGCCAGGAGACCCAAGCCGCCCAGGGAAACTCGGCCGGCTCGAGCTCTGGCCTGGCTCCGCCGGCGGGGACGGCGACGACGGCGACGACGACGGCGGCGACGACCAGGAGCGCATCTGCGACGAGCTCAGCGACCCTTGCCGTGTCCGGTGCCGGTGTCGGTGCCGGTGTCGATGGCGCGGGCCTGGCGACGCTGAACCCTCTGCCGCCCCCACGCGTCGAGAGCATCCCGCACGTCCTCAAGGCCGCCAGGGCCATCAACTCATTCCTCCAGCTCGACGAGAGCTTCCCAGACCTGGACTCCTACTGCAGACGTAAGGAAGGCCTCCTCACTGTCCTCTGTCCCCGAGACCTCGTTGGAAGAGAAAATTGACTCGCTGACCCCTCTCTTGTTCTCGGTACCCGCAGAAGGAGCATCATCCGACTATGAGCTCTCGAGCTCAGACTCCGCTTGGGCCCCGTTCCAGAAGACCAACATGTATCCGATCCCGAACTCGGTCTTCGATCACTACAACACCGGCCAGCTGCAGACCCTCATGGGCCTCTTCGCCGAGCTCAACCACGCCTGGGTCGTCATTGACAACTCGCTCTTCCTCTGGGACTACACCCACCCCGACCCCGAGCTCATCGGCTTCGAGGACCAGCCACATACCATCCATGCCGTCGCGCTCGTGGCCCCCAAGCCGGGCATCTTCGTCAGCACCATCACGCACATCCTCGTCGTCGCCACCTCCTCCGAGCTGATCCTGCTCGGCGTCTCCGCGACAGACACCCCCGCGGGCACAAAGTCCGTCTCCCTCTACCAGACCAAGATGGTCCTCCCCATCCGCGGAAACGACATCCGCGTCATCCACGGCTCCGCCGACGGGCGCATCTTCTTCGGAGGTTGCAGCGATACCGACATCAACGAGCTCTACTACCAGTCCGAGGAGAAGTGGTTCTCGAATAGGTGCGGTAAGATCAACCATTCGAACCCGGGCTGGTCCTCCGTCGTCACCCTCCAGTCCGTCTGGGCTCACAGGGAGCCCGAGCACCTCGTCGACATCGTTATCGACGATTCGAGGAAACTCGTCTACACCCTCTCGAGCACCTCGACCATCCGCACGTACCACATGGAGGGGACCGACCGCCTGACCAAGGTCATCGAGAAGACCAAGCTGCACTGCCTGCGAGACATTGCCCACATGATCTCCCCGTCGCGCCTCCTGACCGAGAAGACCAAGATCGTCTCCATCAGCCCCATTTCGAAGCAGGAGGCCTTCAAGCTGCACCTCATGGCCCTCACGGACACCGGCTGCCGCCTCTTCTTCAGCGCCACCAATGCCTCCTCTTACCTCTACACAACGCAGGGCAACCTGGCCCCGCAGAGCATGCAGGTCCAGTTCATCAAGTTCCCGCCCTCGATGGTCGCGAGGAGATCGGGCTACTTCGGCGCCGCGGCCCAGGCGGCGGGCGACTCCGTCGACCTGGAGTCGACGATGCTGATGTCGAGCAGGCAGGGGGCTCGATTCCCCCCGGGGTACTTCCTCGACTTCGTCACCAAGGCCAACGACCCCTCGACCGACTCCCTGTTCATCGCGGGCCCGGAGACCGGCAGGATCAAGCGGACCTCGCCGACCACGCCGACGAGGTATTTCGAGAATGCCAGCTGGATCGACATCGGCAGCCGCGCCGAGGCGGTCGGCTTGATCACGAAGCCCTTCGCCGCCGCGTCCCAGCCGATCGGGTTCGGAAACGAGCTGGCCATCCAGTTCGACGAGCCCCCAAGCGAGTTCGCGGTCCTGACGAATACCGGCGTCCACATCATCAGGCGGCGCAGGCTGGTCGACACGTTCGCCGCGGCCATCCGCGACTCGCCCGGCGACGAGGCGCTGGATCTCATGTGCCGTCGCCTCATCCAGCTCTACGGCCGCGTGGAGACGGTCTCGACGGCGCTCGCGGTCGCCTGCGGCCACGGAGGCGATTCCAGGCCCGGCTCCGTCAGGGCGATCGACCAGGCCACCGAGGACAGGGCGAGGGGCCTGTTTGTCGACTTCGGCGGCCAGCCGACGATCGTGGAGACGGACGGCTCGGCGCTGACGACGGACTCGGTGAAGCTGTCGTCGCGGCACGACGCGCTGGTCCTGTACCTCTCCCGGCTGATCCGCCAGCTGTGGAAGACCCCGGTGATCCAGGCCGGCTTGGCGGGCAACGGGATGATCAGCGTCGTCTCCGCCGTGCCGCTCGCCAAGCTCACCAGCGTCCAGGAGAACCTCGAGCGCCTCCGGCGATTCATCGACACCAACAAGGGCCTCATTCAGGGGATGGCCGGCCCTTCGGATCTGCAGCGCGTCGCCAGCAAGCAGGAGGAGGTCGCCCTGCTGGCCGAACACCAGGCCCTGCTCTCGCTGCAGAAGCTGATGGAGAGCATCTCGGAGGGCATCTCGTTCGTCCTCATGCTCTTCGACGAGCGCGTCTCCGACATCTTCTCCAGGATGGACGACGCGGCGAGGCAGCAGTTCAAGGAGCTGACGTACGAGAAGCTCTTTTCGCAGACGGACGGCAAGGAGCTCGCCAAGCTGCTGGTCAAGGCCATCGTTAACCGCAACATCGAGAGCGGCTCCAACGTCGAGACCGTCGCCGACGCCCTGCGGAGGAGGTGCGGCAGCTTCTGTAGCGCCGACGACGTCGTCACCTTCAAGGCGCAGGAGCAGCTCAAGAGGGCCTCGGAGCAGCCCCTCAACACCAACCAGTCCCGCGTCCTCCTGGGCGAGAGCTTGACCCTTTTCAAGAAGGTCGCCAGCAGCCTGAGCTACTCCAATCTGCAGGCCGCCGTGGGCCAGTACGTCGAGCTCAAGTACTACGCCGGGGCGATCCAGCTGTGCCTCAAGGTCGCCAAGGAGTCCGACAGAGGGAACAAGGCGCTGATGTGGATCAACGACGGCAAGCCCCCCAACGACCCGCGCTCCGCCGACTTCAACACGAGGAAACGCGCCTACGACCTGATCCACGACGTCCTGACCCACCTGGACGCCGCGTCGAGCGCCGAGCCCCTTAACATGGATGGGCGGCCGACGCTCATCGCGACGAAGCGCAACGAGGCGTACGACGTGGTCAACGGCTCCGACGACGAGGTCTTCCATTTCGACCTGTACGAGTGGTACATCCAGCAGGGCTGGACGGAACGGATCCTCGCCATCAGCTCCCCCCACGTGGTCACGTTCCTGCAGCGACTGGCGATCACAAACGTCCAGCACGCCGACCTGCTCTGCCGCTTCTACACCAACCGCAGCCGATACTTTGACGCGGCCGAGGTCCAGGCCGACCTGGCCAACTCGGACTTCGACATCGGCATCAAGGACCGCATCAGGCTGCTCAGCCTGGCCAAGGCGAACGCGAGCGTGGTGACCGTCGGCGTGAGCAGGCAGCAGCAGCAGCGGGTCTCGCACGAGGTCGGCGAATGCCTCGAGATTGCCAACATCCAGGACGACCTCTTGGGCCGGCTGATGCTGGACGACCGCTTAGAGCCGGAGCGGAAGGCCGACGTCTGCCAAGCGCTCGACAGCAAGATCCTGACTCTTTCAGAGGTAAGATGAGAAGAAAAAGAAAAGGAGAAAAAAAAAGATTCATTTGTGGTTCCCAGGCTGACTTTGTTTTCCACCATCACAGCTCTTCAACGAGTACGCCGACCAGGCCGGCTACTACGACATCTGCCTGCTGATCTACCACACGGCCAACTACCGCAACCCGACGACGATAGCGGGCACCTGGGAGAACCTGATCCAGCAGACGCACAACGAGGTGATGGCGAAGCGCGAGGCCGGGGAGGAGGACCCGCAGGCGCTCCCGCTGCCCTACGAGGCCGTGACGAGCAAGATCCGCACGATCGCGCACCACACGTCGCTCGACAGCTTCGTCTTCCCGATCCAGACGCTGCTCCCGCAGCTCTGCCGCTACGCGCTCGCGTACAAGCAGGACGCGAGCATCGGGGCCAACGCCGCGTGGCCGGCGCAGCTGTTCCTCTCGCTCGGCATCTCGCACGACATGATTGTGCGGGTGCTCGAGAACATCTTCGACACGCAGGACTTTGGCTTCAGCGGGCCCGCGCGCGCGCGCATCGTCGAGACCATCGCCTACGTGGTCAACGAGTGGGTGGCCGAGGTGCGGCGGCGGGGCGGCGCGGCCAAGGGCGGCGCGGTGGGCCCCGCGGTGGGCGACCTGCTGCAGCGGTGCGAGGCCGCGCTGCCCGCGCCGGGGCATGGGAGCAACCACGGGGGGTCCGACCTGGCGGACGTGCGGCGGACGCTGAGGACGCTGCGGCGGGAAGTGGCCGGATTGGCGGAGCGGCTCCCGACGGGCAGCGTCAGGTTCATGTAAGTCCCTTTTTCGTGCGCGCTCTCTCTCTCTGTGGGCCGGGGACCAAATTTAAAACAGAGCGGAAAGGGAACACGATGGATAGGGGGTGTGGGAAGTTGGTGATTCAAAGAGCGGCCGAGGGAGCCAGAAGACGTCGGGTTGGGATTGGATCAGGGCGGATTGTGAAATAATGCAGTGTGGTGTTTGGTTACAAGGAAAGCCAACGGCCAGGAATGAAAAAGAGAAGAAATGAGTTTTTTTTTTTTTCCCTTTGTCTTTCTTTTGTCTTTCTACTTTTTCTTTTTTTTCCTTGTTTGGTTCACACAATTCCACAGGCACTTGTCTGTGTGTCGGCGCGAATGGGAGGGCTGGAAGATTTCATGTACATGGGGTAGAATGTAGTATGTCTTGTATGAGAAGAGCAGCGAAAAAGGGGGGAGGGGGGGTTTGCGGAGGGATATACGAGTACAGGCTTTTGCATGGATCCGACTGCGAGAGAGATGAATTCATGTTGCATGATGAACGCTGCTTTGGATGAGCATACGGTAGATAGGAGCAGCGCCGGGAGTGGGTTTGAGAATGCAGGGAATAACAGTTGCCTGCTGTGGGAGTCATTGAGCTACGCATACTGTCAGTACTCCGTACGCCGTACTCTCGACTGGGAGCCGGCCAAGGTGAAGCCATCACCAAAGTGAAGCCATCACCAAAGTCTGTGTGACCCTAACCCTGGACGGCCAAGGTGTGGCTGGAGAGACTGTGGCGCATGAGGCGGTGCAGAGAAGCCGCGCCATTCTGAAAGCGGAAAGGCGCGGGTGTCATTCCGCTTGCGCCGCCGCCGCTCGAGCCTCGACGGTTTGACGACTGACGACGAGGAGGAGGGCGAGGACGGTGATGATGCTACGGCGCAACGGATCCAGAGCTTGCAATCATTGAAGCTCCCCCCGCCTTCGTTCATACCATGGAAAACGCACGCTTCTGAGCCATTGCGGTTCTCTGTGTCTTCTGCTGCCTCCACGCCCACTGCACGCTTAGCACCTCTCGTGTTACGACCGCCAGAAACCCCGCGCGCGAGCTCGCGCACATCGAGGACGACGACGACGACGACAACGACGACGACGATCTCCGGGGCAGGCCCGATGCGCTAGGGAAGCTCGCCACAGCTCGGCCTGTCATCTCGCGATGTTCCTCCTCTTCCTGGTCCTCCTCGTTGGCGCGCTGACGCTCGTCGGCGCCATACCGCCGGACGGCCTGCCGTCGTACCACTACGGCGCGCCGATCCACGTCGAATGCATGAACCGCAGCGCGTGAGAGCCCCCCCCTTCCTTAGTCCTCTGGACTCGGCCATCCATCTACTGGTACAGAATTGCGATTGCGCTGACACACACGCACACGGGCAGCGACACGGGCGAGCACATCGAGAACGAGCGGCACGAGCTGCAGTGGATCCCGTTCCCCGAGTGCGAGGAGACGGGCGCGCCGCTGCAGTTCGCGTACGGCGTCGAGGGCGAGCTCAACTGCACGATCGGGAGCGTGTCGGACGCGCTCTTCCACCTGCTCGAGTTCTACATCGACGCCGACGCGCCGCTGGCGTGCCGCGTGCCGGCGCGCCCGGCCGCGCGCAGCGACGTCGTCGGCGAGCGCGCGCCGGCGCAGGAGTTTGTGCCGCTCGTCTTCGCGCTCGCGGGCACGCTGCAGCTCAGCCACATCCACGTCAGCACGCACCTCAACGTGCTGCTGCACAGCACGCCCAAGCACCACCTGCACGCGCGCGACAGCGGCGTGCTCGACTCGGCCATCTCGTACAGCACGAGCCCGCTCGCGCACGTCGCGCAGGGCGGCGCGCGCTCGCGCAAGCTCATCATCGGGGACCCGCTGCCGCTGAGCTTCTCGGTGCGCTGGTTCCCGACGCCCGCGCTGCCCAGGACCGAGGGCCGCGTCGAGTGGCAGGGGCTCGGCGGGCGCGTGGGCGCGGCTGGCGCCGTCTTCTACTCGCTCGTGTCGTTTGTGGCGGGCGCGCTGCTCAGCGGCATGTACTGCCTCGGCGTCGTGATGCCGCGGCGGCTGAGGAGGAGGGCCTTGGGCGGCGCGACGCCGTTGGGGCACGGCGTCGGCAACGGATGGGGGTACTCGAAGAGGGACTGAGGCCCCCGGCTGGTCTTGCCCACCTCACGGTCTGCCTTCTACGATAAACAAGAAGAGGGGGGTTTAAGGGATAGTGGGCTTCGGTGGGCGGCATGCAGTTTCACGGATGTTTTGAGTCACGAGTCATCATGTGTGTGTGTGCGAATAGGCTACATCATGGGCGACGTCTCCCGACAACTGACCTAATCTAATTCGACTGATCCTTTTCAAATCACTCTTTCCACGCCTGTATTTTTGATCATCGGTCCGCGAGATGGTTGACCACATCCTGTAGCCAGCTCCTTTTCCGTCTGGCGACTCACTGGGTCTTGGACTTGCCCTGGTTCAGGCGACCAAGCAGTCTCGTCCACATATCGACCACCATGACCGTCGCTACCGCTGTATCAGCATTCCATTCTGAGATCGGATTGATCCATTGCCCGCACATGACATGCAGAAGGACAGTGCAGGACTCACGGAGCAGCGTGTAGGGGAAATACGCCCCCCACATGAGCATCTTGATCTTCTCCTCCGGCACGTCGTCGGTGCTGAAGAACTGGGACTCGTAGAGGCACACCGCCGCGGTGACGGCGAGGATGGGCGCGAAGACGAGCATGGCCAGCTCGGCGGGCGCGGGGATGCGGCGCCAGGACGCCAGGTGGTACACGAGGTACACGGCGAGGGGCAGCTCGACGACACTCTGGATGAGGAGGAAGCAGTCAAAATACGGGCGCGGGCCGTGCGCGGAGACGGTGATGTCGTGCGCGTAGTAGGGGTCGTTGGTGTAGGCGTAGTAGGCCTCGCGGATGGTGAGGAGGAAGTGGAGGGGTGCGTCCGGCTCACGCCACAGGAAACCCGGGTAGAAGGGGACGAAGTCGATGACTTAAGAGGTGTCAGTGCATTGCTGGTATAGTAAAGCAGGAAAACAAAGACATTGAGCAGAGGAGGGGAGGGGGGAGTGAGGGGAGGGGAAGCACGGCGTGAGGAATCCGGCTGGAGGGTGTATTGTGAGTACTGTGTGTGTGACGAGCTGCAAACGTACGGACAATGGCCACCAGCTGGAAGCTGATGAGCACGAGGTAGAGCCACTCAATGGCGGGTTTCGTGGACGTCGACGCCATGATGGTCGAGGTGCGATGGGTTTGCCCGCGAGGAAGAAGCCGGTCGAGCGGTTCGTGGAGATGTCAAGATGTCAAGATGTCGAAATGTCGAGATGTCGGGATGTCGAGATGTTGACAGAGAGAAGAGGGTGAGGCTCTCCCCCGCTCTCGGGCGTCAGCGCCAGATGATGACGCTCGCTCGATCCGGTCCAACAAGTGCTGAGAGCCTGAAACTGGATCCCCCTGAAAGAGGAAAGCGGAAAGATGGAAAGTAAACAAAGCGGAATACTGCCGCGGTCACGTGATGCTCTCCCCAACGTCGCTTCAACCACCATCACCCACCATCACCAGCATCACCAGCATCACCAGCATCACCGGCATCTCGACGGCTCAGCAGCAGCATCAGCAGCATCGGTAGCATCGGCCAGCCTCTTTTGTTGATTCGGCTGATCTTTTGACACACTGACTCGAGTTCTTTGCAGTGCTGCACCATGCCGACAGAGCTGCGCCCGCCCTGACTGGCCGCGAGGGCCTGCGAGACTCGTCCCAGCCCACGTGCACACGTTTCATGGCACCATTCGCGCGGCACGCCCCGTCCAATTCGATATATTGGTCCCGGATCAAGGGCTCGGCCAGTCAGCGGCCTCGTCAATTCCTCAATTTGCTTCGCTGGCATTGTTTGCTTGCTTTGCTTTGCTTTGCTTTTCCTTTCCTCCCTGGCCGGGACGCCTTTCCATACGCCCTGGGCCGACCAACCAAGCAGCGCCCTTGGAGCCCAGATGCCCATCATCATCATCGCAAAGGAAGCAGATACACAAGCAGAAGCAGAAGCAGAAGCACAAGCACGCATAGTGCAAAAGCACAAGCAGCAGCACAAGCAGCAGCACAAGCAGCAGCACAAGCAGCAGCACAAGCAGCAGCACAAGCAGAAGCAGTAGCAGCAGAAGCAGCAGCACAAGCAGAAGCAGTAGCAGCAGAAGCAGCACGCCTGCACATATGTACATGACCAAATAATTGATCTGTTTATGCGTGCGGGATCGCTGCAGGCCGCTCAGCCCCCCTCCAGAGAACCAACGAAGCGCCGGCGAGGCTCGCCGTGAATGGCCTATTGCTTGCCTCCGACGCTGCGCTGCAGCGCACGGCAACCGACAGACGAGACACAGCTAAACCCCCCTCTCACTCCCTCCCCTTTTACTTCTTCTTCCGGGACCCGACATTGCCCGCGCCGTCTCTGTGCTGGGGCACGCAGCGTGGGACGCGTTCGTGGTGTCGGATCGCTGGCTGGCCTCGACTCTAGCGATCCATGCACGTCATTGACAGAGATCGCCAGCAATGCCGCTGTGCCTAATTGATTGGTTCATGAGCCGACTGATGGATCGATCGGCTCCCTCATCCAATGCCCCCCATTACTGGCCAGCCAGCTGGCGTTGGGTGCGAGGCACGGCGTCACCGATTTTTCGAGGCGCGCGTCGAGTGCCCGTCCCGGCAACGCGTTACACGGGAGGGGCGCAGGCTGCCTCCGCGATGAATGCCGCCCCCCCTTCTTTGGACCCGAGGGACCGGATGATATGTATGCGGGCTTCTCCTCGGTGAGGCGTGATTCGTGTTTTTTATTTTCTTCTTTCCTTTGGCTGCCGGGAGGACAGAGGGAGACGGTTTCGTGGGGTATCGGAGCACCGTCGATAGTGCCAAGGGCCCGCCATGCAGTGCTTCGCTGTCACTGCCTGCAATCCGTCAGCCTGCGCGTTCGTTCCTCGAGGGCGCCGCCTCGACACCCGAAACCCTCGTCAATCGCCAGTCTATCGTGATTCACCGACGACGCGTCATCAGACGGTCTGTCGATTTCAGAAAGAACACCGATTCTTTGGGATATCGAAACCGGCTCATCGAGGCGGTGTTCATTCACCAGGCCAGGCCCGGTCATCCAGAGACGTCTCCGCACAGTCTCTCTCCTTCTTCTTCCTTCACTCTTGTTTCGGATCCTTTCTTCTTGTGTGGTTACACGCCAACGGACCTGCATTCGGAAATCGCCCTCGCATTCCACCGTGCAGGCCAGACTTCGTCTCTGATTCAATCTCCCGCCGAATCCCTCTCCAGACAAGCACCAGAAGGCCTTCCGGGAAACAAGCAAACAAACCAAACCTCGTGAACCGCGCGCCGAACCAACACCCGCAGCGCGCATTTCGCATCAATATCGGAGCGCCCGGACACGGCTCGCGAGTCATCAGACACCACCATGCCCGGCTGGAAGAGGCTCTATCTCGTCCTGCGCGTCCTCTCATGCATCCTCTCCTGCCACGAAAGCCTCAGCCGGACGACCCGCGGGGAGGAGAAGAGGGACGCCCAAGATGACGGATGAATGATCCCTGGAAGTGAGGAGCAGCCCGCCTGGTGGTCCACGGTCTCGCCAGAAATCCTCCCCCCTTTTTCCGCGCAGCCGTGCTCGAGCGTTTTGGTGAGACTTGCATCGCGGGGTGTACATAGGCATCTGCGACGCAAGGGATGCCTGGATCTCTGACCTGTCACCCGAGCCGGCCGAGACACGAGGAGCGAGAGCATAAACAAGAAGAGGAAGAAAAAAAAAATAAGGCGCGGGCGTCGAAATAGGACACGGGCGGCACGACACGGGTGATGGCTGGGAGCGCCGCGCGAGGACAGGCATGCAACATTGAAGGGCGGGCTGACGAACAGCCGGTCAAAGCAGGCCCAGTGTCTGCCGTGTCCGCCGCGGCTTCTACAGAAGGCAATTGACGGCGCTGGGGTAGCCCAGCTTGTCTCGGGCATTGCAATCGACTCCTTCTCCCAAGTCCCGGTGGCCCGTCAGCCCGAGCGCGCCCGTGACACCCAAGCACGACAGCGGCTCTCGTGCATGCTCCTCCGGCAAACCGCCCGCCCTCCCCCGCCGCGGCGAGCCACGATCACGCACCTCCCCCGGTCGTTGATGGCGCCGGAAGCCTCTCGCAAGTGGCTGGCCGCCGGCCGTGCACCAGCAGCATGCACGGCGAGCCCGCTTGTTTGCCTGCCGGCACTACATTGAATCGACGACGTCAAGAACAAGAACGCGCGGCCCTACCTGTGCGCACTCGGCTTTGGGGATCCATCTCGTCGGCGCCACAACAAGCTCCACAGACTCCGGTGCATGCCGCCGTCGCACCAACGGCCCTCGCGTCGTGTCTTGACACCATACACTGAAGATCCCATGCCCGCACGCCAGCGACCGCGATCCAACAGCCAGAGCGCCGTCCCGAGTCCTCGGCTACCCCCCTTCCCGCCGAGCAAACGCGCCGCTCGCCCTCTGAAGACGACGCTCCGGATCGCCCGGACCGAGCCTGTCGACCTGCCTCCACAGCAATTCACCCAGCCTTGATACACCCACCCTGCCAAACCAACGCGATGAACATTTCCATCAAGACGCTTCTATATGCCAGTGTCCGTGGATGCTTATGTTGCCGTGCCGTATAATCCACGAGTAAACAGCCAATAAGCTTACCCTCCATGCCAATCACTCCCCTGCCACGAATCATACATCCATCCACATCCACATCTTCATCCAGACCTGCACGAGTAATCGTAAGCAATCTACCGCCATTGCCTCCCGACCCCGTACTCGGAACCCTTTCCGCATCTGAACCTCGATCCAAAGCTCCATCTGCCTTTGCCCTGTCTGTATCTCGACCTATTTGTCTCTACCTATCCAGCTTCAGGCCTCTATTGTTGTCTCTCTGCCCGTGCCCGTGCCCGTGCCCACGTCTGAATCTTTATCAGATTCTCGTCTGTCACATGTCTGAATCTTCACCCGAGATCCTTCGAATCCATGTCTTCTCATACGAGTAAAATCCATGCAGGCCTACATACATACTACCAGTACGAGTACTACTACTCCTCCGTGCCCAAACCCCAGCAACCCGCCCGCGCATCCCCTTTTCCGCCGCATGAATCCATCCATCCATCCATCCATCCATCCATCCATCCCCCTTCTCTGCTCTCCCGGTAATGGTACCGGTATGCACTCGTACATACTCGTCCGTATGCCCTGTAATGCTCTTCCACACCCATGCAAGCAGACGACTGGACCCATGGCTCTCCTTGCATAGGCTCACGTCGAAACCGTCGAAACATCGCCCGCATCTCGACATCGACTACATGTCCCGGTATGGAAGCCATTCACCAAGCAGCCAGCGAGAAATCACCATGCGGTTCGAGATTCATTTCGTGGAAAACGTCATATCAATTCAATTCAAGTCCGTCAAATATTCATCGATCCCTCTATGGTAAATGGCCCGTCCTTTTGAAAATAAATCATAATGAATGCCACATGCGAGGTCCCATATGTGTTTCTCGTCGCCGTCGTACTCAAGTCAATCAAGTCAAGTCAATCAATCCATCAATCAATCAATCAATAATCATCCGCTCATCAGTAATCGCCAGCCCTTTTTGCGCCGTGCCCGAAGAACAAAGTCCACCACTCCCGCAGTGAAAGAGAAAGAAGAATGCAAGGGGAAAAAAGGAATAAGACAACCAACCGACAAAGGTCAGGATACTAAACAAAAAGGCATTGGTGGGAGAAAAAAAAAATTCATCTGGGGAGTCCGCCATACACATCAAAACGCCGGCAATGAGAAGGAGAAGAAAGAAAGAGAAAAGAGAGGAGGAAGGCCAGGGGAAGAAGGAGAAAAAGAAAATAAGCCAGCGCATGAGGTTTGGGAGAGGGGGGGAGGGAAAAGGGGGAGGAGAGCAGAGGAGGATTGGTCCCATGTGAGGATGAGGTGGTGGATGGATGGATAGAGCAGAGCCTGGAAAAAGGAAGTGCCAGACATGCAGCATCCCTGTTTCGGGTCCGTGAGACGGGCTCGTGCCCAATCAGCTATCCCAAATGGCTCCGTAGGCAGGGATGCCTCGGGTCTCGAGGCCGTAGACGACCTTCTTGGTGATTTTCTCATTCGCAATAATGATGACCGCCTCCGCCTTGAACGCTTTGACCAGGTTGAAGCCCATTCTCACCAGATCCGGCCGGCCCTGGCTCCTCGTGTCGTGGATGACGGCATGGGGGATGGTCCGGTGGATCGCGTCCAAGATGTTCTTGCCAAACGTCTTCTCGGGCGTCGCCGCGGACCAGATGAGCTGCGTCGGACACGACGGCGCGACGATGTGGCCGAGGAGGGGCCCGATGCCCGATCCCGTGGCAATCACGACGACGCGCTTGAAGAGGGTGGCAATGCGCATCACGCCGCAGGTGGGGACCCCGCGCACCCAGAGCTCCGAGGGCGGCTTGTCGATGCACGACTTGGTCCAGTCTCCCGCGTTGGAGACCACCAGGGAGTAGCCGGGCTTGGTGCCCTCAAAGGTCGGCTTCGGCTGCGGGATCGTCGCGAACGAGTGCCACTCGAAGAGGGGCCGGCGCGAAATGCGCGTGAAGGAGCCGTTGACGGGGATGGTGTACTCAAAGTGCAGCCGGATCGCGTGGTCCGAAAGCGGCTCCGGGTTGACCTTGACCTTGCGGAGCCAGAACCACGACGAGGCGATGCTGAGCGTCGCCACTCCGAGGAGCCAGAACCCAGGAGTCCTGACGAGCGCGTGGCCCAGGCTCTCGCCGAGCATCAGGCTGTCGCGCGCCGCCAGCACCGTCTTGATCCAGAAGAGGGCCGTCGCCGTCCATCCGAAGAAGCGGTGCATGCTCTCAAACGAGTTGTGCTTGTTCTTTCGGAAGGGGGGCCAGGCCGCGACGATGATGTTGCAGCACAGCGCGCACAGCAGCCAGGAGATGACCAGGGTCTCGATGGAAGGGGCCCGGTGCACTCGGTGCACTCGCGCGACCGTGGCCTGGACCGCCGAGGCCACCAGCCACGCAGTCGCGCAGAAGCCGGCTCCGGAGTGGACGCCACCGAGATGATAGACCTTGGCGCACCGTTTTCGGATCCAGAGCGGGAGCCATTTCGGGATCGAGCAGAGGAGGGTGTAGAGGAAGTTGATGGTGATGTCCTGGCGGACCAGCACCGTCACAACGAGATTGCAAGCCACAATGGTCGCAAGCCACTCTGCGCCGGGATGCAACGTCAGGACGACGGCGAGGACGGCAAAGTTGCAGATCGAGACCAAGCTGAACAGCACGCGGTAGACGATGAGGATGCGCTTGCGGAGGTTGCGGATGGGCTTCGGCCACTTCTTGGGGGGGATCTCCCGCAGCAGGTCCTCCCTCGCGATGGCGCCGGTTTCCTTGTTCAGTCCGAGTTCCTTCTCGAGGCCCATGCCCTTCTCCAGGTCGACCAGCTTGCCAGCCTTGGACAGGCGCTCCTCGGTGGAGTTGGTGAGAGTCGAAGAGCAGACGGACAAGACGTCGGGCGACCGGGGGTCCTTCTTGGCGCCACCCATCGCCGAGGCCGTTGCGGCCTGCGTCACCGATGTCGCTTCCGTGATTTCGCTCATCGCGACCGACGGCGAGGTGGACCCGGAGGCCATGGCGCGGAGGACGGCCTTGTCGATCTTGCCGTTTGCCGTCATCGGGAACTCCTCGAGGAGGTGGAGGTGCGAGGGGACGGCGTAGTAGGGCTGTGATTTCCCGGTGTGCTCCAGGATCGTTTCTTTGCAGTGGCTCGCGGTGACAGCAAAGCCGTGAATCTCGCCGTTTATAAGGAGAGCCGTGGCGCGAGAGACGCCGGGGAAGGACGCCATTGATGAGGCAACGCCGTCGAGCTCGACTCGGAATCCCTGTCCATCCAGAAAGCCGCCATTAGACATCGGTCAGGAAACGCAGATGCAGGGTAAAACCAAAGAAGAAGGTCGCGGTGTATGAGTGGAATGGTTACCCACCTTTACCTTGACCTGGTCATCCACACGACCCAGGATCTGGATAGAGCCATCGGGTCGCCATTGACCCAGGTCTCCAGTGCAGTACATTTTGGACCTATAGGAGGGCAAAACGTCAGCTCAATTCATGTCGCCTGTTCGTGGGGCTGGGACTGCCAGCAGATTCTCCGCAGCCCGCCATTTCACTCCATCTTTTCGTCTGATTTGGAATCCTCTTCCCCTTTTTCTTTCTCGCCACCAAAAATTCCGGCTCGAGAATCGACAACCATTGAAAAGAGGGAAAAAAAAAAACTCACCCATCGTTGGCGAAAGGATCGGGAATGTAGCATTCATTTGTCTTTTCTTCAAGACCCACATAGCCGCGAGAGACGCCGTGGCCACCGGCCCACATGATGCCGGGCATGCCCACGGGCACGGGCTGTTTTTCTTGGTCGAGGATGTAGACATTGTTGTTGGGCGTTGGTCGGCCGATTGAGAGTTCATCACCGACAACGTGCTTTTGCATCGTATTGACGATAGTTGTCTCGGTGGGACCGCAAGAATTCCAGTAGGTCGCATGGGTGGCCCACATGTCAGCTAGCCTGTGCCCATGGTCAGTATGACATACGAGTACGAGGGATCACCCCTTGCTTCGCACCAGACAGGGACGGATTGAGACAAAGTGAAAAGGACGGCGAGAGTGAGAGGGAAGAAAACAAAGCGTGCTTAAAGTTGAGGTGAGCGGACAAAAAGCAAATAACAAGGAGGAAGGGAGAAGTGAGGAAGAAGGTGATGATCGACGAGCGATTGAAAGGAAAGAAAGGAAAGAAAAAAAAAGAAAGTCACAGAAGAAAGATCAGGACAGAAGCGTAAAGACACTGACTCTCGTGTAGTAGGCTCTCCGGCTGTGGCGACAACCTTGATGTTGGGGTATTTTGTGGGAGGGTAGTTGGCCAGGATTGTAGGCGTGCAGATCAGGGTATTGAGCTGGTAATTGAGAACATTTATCAGTTTCGTTCAGGGTCTTCCTTGTCGTTGGGATCTTGACTCCAACTGACCTGTCTGATTGTAGGCTCCCACTTCGAGCCGCGGATGACGAGGGTGCCGCCATTGCACAAGCAAGCGAAAATCTCCCAGGCGGCTGGAACCCAATGATCAATGTCAGTCAACATTGTTATGCATCTAGTATTGCCTCTGTGACCGTGACCACCCTTGGGAGAGGCACAGATTGAGGGGAAGGGGGGGTGGAAGCCCTGGAGGCGCAAAGCAGCTCTGGAAGCATTGGAAGACGTACCCATGTCGAAGCTGATGTTGAGCACCTGTCCGACTTTGGTGCCTGGACGAATGTCCAGGCTACCGGGGGACATGCAAACAAGATTTGTGACATTCTTGTGCGTCACGTCGACGCCTTTGGGCTTTCCAGTGGTTCCTGGTGGATCTCGAGTCAGTGATCGGGGCAGCAAATCAAAGTGACAGCGGGAAAGATAGATGGCATCGGGTCTGGGCTGATGGTGTGTTCATATCCCTCCCCCCAACATGTGCATGAACGGAGCACGGCATGGCGACGTGAGTGGTTTCGATGAGCCCACGTATTGCATGTCCGCCTGCCCGTTCGTCTGCCAATCTGTGTATGTACCGGGAGTACAGTAGGAGAAAGGCATGAGGTGTGATGTTCGGTACGTACCGGATGTGTAGATGATGTAGCATCCAGCATCGGCCGTCGCAAGGTTGATCCAGTCCTCGACCGGAATGCTCATGTCGTTCAGGGCGCTGTGTGCTTCCTCAATGAGGACCGGGGTGGCGTTCGGGCAAAGCTTGTGGATGCGATGGACCGTCGAGTTGAGGCAGAGGACGACATTCCCTCCCGACTGGGAGAAGACGTGCTGGATTGTCGAGTCCGGTACGATGCCGCCGTCGAGGGGGACGTACTGAGCGCCACACGACAGAATGGCCCAGATTCCCACCACCATCTCGGCGCTCCGTTTTACCACCAGCGGGATTTTGTCATGCGGCCGTACGCCCATTTTCCGGAGTTTCGCTGCCAAGACTTGTGATTGAGCGGCCAGTTGGCTGTATGTGAATTCTCTCGGACCGGCACCGGACATGTCGTGGATGGCCACGACATCGGGGAAGTTGGCGACAATGTCGTAGAAGGCGGCTGTCAGTGTAGGAAAGAGGCAGGCCGTCTTGGGGCCGAAGGCCATCGTGGCCATCGCGGCAGAACCCGACCTCTGTGGGTCCATTGCGCCGTCAGAGAGACGATCTGTGAAGCTGTACCTCTCAGAGGACGAGGACGATGAGGCGGCGTGGAGAGGCAGGCAAGGGGGTCTTGAAGGAAAGAACACAAAAAGGGGGTTAGAGTGGTTTGCGGAGAATTTCGTGAAAATGGATGGAGAGGATGGTTATTAGAGAGAGCCAAGTTCTCTGATCCGGTCTAATTGTCAGCCTCCAAGCACAATTTGGGGAAGAGTTGGAGGAAACGAGCTTATATAGGTAAGAGCACCGTTATCATGTTCAATCCAGGGTCTGCATGCAGTCTGGTCTCGATGATCTCCCTCAAATCAGTCAAAAAGATGACCTTGCAACGCACGGTAGCCGTCGACTCCCAGCTTGGGACCAGAGACAAGCACCACCCCTCTGCAGAGCTAGCATATGGTCATGGATGCGGGAGTGGGATTCAGCCGTGGCCACTGAGGCTCTAGCTTTGGGGCCGGAGGGGGGGGGAGCCGGGGGGGAGGGAGGAGAGGGCCCATCGAGGATGCAGAAGGGGGTACGAGCACTCGTACCTGTATGTAGTATGGAGGTGAGAACGCAACGGGGGTACAGGCACGGATTGGATGGCCGGGGCCGACGAGAACTCGCAGACTCCATGCATGCATTCATTGATGCTCGTATGTAGTATGTACGAGTAGTGCATACAAACATACACTCATACATGCTCGTACATACATGCTCGTACATGTAAACACACAGAGGGATGGGCCAGCCAGCGCAGGGACTGCGACATCAAACACCTGGGGGATCTGCGAGCGACAGGAGCAAAGCCAGGATGGATTGAACTGGGGAGCAGCGCGAGGACTCACAGAGACCTGTGCGAGTCCAGAGTAACGTATCCGTGTGCAGCATTTTGCCTTTCCCTCCTCGGCACAAAGAGGAGGAGATAGAGAGGTCGGTGGGTTTGGCATTGCCTTCACCCCTCCCTCTGAGGATGCATTATCAAGATTTTCTTTCCCCTCTCGGTTGTGAGGCGCTCTCGCCGGGGTACGAGGATCGGACGGGCGTGGGAATGGCAATGAGCCGACCGTGAGGGCGGCATCTGAATCTCGGACACCCGAGCCAAGAAACGAGCATCATACCGACTCACTGACCATTCGACCTCGAGTCCTTGAGAAGGTGTGTGCAGTGTGGAGCCTGTCAAGGACGTCCTGGTCAATCGCTGCATGCACCCGGGAATTGGTTCGAAATGAGGCCGGGAATCGAATGGAAAAGAAGGGGAGGAAATTAAGAAGAAAAAAAAATACTCCTAAAGAGGACGCAAAAGAGAAACGGCCTTTGTTGTGGCATTCCGATGAAGACATTGAGTGAACAAGCGCGAGAACCGATTGCCCGTCATCATCGACTGGGGGGTTTCAACAGAAAGAAAAAGAACGACTGGAAAGGAAGGAAGAGAAGGAAGCGCGAATGGCCAGGTGCCGAAAAGCCCCGAGTCATCCAGAGCGTCTGTGTTCCGCACTGGTCCAAATCAGTAAAAGGCACTCCCATGGGAAAGTCTGAGACCTGAGAGCGAGCACGGATGCAAAGGACCGGGGAACCCCAGACCTCCCTTACTCTGGTCCATCCCTTAACAAGCCTAGGGTCCCGAGAGGGGATTCTGAGGACAAGACACGGGAGGACGGCCGACATTGGAATGAATGGATTTGGCCGACAGGCGGAACGCCGTCTTTGGCCCTTGACGGGCGTGCGATTGGGCGTCGAAACGAGCAGAGCCAACGAACAAAGAAGGGCTCATGGCAATGCACTGTCGGGTCATGCCTCTCTGCTCGGCGAAAATATCGCTACCATTGGATCGGAGTGCCCAAATTGGACAGCTTGGCGGCTCTGCTCGAGTTCGACGCGAACGAGATCCTTGTCAAAGACACTTGACTCTTCCTGGTAGCATCTGATAGGTAAAAAAAAGAAGACGATGGCGTAAACCTGCGTGAGTCTTAGACAGAGCCATGCCAGACTTGAGAAAAAGAATATGGAGTCGAAGGGAACACTGCTGGAAAGAAAAAAAAATTAGAAAACCCAGCCAAAGAATCATTCCCAAA
>NIGB01000010.1:507245-581085 GCA_003055145.1 Escovopsis weberi
GGGGGGGGGGGGGGGGGGGGGGGGGGGGGGGCGAGAGAGAGAGAGAGAAACTTGGTGTTGGCTGGAACCCGGACTGCTAGTCGCGCTGGGTTGCCGCGTGGCCCAGACTCGCCCGCATTGGCCTGCCGAGCCCCTCGAGGCCCACGAATTCCCGGTTGCGGTATCCGTGCAGCAATGGCCTCTCCTATCTGAGGCTTCTCCGACATCAGCCCTCCGTACCGTATGTTTGTGAGATGGATGTACCGGTGTTCTGCTCCGCCATTTCGGTTCCTTTTGGGGCTTTGTCTTCCTCGTTTCTTGTCTTCCTGCCTGTACTCGTAGTATCCCGTACTCGTGCTGCTCCGCGCGTCCCCGTCGTGGTGGAGTGGGAGGTCCAGGTACTCCGTCTGTCTGGTGGGCTTGCCTGCCCGTGCCCACTGGCCCCCTCTCTTGTCGCGATCCCTGCACGCGTTCCTGCATGAGCGAGCGGTGCTAAGCTGCGCTGGGCATTGCTAGCGTCCATCCCATGGAAATGGCCCTCGTATACTTCGTAACGCGTGATGATGTGCCCAGCATGCCCGGCGAGGAGCACTCGTACCAGTATTCCGTGGAAGGACCCTGACCTGCCCTGCGAGGCAGCGCCCGCGGCAATCAATCAATCAGTCAATCCATCCGTTGCCTTTTGTCGTCACCCTCGTGGCCGGCGATTACTGATCAGGAGGCCAATCTCTGCCACATGTCTGTGCAGCTCTTGTTCCTCGAGATTTCCCACGAGGCCGGGCGCTGGCGAGCTGTGGGGTTGGCATCGTATTGCGGTCGTCGGCCATCCCGTGGGCAGAGAAGCCGTCGAGAAGAAACAGACACACCGAGCAGGGGCAGAGAAGAAGGAGAAGAAAAGAAAAGAAAGCAAAGCTCGCGTGGCTCAGGACTGCGACCGGCAGTTGAGGCTTCCGGGATCACGATCGCGAGAGTCATGAGATGAAGTTGGAAAAGAGTCGACGAGGTTGAAATTGAATTATTTTTTTTGAAGTCAAATTACATACATACATACATGGTCCTAATTCCCAGAATCGCCTACCCTGGAGTTTGATTATGTAACGCCTTCCTCCTTTTCTTCGACTCGAATGCTCTTTCCCTTCAACATGAAGAATAAATAAATAAATAAATAAAAAATAAATCTAAAATTCAAGAGGCGACGTGGCATCGTGATGCCTTCATCATGGTGTTCACCCATCGAGACGGGCTCGCACGCGATCGTCGGCGACTGCACTGCGACTGCGAGTGCTACTGGCCTCGCAGATGAACGACGACGACGACAACGACCCTGAGATCCTGCACAACGCACGCGCCACCGACGACCCCGAGAACCGCTCTGGCAACCAAAGCTCTGCGAGATGTGACAGATGACATGGCATGGCCGTTCGAGCCGCCGCGCTTCCAGGGAAGAGACCATGCCCTGCCGCCCGGAGATCTTAAAGGAGAATAATGAAGCAATCCAACAACAATAACATGGAGAGCAGTGAGAGAATACCGGCACGAAAAGACCTGACGGTGAAAGCTTACCATCTGGCCCTGCCGCGCTCGCTAAATGTGCGTCAATTTCACCCTCATCTTATTCCCCTGTCGAGAGGGGACAAGGGGGCTTCGACTTGAGCTGAGACGCTCGTTTTTCACGAGCAGTTCTCGTACCAGCGAGTTGGTCCCGGCAGAGCATCCCAGCATTGATCAGAGCTGCAAGCGAGGAGAGCGCCTTCTAACGACTCCTCTCCTTCTAGAACCATCGCCTGCTGGGACTTGAGGAGGAGGAGGAGAAGAAGAAGAAGAAGAAGAAGAAGAAGAAGAAGAAGAAGAAGAAAAAGGGCAATGCTTGGATCAATTCCTAAAGAGGGATGAGATCTCGATCTCTCTTAACCAAAGGCCTCGCCATCATGGCCAAAACTGACAAGGGAGAGAAAGGGACTGCCTGCGACGCCGGACGAGGACGAAATCCTCTAGGTACTCAATCTTTCATCCCGGCACTGCCCAACCGTGTTTTGACTCCGAGAGGACCCCTGCTACTCCATATGTACTCTTGTCTCTCAGTGGTGCTGAGGTGTGATGAGTTGAGACCGATATCACCGATCTCGTGCTGACATTCGCCTTGGCCCTTGGGTGCCGGTAGAAATTTGGATCAGAGGACCCTTTCCTTCCCCTCTGACCCCTCCTCCTTTCAAGCTCTTTGCAAGCCGAACCCTCGCGGGATCTACGACATGGCCGTTGCTGTGGCCTTACGAGTGGAAGCTCTACGGGTGAACTTACCAGTTGAGTGTGCGGTTCGAGACATCCATCCTCGGAGAGCAACTCCGAGATCGGTCCACAGCATATCGATCCCGCTGCAGTGTCACCCTCACGTTGCGCTCTGCCCTCTTGGCCTTGACCTCTCCACGTCCACTGAGCGTCGCCGCAAGGTTCATGACAATCAAGTCATTGCCATCTTCGTCGAGTGCCAGATCTGCCATGATCTTGCCTCGGCCGGCAATGACGTTGATTTGCCTGCAATTGTCATGGATCTACAGAGCGTGGGGCATTCTACCTGTATGGATGCTTGCAAGATAAAGAGCATGAAGCATTGGTCTGTTGCATTCCACCAATTGGCCCATTTCTCAATAGCTTGCATCGACATAGCGCGGATCTTACGCCTGCCCACCCCGAGGAACCATGCCGAACGAGGCAGCTCTCTCTTGCGTCCTTGCTGGTCTACTACGAAAGACTCATGAGATGGAGAAAGAAATTTTCGCAATTGCCAGGGCTCCCCCGCGGATATATTGTTCTTCTTACATACAGGCACGCAACGACGAGGGTCAATGCGGCGCGGCTACGGGCAGCATGCTTGCCCGTGTGGTTTCAAGGCTGCATGAGCGTGCGCATCGGTCCGCGATGTCGTACCGGCATACCTGGATCTCATCTTCGGATACGTGCCTGGCCGATTTCCTCCTGACGATCAGTATACGAGTACTCCGTACTGGTAAGCATGATATGCAGTCCAAGATGACTGCTCGTCGCCAGGGAAGAACAGGCTCTTGGACAGCCCCGGACGCTGACTGAACGATGCCATCTCTGCTGGGTGGTCTGATGCCGGCAGCTGCGCGAGAGGGTTCACGATGGCTTCGTCGTCAGCGTGGGGAGATGAACCGGCCGAGACGAACCAGTCAGCAGCTCTCGTGGCTGGATCAGAATCGCACCCCGTGAACGAGGCGGTACACACACAATACAATCTCGTATGTATTGATGGACTGGCTCGCGTCGATGCAGGCGACGTGTTGCTCAGGTTGAGACTCGCACATCCATGTCTCTCCACGCTGCTCCACGATGCAACCCACGCCGTTCGTCACTCAGCCCTGCCGCTGCCCGCGCACGAATCACAGCCTCGGCTCGCCGCACCTCAGTCCAGCCCCTCGTTCTGCAAGCCCTCAGCTCCTCCGCGCTACCGGCGGGATGGCGCCATGATGTCCAGAGCACCTGAGAGTCATAGCTAAATATCACATCCAGGCGGCGGCCGATGTGGTGGCGAGGCGAGAGACGGCGAGGCGAGACGAGATGGACAAAAGACGCACGATGGATGCGCCAACACCATCACGTTCGCCCTCTATCGATCCAAGGCGGCTATCCATCGCCCCGTGCGCGGCGGACATCGATAGTACTCGTAGTCTCTGTAGGAATCCTGGAAATACTGGGAATGCTGTCTCCGAAAACCCAGTAGAAATGATCTATTGGTAGCTTCTGTTCAACATCCGCTGAAGATCTCAGCACCTCCGTCACCTCCTAGCTTTCTTCCCGCGCTTCTTGCCCCTCCCCCCCTCCTCCTCGCCCTCGCCCTCGCGCTCCCCTCCTTTCCTCTTCTTCCTCCCCTCCTCCAGGAGCTTCTTCATCCCCTCCGTCGCCTTGTACCTCGGATTCGACGGATCAATCGCAAACTCGTGGCTGTCAAACACGGCCTTGAACCGCTCGTCCCGCACGTCCATCCGGAAGTCCTCCTGCAGGCTGCCCCCCTTCACCTTGTCCTCCTGCGCCCTGCCCTTCTTGCCCTTGGCCTTGCCCTTCTTCGCCCGCAGCTTCTCCGCCCGCATGATGTCGTTCATGTTGAAGTGGTCCAGGTGCTCCGCCTGGCCCTCGTCCCGGTCCTGCGCCATCACCTCCGCGAGGTGCGCCTTCTCCTCGGCGTCCTTGGCCTCGGCCGCCTCCCGCGCCTCGCGCTTCTTGCGCCGCTCTTCCTTGCGCACCGACGTCTTGGACGTCCCCGGCGCCGCGCCGCCGTCGTTGTCGATCGTGAAGAAGGGGTCGTCGAAGCCGAGATCCTCGTGTGCTGCGCCCTCGGCGTCGCCAAAGCCCTCCTGCTCGTTCGCGTCCTCGTCGGCGTCGGCGTCGGCATCGGCGTCGGCGCCTTCGCGCTTCGCCTTGGCGGCCTGCCGCTTCTTCTCCTTGCGCTCGCGCTCCTTGCGGGCGTACTTCTCAATCGTAGTCTCCTCCTCCCCGTCCTTCTTCGCGCCGCCCTTCTTCTTGTTCTTGCCGCCGTCTCCCGACAGCGCCGGCGTGAATGTGACCTCCATGTCGCCCACGGGCCCGTCCTTGGCCTTCTTCGTGGGCTCGTCCGCGAGGCCCAGCGCCTCCCGCATCTTCTTGCGCGCGAGCTCCTTCTTGCTCAGCTTGGGCTCCTCGCCGCCAACCGCCGCCACGCCCCGCTTCTCCTCCTCTCCCTTGCCCTCCTGCTCCTGCTCCTGCTCCTGCTCTTCCGCCTCGCTGTCGCTGCTGTCCCCGGCGAGGTACGCCTTGAGGTCCTGCTCGTCGATCTCGGCCCTGCTTCCCTTGAACGAGCGCTTGATCGAGTCCTTGCGGCTCATCTCCTCCGGGTGCATGTCCCACGTCAGCTTGACCTTGGAGCTCTGCAGCGCGTTCGTCACGAAGTCGATGGGCCTGTACGACTCGGGCACCCGGTCGCACTCGTCGCGCGGCTCGTCGTCAAACGCCACCTCGTCCGGCACGAAGCGCAGGTCGATGACGTTGGACGACGACTGGTACTCGGTCCCGTCAGTCGCGTCGTAGAGCGCCTTGGCCAGCTCCTTGCTGGAACAGCTCATCACCGCGTAGTAGTACCGCAGCCGGTCCAGCTGGTACGCGCGCAGCGCGTCGCTGTCAAAGTCCTGGTCGTTACCCTCCTGGATGAGCTTCTTCTTGATCGCGGCCTCCTCGGCCTCGCTGTCGGACGCGCTCTCGTCGTTGTCGTTGTCGTCGCCGTTGTTCTTGTTCTTCTTGCTCTTGCCGAAGAGCTCCCGCGGCGGGCCCTCCAGCTCCTCCTGCTGCATCCGCTCCTTGCCGAACTCGCTCGGGTACACGGCGATGTTGGTGATGGTGCCCTTGTCGCCCGTGGGAATGAAGCTGGTGAAGAGCGCCATGAGATCCGTCGACTTGACATGGTCCCAGTCGAGGTTGACAATGGCGATTCGCTTCGTGACTTCTCCAATCTCCACCTCTTCCCTCTCGAGCCGTCGCATGTCGCCGCCTTTCGTGGCGCCATCCTCGCCGTCCTCGCCGTCGATGCCGTCCGCCTCGTCCTCATCTGAATCCTCGTCCTCCGAGGATGAGAACCCTCCTTCTCTAGCGGGATCGTATTTCTTGTGAAAGGACTCGCCGGCCGTGCGCAGTTCTCTCTCCACGACATCATCGTCCTCGACCTCGACCTCTTTGCTCTCGTCTTCGTCCTCGCCCGAGTCGTTCGTGTCATCCTTATCCTCCTCGCCCTCCTTGTCCTCCTCTTGTTTCCCGCTCGCGTCACTGTCGCTGCCGCTGCCGCTGTCATCGCCCAGCTCCTCCTCTAGCTGGTACAGCCTCTCCAGCGCCTTCTTTTTCGCGTCCGACTTGATCTTCCGCCCGTATCGGTCTACCCTCGCAGTGGCGGTGAAGTCATTGTCCTTGAGCATCCCCGAGAACCGCTTGTCCAGTGTCGTCTTGGCATGTTTCCTCGACGGCAGGCGGAACCGCGGGTCTGTCTCGAAGCTGGCGAAGCGCTCGTCTGTAATCTTTGTCGGAGGCGCCGCGGCGCCGGTGGTCTTCTTCTTGCCCATGGTTGTGACAAGGGATCTTTCGCGCTCTTGATGACCTGTCCCTTCTGTTGGTCTTCGTAATCTGTGTACAGGTAGATGCCTCTCGTCGCTGGTTTTTTTTGTTTCTCGAAATATGAATGAGTCGACGAGGAAAGTTTTTGGCAGGGTTGATGCTATCGAGGGCTTATCGATAAGGAGTTGCGGACTCGAGGTGTCGAGAGACAGACGATGCTGCAGGATTTGCGGTTGATATATTGCTTCAATTAGGCTGAGAAGATATCTAGAGACGTTTCGGATCCATGTGACTCTTTGTACTATGAAAGACAATCCAATTCACGCAAAATGTCATGTTGGCGAGCCCATCGTTAGATGTCGGGCCGTCGAGCCACAGGGTTAGGGTCATATCACTTGAGCTGATAAGATGGTTCTTGTGAGATAAGATAAGATAAGGCCGTCATCGACGTCGATCGAAAAAAAGTTGGAAATCGCAAAGTTGGAAACCGCCTCGACGCCGCGAACAAGGCATAGACGATCCTCGATCCCTCGTTTGGGACTTCACGGCTGCGGCAATGGCACCACAGCACTCTGGCCGACCGGCGGGACGGCAGGCCCAGGCCCCGCGCAAGCCCAACAAGTCCGAGCTGCGCCAGCAGAAGAGGAAGCGAGGCCACGACGACCTGCAAAAGATCGAGGCCGCCATCACAGACCTTGTACGTGCCCTTCCCTTTGGTCCTTCTCCTCCTCCTCATGTTTGGTATTCTGTCGTGCTCACCATAGCCTGAATCTTGCACAGGACCCCAAGGCCGGAAATGTCAAGACGTTCGCAGACCTGTCCGTGGCCGTGTCGCAGGCGACCAGCTCGGGCCTCCAGGCATCCCACTTCACGACCATGACCGAGATCCAGGAGCAGGCCATACCCCTCGCCCTCAAGGGCAGCGACATCCTCGGCGCCGCCAAGACGGGCAGCGGCAAGACGCTTGCATTCCTCGTCCCCGTGCTCGAGAAGCTATACCGCGCGCAGTGGACGGAGCTCGACGGCCTCGGCGCGCTCATCCTCTCGCCGACGCGCGAGCTGGCCGTCCAGATCTTCGAGGTGCTGCGCAAGATTGGCCGGTACCACTCCTTCTCGGCGGGCCTCATCATCGGGGGCAAGAGCCTTAAGGAGGAGGCGGAGCGGCTCGACCGGATGAACATCCTGGTGTGCACGCCCGGGCGCATGCTGCAGCACCTCGACCAGACGGCGGGCTTCGACGCCAACAACCTGCAGATCCTTGTGCTCGACGAGGCGGACCGGATCATGGACCTGGGCTTCAAGACGGCCGTCGACGCGCTCATCGAGCACCTGCCCCGGGAGCGGCAGACGCTCATGTTCAGCGCGACGCAGAGCAAGAAGGTCTCGGACCTGGCGCGCCTCAGCCTCAAGGACCCGGAGTACGTCTCGGTGCACCAGGACGCGTCGGCGGCGACGCCGACGAGCCTGCAGCAGCACTACATCGTGACGCCGCTGCACGAGAAGCTCGACACGCTGTACGGCTTCCTCAAGGCCAACGTCAAGAGCAAGATCATCGTCTTCCTCAGCTCCGGCAAGCAGGTGCGCTTCGTGTACGAGAGCTTCCGGCACCTGCAGCCGGGCATCCCGCTGCTGCACCTGCACGGGCGGCAGAAGCAGGTGGCGCGGCTCGAGATCACGAGCCGCTTCACGGCGGCCAAGCAGTCGTGCCTGTTCGCGACCGACGTCGTCGCGCGCGGCATCGATTTCCCCGCCGTCGACTGGGTCATCCAGGCCGACTGCCCCGAGGACGCCGACACGTACATCCACCGCGTGGGGCGCACGGCGCGCTACGAGAGCAACGGGCGGGCCGTGCTCTTCCTGGACCCGAGCGAGGAGGACGGCATGGTCGCGCGGCTGCAGCAGCGTAAGATCCCGATCCAGAAGGTCCACGTCAAGGAGAAGAAGAAGAAGAGCATCCGCAACAACCTGCAGAACATGTGCTTCCAGTTCCCGGACCTCAAGTACCTCGGCCAGAAGGCCTTCATCTCCTACACGCGCTCCGTCCACCTGCAGAAGGACAAGGACGTCTTCCGCTTCGACAGCCTCGACCTCGACGCCTTCGCCGCCAGCCTCGGCCTGCCCGGCACCCCGCAGATCCGCTTCCACAAGGGCGAGGACATCAAGCGCATCAAGAACGCCCCGCGGCAGGCCATGTCCAGCGACTCCGAGTCGGACATGGACCTCGACGGGCCCAAGAAGCCCGCCAAGAAGCCCGAGGTCCGCACCAAGTACGACCGCATGTTCGAGCGCACGAACCAGGACGTCCTCTCGAGCCACTACTCCAAGCTCGTCGTCAGCGAGGACCCCAAGACGACCACCACCGCCGCCGCCGCTGCCGCCGGCAGCAAAAACAATCAGCAGGACGGCGACGACGAGGACGACGACGACTTCCTCTCCGTCAAGCGCAGGCTCAACGACGCCGACCTCGACGCCATCACCGGCAACGCCCCCGCCAACCCCAACGCCAAGGCCCTCGCCCTCGGCGGCGAGGAGCTCTACGTCGTCGACTCCAAGCGCCGCGAGAAGGCCCTGCAGTCCAAGAAGAAGATGCTCAAGTTCAAGGGCAAGTCGTCCAAGCTCGTCTTCGACGACGACGGCGTCGCCCACGAGATCTACGAGCTCGTCGACGAGGACGGCTTCCGCGAGCTCGGCCCCGCCGACGAGCTGCGCCGCCGCTTCGTTGAGGAGGAGGCCCGGCGCGTCAAGGACGCCGATCTCGACGACAAGGCCGCCGCGAAGCAGCGCAAGCGCGAGAAGAAGGAGAAGCGCAGGGCGCGCGAGCTCGCGGAGATGAACGGCCACGCCGCGGAGCTACATTCCGACGACGGCGGCGACGGCGGGGAAGATCCGCTGGCGCTGCTGCGGTCGTTGCCCGTGACGGGCGGGCGGGATGAGGATGACGGCGAGGACGAGGATGACGGCGAGCGGCCGGCGAAGAAGCCCAAGAAGTGGTTCCAGGATGATAGCGACGACGAGGCGGAGAAGAAGAGGAAGAAGAGCGGCAAGAAGGGCAAGAAGGGCGGCAGGGTCATCGAGGTGGACGAGCAGCCGGAGACCTTGGAGGATTGGGAGGCGTTGGCGGCCGGGCTGCTGGATACGTGAGCGTCCGGCGGATCCACTGCATATCGAAAATAATACCCTCAGACATAGCGCTTTGCATAATAAATACACTTGTTCCAGCCAAGATCGCGAGAGTGAACGAAGAGAAATGGTATAGATATACTAACATAGAGAGAGAAACCTGGTATTCGTCGTGAAGCTACCTAATGGAAAAGCCGACCCCCCAAACGCCTATGCAGACTTGTAGATAAATGTACATACATGAAGTGTATCCTCCCGTTCTGCAGCCCCGTCTTCTGCAATGCCCTGCTGATCTCGCATTTGGAACTTCCAATTGTGGCCCGTCACTTGTGGGCTCATTTCCAGAACTTCCATCTCCCGCCGAAAAGGCCGCTTGTCTCGCTTGTCTCGCTTGTCTCTTCGGCGGGGGGCCCTTCGATCCTCTGCCCAAACAGCCTCACGCGGTAGAAGCACGTATGCTTCTTCGCGCCGTAGTTGCTCGTCGCCCGGATGACGACCTGGTCCGTCTCGGCGCCCAGCGCCAGCAGCTCCGTGCTCAGATGGTGCACGTGCACGCCGTCGTGCAGCTCCGCGCCCTCGTACACGAACTGCCCGATCTTGACGAAGTAATGGGGCAGCTTGGTGGGCGTGTACTGCCAGTCGTTCTTATCGTCTGGGAAATGCGCCTCGGCAAAGTCCTGCACGCGGCTGCGGACCTCGGGGTCGTCGATCGAGGCGTACACCTCGACGTCTTTGGGCCGCGCCCCCGCATCCGTCGTCGCCAGGGGGATGATATGCTCCATGACAACTTGCTGGGGGATGATGCTGTGGCCGAGCATCACGGCGAGGGAAACGTCGTGCGGGTTGCCGCGACGGTTGGGTCCGCGCGCGCCGCACCAGCAGTGCCCGTCGTCCAGCCAGGGCATGAGCGCGTCGATGGGGAGGAGAGGCTCCTCGGCAAGGAGACCCTTGCGGTTGATGTCGTCGGGGCCGGGCTTGTATGTCTGGGAGGTGAACTTGGCGTTGATGACGGCGCCGGCGCCGACACCAAAGTAGTTGACCTGATTTCTGAGATCCTTGTCCCAGTGGGCGTGGATCCTGCCCCTGGCCAGAGCCTCGAGGTTCATGTCTGCGATGGACTTTGAGACCAGCGTCTGGACGAGCTTCTCGACCTCAGCTCTCGCCATGCCGTCGGGGAGGTCTTCTCTGGTGAGGGCGATGGAGTCCTGCACCATTTGCTCGAGTTTGGGCTGGAGCTCGCTGATCTCGGCCCTGATCTCGGTGCGATGGGCGGCGAATTCGTTCTCCAGATGGCGGAGGAACTCGTCGCGGGTGACGACAACCCCGCCCCCCGTGTCCGCATTCATGTGCTTTTTAACGAGCTCGCTGATCCGCCTCTCGATGTCCTTGGGTGTCTTGGGCAGCGCGATCTTGTCCACTGCAGTGCCGACCATCCGGGATATCTTGTTCTCATTGTTCGCAACCCAGGAGTCCCAGAAGGCGGGGAGCTTCTTGGTAATATTGTCTGCGACGTTGCCTTCGATTCTGCCGATGCTCGCGTTCAACCGAGACGCAAAGGCAGGGTCGTTGTTCAACCGGGAGACTATGCTCCTCCACTGCTTCTCGTTTGCGAAGTCGTACTCATCATTGCCTACCTTCCGAAGGGAGAGAAAGCTGTCGTCTTGATGGATCAGATCGCGTATGGCGTGCCAGAATTCGGGCGCGACAATAGGCTTGCCGTTTTTGAGAGTCATGTGGACGAGCTTTGGTATGACGAGCTCGAGCTTCTTGATCGACGCCTCGTGCATCTGACTGGAGTCTTTCGATCTGCCCAACTCTCGATGCAAGTCTCTCAGCCATTCTTCCATCTTCTGGAAACGCCTGTCGCCGGAACCAACAGCGCTGGGGCCTTCGTCCCAAATGTACTCGAAATCGTGATCCGCCCCGGACTTGCGCGAAAACGACGGAATGAAATGCCCGATGCGACCGACCGCCTTCCCAATGGATGGCAGCGCGATTGGCGAATCTCCCGGTATGATGGATCCCTCGGGCATCCAGGTCGGGATCTTTTCAAATGTGGCCCTGAAAAAAGACCCAAAAGCTACCAGAGCTACGCCAAGAGCAAGTGCGTAGATGGTTTTGCTGAGCACCACGAGCATACCCTCCTGGACATCGTCGGTGGAAAGATGGGACAGCCAGCTGACGGACTGCCTGAATATAGAGTCCACCATGGTTTTCAGATACAGCCAGGCGGCTTGAAAATAAGGCAAGGGGTTCAAGTCTCGCGACCAGTCGAAGCCACCGTCGTCCGGCCCATCAGAGGAATGCGATTCGGGGCTGGCTTGTCTCTGACGACGGACAGTCGCGCCCTGTATGCGTCGCGGAGCATCTTCCGGATCCGTGGGTGAGCTGTGCCGTAGTAGGGAGTCGTCTCTTTCACTTCTTCGTGGGGAGAACCAGGAGCTTCTCATAGGTGGCTCTGGTGCTCTAGAACCGGACCTGCGTCCGAAGAAGTCCGCCCTGGGCCCTGCCGATGAAATGTTCAACTGCCGTCGTGAATCTTGTGCTTGGAATCCGCTGGTATGACTTGGAGCATCCGTTGAATCTGGATTGGGTTTCCTGGTCTGAAAGAAGCCCCCCCTCCCGCTGAGAGAGGCAAGAAAGGATGGCTTCGGCGCTCCTGTTGGATGCTCGAAAGAATTTCTGACACTATCGACGTCTTGGCTCAGCTGAGAATCGGTTTCGGGGGGTGTGACCAGAGCGCTTGCATCACTCCTGTCCGCGTTGATATTGATGCCAGGGCCTGGGAAAGCGGAGGCGTGGCCGTTTGGTCGTCTGTTGATGGACTGGAGGTCCAGGTCTAGCTCGTCACCTGTAAAGGGCAAGACATCTGGGTTTGCAACGGCTCTTCCTGCGCCCCGAAAATTTCCGTTCTGCCTCGATGGGGGGTCGAATGTGATGGGTGGCGCCGGGCCGCGAGAGAGGGGTGGTAGGTTCTGAGGGGGAGCAGGAGGACTGAAGACGTCGCCATTGACGGAGCCTATGATGGCGCCATCGTAGTAGTCGTCCTCCATACCGAAACTCCGAGCATCACTCAAGTCGTCATCATCATCGACAGCGAGCTTCGGAGGGTCCGGCAGCGCCGCAGGTGACCCCAATTGATAGAGCGCATCGGAATCCAGCCCCTCTGGAGACGATTAGATGCATGAGTAGGACTTTCGAGAGGAAAAAAAAAAGGGGGGGGGGAAGGGCTCACCGATGTCCTCGGTATCTTCTCTAGGTGAGGGTCTGTAATCGGCCTCACTTCCGAGCAGCTCATCCTGGTCCACGGTGCTCGCGCGGAAAGCCTGTTGTCGCTGCTGAGATGTCCGGTTGATAAAGACTTCAACCTCATCGCCGCTGCCGCCTGATGCGAGAGCTCCCTGGACGGCAGATGCAAGATTGCCGGGAGAGGCCCTCTTCCCCTGGTGGACAGGCGCGGGCTCCAGGGCAGAGCCGTAAGAGTACTGTCGTCGCGAGCTGGGGGTGCCCTGGAGGGTCGGAAGGTTTGGCTTTTGGAAATTGATGAGCCTGTTGTCGAGCTGAGCGCCGAGGGGGGCTGGATTGCGATCTCGAGATCTGCGGCGAGGCTCAAATTTTGGAGGCATGATGTAATTTGCGATGATGTTTCAAGATGCGACAGACGATTGAGGTGGTCGAGGGCTCAAGGGCCGGGCAGATTGGATGAAAAGAAGAGGAGAGAAAAAGAAGAAAGCAGCGGCGCGCGACCGAGGCTTTGAATTCTTTCTGAGTGAGAGTTGAGCGAGATTTGAACGGCCCACACTTGGCGTTCGTCAAAGAGAATGAGCGAGCGAAGTGATGAAACAATAGAAGCAGACAAAGATGAATGCCTCGTCAAACGTCAAACGTCACAAGTGGGACAATGAGGGTCGCTCGAACAAGGAGCGGCGTTCAGTCCTTTGTCCTGTAGTCGCAAACGGATAAAAAAAAAATTCCTTCCCACGTCGCGGCGCCCTGAGACTTCCGGAATTCGAATGCGTCTCAGTTGACTATGATGATGGCCGTGGTGAACAAAGGAGACGACAATGGCATCTTTGTGAGGCTGAGGGGGCGAGAGGTCCGGAGTAGTCGCATGGCAGCCGACGATGAGCGCTGGGGGATAATGAAGCTGTGTTCGTGTATGATCTGCGGGTGTGACGTCGAGGCAGCTCTTGGTGGCAGAATCCTGGTTATAGAAGACGCGATGGTTCGATGAATGCTTGGATGACTGGGTTGAAGCGGTTCATGACTGTTGATGGTTTGCCGCCGCGCCCGCCGCGTCCGCCGCCGTCCTTGCCAATGAGGGTCGATTGCGCCGTGAATAAATGTCTGGATGCGAGATTGAAGGTGGTGAAGCCGAGGAAGCTGACGAAGCCGACGAAGCTGACGAAGCCGACGAGGGTGACGAAGCCGACGAGGGTGACGAAGCTTGCGAAGCTTGCGAAGCTGGCGATGACGATGTTGACGTTGGATCGATGGTGTTTGGCGATGCTGCCTCGTCGCAGCTTCTCGGCGCGCAAAAACGTGACGCGCCGAAGCTTAAGCGGCGCATCTCGTCGCACCTGCCGAATGAGATCAATCACGTGGTACATCACATGACGGGATCCAAACAAAATCAATCCGAGTCAAATTGCCAAAACTTCCACTTCCACCTCCACTTCCGCCCTGAGCAGAGGGTGAGGACGAGCGGTTTCGGGCCCCTGTCTCATCATCTCGCTGCCGTTTCGAGAACGTCTGAGGAACCAGGTTGAAGCCCTTGAGACGAGGGGAGGATCTTCCAGACGATGTCGTAGTTGCACGAAGACAGACACGGGCTTGACTCGTCGCGGACGGCTATCGCCCCCCGCCCCCTGACTCCGCGTCGTCGTCTTCGTCGTCTCTGTCGTCTCGAGCTCAAACACCAAGAGTGCGACTGGTGGCACGGATAGGTATCCAAGCTCCCACTGCCCAGCAACTCTAGACGAGGCCCTCTCGGAACATCTGCAGCATCTCGACAGAGCGACGTGATACCCGCCTGCACGCGGCCATGATACTGGCTTGTACTCGTACCACCTCGTTCATACAGACAATGACAGGCCTGTTCTGGGAAGCCGTAATCTGACATGAGATGACCTTCATCTTCGAAGCTTCTCGTACCAGTAATTCTCCGCCACCCGTGCGCAACCTCGAGGAGGATCGAGCAGGGGGGGAAGAAGGGGGGGGGGGGGCAGCATCATCCTGCTCCCAGCAGCCGCCTTGGCGATGCTTGTAGGACTGGAACTGCAATCTAGAACGACTTCTCTTCCAGGTGTCTTCCACCTCTTCTTCCACTTGCTTCATCTTCGTCTTCTTCTGCAGCCATGAGTCATCCTCACAGGTCCTGGGAATCATGGGTGGCGGAGAGTACAGTATCGTATGTATTGATGTATGGAGGCGGAGAGGAGGGACTGTCGGAGAGATTCCTCGGGGACAAACAGTACGCTGCGTCAAGGTACTGCTCAAGTACTCGATACCCCTCCAGGGACCGTGCTCCTTCCCCGAAACAGCGGCTTCCAGGGATGTCGCGTCCGCCAATCTGGGCAACCTGGGGCCAAATCCGCCCACCAATTGCAGCGAGTCGCCCGCCCCGTGCCTTCCAACCCTTGGAGTTCTTCTAGCGATCAGCGACCACCACCTGCACCGCGACCCGTCGGCCCACCGCCCGCCTCGAGGTACCGCTACCCGGACTCTACTTTCTCCAGGCGTAACCCGAGTCTCCCGGTTGGTGCGACGTATGACGATCTGCGGCCTCTGCCAGGCTCGACTTGATCCATCTCGACTCGAGACCCGCGAGCCTGCGAGCGTCAATATACATACCTGGATGGATGGATCGGAATTCTGCACGACCAAGGCACTAGCACCGACTCTGCATATTCCCTTCGGATCCTGTGGGAGAGCACTTCACCTCTTATTAATATTCACATCAATCATAAATATTCCGAGCGCTCCCCCCCCCCTCTAGGCTCTCCTCCTCTGTGTCTTTGCGACTCTGCGCGCGCTTTTTCCGATTCTCCTTCTAAAGACCGCTTCTCGCCTGCCCTCGTCATCGTCATCCTCCTCCTCGTCATCACATCACACTCTTAATACCGCAATGGCTGTGGGAACCGTCCTCGTCACCGGGTAAGATGAGCCATGCCACTGCTTTTCTATTGCTGCTCAGCCGCTCCGCCATTCCGCCATTCCTTGAGCTTGCTCCCCGCGCCGCACAGCACGGACAGATGAATACCTGTAGTACCAAGTCCTCGTACTAACCGACGTCTCGTCTCTTCGCAGTGGCACCGGCTACATCGGCTCTTTTACCGCCCTCGCCCTGCTGCAAAACGACTACGATGTGGTCATTGTCGATAGTCTCTACAACTCGTCCCAGGTCGCCGTCGACCGCATCGAGCTGCTCTGCGGCAAGCGCCCTGCCTTCTACCAGGCCGACGTGACCGACGAGCGGGCCCTCGACGAGGTCTTTGCCAAGCATCCCGCCATCGACAGCGTCATCCACTTTGCTGCCCTCAAGGTAGGCCGAGAAAGGAAACAGGAAATGGACATGGAAATGGAAGAGGGCCACAGAGATATGCTGACCCCCCATCGCCAGGCCGTCGGCGAGTCCGCAGAGATTCCGCTCGAGTACTACCGCGTCAACGTCGGCGGCTCCATCTCCCTCCTCAGCTCCATGGCCCGCCACAACGTCAGCAACATCGTCTTCTCCTCCTCCGCGACCGTCTACGGCGATGCGACCCGCTTCCCCGACATGATCCCCATCCCGGAGCACTGCCCCATCGGCCCGACCAACACCTACGGCCGCACCAAGGCCTCCATCGAGGACGTCATCACCGACTTCATCAACGCCCAGCGCAACAACCTCAAGAAGGACGGCAAGCCCTTCGAGCAGTGGAACGGCGCCCTGCTGCGCTACTTCAACCCCTGCGGCGCCCACCCCAGCGGCATCATGGGCGAGGACCCCCAGGGCGTCCCCTACAACCTGCTCCCCCTGCTCGGCAAGGTCGCGACCGGCGAGCGCCAGAAGCTGATGGTCTACGGCGAGGGTGGGTTCTCTCCCTACTGGCTCCCCCAGATTCTATCAAGGTTGTCTTTGTGTGTGTCTAACCGCTGATCCAGACTACGCCTCCCGCGACGGAACCGCCATCCGCGACTACATCCACGTCCTGGACCTGGCCAACGGCCACCTCAAGGCGCTCAACTACCTCCGCGCGCACAAGCCCGGCGTCAAGGCCTGGAACCTGGGCTCCGGCCGCGGCAGCACCGTCTTCGAGATGATCCGGGCCTTCAGCAAGGTCGTCGGCAACGACCTCGAGTACCAGGTCGTCGACCGGAGGCCCGGCGACGTCCTCGACCTGACGGCCAACCCGGCCCTGGCCAACAAGGAGCTCGGCTGGAAGACCGAGATTCCCATGGAGAGGGCGTGCGAGGACCTGTGGCGATGGGTCAAGAACAACCCCCAGGGATACAGACAGGAGCCCCCGAAGGAGCTGCTGGATGCCGTCAAGGCGAGTAGGTCCTAAGTCGGGGCGTGACTCTCGAGAGTCTCTTCTTCTCTTCTTCTTCTTCTTATTCTTATATTTTTTTTCTTTTTTTGTTCTTTCTTTTTTGATTTTCTTTGCTTGGAACCTTCATGTTCGCGCGTACAAAAGAGGGAAAAGGGGGAAGGCCCGAGCAGGATGAGGGAGCCAGGAGTATGACGAAAATCACAATTATGGACACGGATACAATGTTTGCTTAGACGAGGGATTCACGAAGGGAGGAGCTTGGAAGCGATGAGAGAGAGAGGCCGTCGCTGGAGTAGGAGGGGAGGGCGGGAGTCATTGTGAGCGCTGATTTCTGGTTAGACTTTGCAGGACAAGGAATCATTGGAAAGGACCGACTTGGTGACGTTCAAGATGTGTCGTCAAACTGAAGTAGAATTCAGGGAAGACTGCTTCTTCTTAGTATAAGAGAACCAGGGGCTTTCGTTCGCTGGGGGCTGAGATGGCGATGAGCATCATTGGGGACAACTTGAAGTTCCTTCAGGAGCCGTTACAATGTAGTTCTACCTAAAGAATACTTTTCAGTCAATCAATCATGTGGGTAATATCGTGCATGACCGCTTATCTAGAGGTAGTCCACGGTAGCCAGTACACTTTCTGTGCTTCTCCACCGACGACCTCCCGAGAAACACCAACAGGGAAGCATCGTGAGCCTGCACATCGCGAACCTGATCCTTTCCCCCTCTTCACTCCAGAGCAGCCACGCCAGGCCTCCCACCCGCCCAGATTGATTCCCTCGTCATTCACATTCCACGCCAAGATGCCGCCCAGGCTCTCCCTCAAGGCCTTCCTCTCCTCGGCGCGCGCAGCCCTCGCAGCCCCTCCACGCAGCACACCCCTCACCTTCGTCATCGGCAACGAGTCCGCAGGTATGCCTCATCCCCATCTTCACCACTCAGAATCCTCCATCCTAGACCCCCTACTTAGTATCTGAACCCCGAGACTGATCGTCCAAGACCTCGACTCCCTCTGCTCCGCCATCCTATGCGCCTACCTCCGCTCCCACACGCCCCCGCACGCCCTGCACATCCCGCTCGCCAACCTCCCCCGCGCAGACCTGCCCCTGCGCACCGAGATGACGGCCGTCCTCGCCCACGCGGGCCTCACACCCTCGGACCTCCTCACGCTCTCGGACCTGCCGGACCGTTTTGCGCCGCACAACAACAATAACAACAGCAACAACCCGGACAGCCGCCCCCGCCCCTCCGAAGACGCGGATGCCGGCCCCGAGCCGCGCTGGTTCCTCGTCGACCACAACGCGCTCACGGGCGCGCTGAGGCGGTTCCAGCCCAACGTCGTGGGCGTCATCGACCACCACGTCGACGAGCACGTCACGCCCGCCTCGGCGGCGCCGCGCATCGTCGAGCCGTGCGGGAGCTGCGCGAGCCTCGTCATCGCCGAGTACGCATCGACGTGGGAGCGCCTGTCCTCCGCTCACGAACCCCTTGACGGCCCGCAGACAGAGCCGGAGGTGGGCCAGGGCGTCGACACGCGCGCCGAGGACGAGCGGCTCGCGAGCCTGGGCCTGGCGCCGATCCTGGTCGACACGATCAACCTCACCGACGCGTCCAAGACGACGGCCAAGGACGTCGCCGCGCTCGAGTTCCTGCGGGGCAAGACGGGCGGCTCGGCGCTGCAGACGACGGCCTTCTACGAGGACATCACGGCCGTCAAGGACGACATCTCGGCGCTGGGGCTCAGGGACATCCTGCGCAAGGACTACAAGGAGTGGGAGGAGCACGGGCTGCGGCTCGGCATCAGCGCCGTCGTGCAGAACTTTGACTACCTGCTCGCCAGGGAGGCCACTGCCGCCGGCGGGGAGGGCGCGTTCCTCACGGCCGTGGAGGCGTGGGCGGCGGAGCGCGGGCTCGACCTCGCGAGCGTCATGACGGTGTCGAGCGCGGGGAACCCAGGGGACGAGTTCCAGCGGCACCTGCTCGTCTGGGGCGTCACGGACGGCGGGAGGCGCGCGGTGCGGAGATTCGCGCACCGGGTGGGCGCGCCGCTCGGGCTGGAGACGTGGAGGCAGGGGATGCTCGACGCGGAGGGGAGGAGGGTGTGGAGGCAGATGGAGCTGACGGCGAGCAGGAAGCAGGTGGCGCCTCTGCTGCGGGAGGCTCTCAAGGAGGAGTTGTAGAACGTTTGGTTTTTGTTTTTTTTTTCACCATCAAGACTTGACCTGACCACGACATCGAGCATTTGGGATGTATGCAAAAGAAAGAAGGCTCGAGCTACTGCTATGTAGATACAGGGCCGGGCTTCTGCAGCTGCGAGAGGGTCTGCGCCCTCTGCTCCTCGGCGACGGCGGCGGCGCGTTGGCCCCGCAGGCTCTCCACCTCGCGGAGCACGCGCACAAACTCCCTGTTCTTGAGGCGCATCTGCTCCAGCGTGCCGAGCGTCTCCGGGTTCGGCGGGTTGCGCAGCAGCTGCTCCGCCGCCGGGTCGGCCACCAGGATGCACGCCCTGAGGGCGCTGTAGAGCGCGCCGACGGGCCAGACGGGGCTCGCCTCCCGCGTCATCTCCGGGTACACCCACCGCAGGGCGTCGATGCAGAGCCTGCGGTCCCCCGTGGCCGCCGTGGCGCGGAACGCGAGCTCGTAGAGCTCCGGCCCGCGCGGCTCCTGGAAGCGCGGCGGGACCCGGAACACGTCCCAGAACCGGTCCCAGTCCTGCCGCTGCGCGTGCGCCGCCATGAGGCGCAGGACCTGCTCCGGCGCGAGCCGCGACCGCCGGTCCGTGAGGATCGTCTCGAGGTTGTGCTGCGCGCGGCGCAGCTCCGGCCCGTAGGCGGGCGACGAGACGATGGCCTCGATCATGGCGACGAGCCAGTCCGTCGCGAGCACCGCCATGCCGCGCTCGTGCGCCATCAGGCAGAGCCTGTCCACCATCGCCAGGCGCTCGACCGCGCTGCTCTCGTCGTAGGGCCGCGCGTGCAGCGCCGCGAGTATGAGCCCCTGCAAGACGTCCTGGCCCACAGAGGTTCCCGTCAGCTGCACCTCGGCGATCTGCCGGCCGAGCGTCGCGAGATCGGGCATGTCGTCCCCTGCGTCCTCGGGTGCTGTCTGTGCTGCCGCGGCGGATTCGCCCTGGGTCCGGGTCCGTCGGGCGCTTGTCGAGAAGAGGCGCTGCTGCTGCTGCTGCTGTTGCGACGCCCGTTTCAGGGCCTCCCACTGCTGAGCCGACGAGCTGCCGGGCAGCTGGATCTTGGATGCCACCAAGCCGTCCACCTTGCTGCGATCGACCGCCGCGTTGCCCTTGATCCTCTCCAGCTCCTCCAGGTTCCTCCTCAGCAGGCTCTGCCACAGTGTTTCCAGGTCCAGCTCGTTGCGCCTCGCCTCGGTCATGACCTGTACCACGACCGTTGTCCCCGTCGTCGGCGCACCGAAGCCCGAGAGGCGCCCGCTCTCGTCAAAGCTTTCCGTCTCCCCGGCGCCGCCCTCGTCCGTCGCGAAGTTGACGCAGACCCAGCCCGTGGAGATGCCGTTGTCCCCCCCGGGCAACATGGACGAGTTGGTGCCGAGCAGCTTCGCCTTCTTCCGCAGTCTCCTGAGTTTCGTCCTGAGCTCGCCGGGGCCGATGAGCCCGTCGGCTCTCGCGTTGATCCTGTGGTTCCTCTTGAGCCACCGCACGAAGCGGCTCGAGCTGACGTGCAGGTGCCGCTCGCTGCGGGCCGTGCCGAAGAGCATCATCAGGTTGGGGCCCAGCGCGGCGGGCGGGTCGAGGTCGCGGAGGTCCAGCAGGGACAGGTCGTCGAGCCCCATGTCCTCGTAGATGTATTTCATCATCGGCTGCAGGAAAGTCGGGGCGTCCCCGGGCACTTTGGGCAGGTCGACCGCGTGCTGGATGGGGGGGTGTCGAGGCGGCTCTTCCTGGAGGAACCACGGCGTGCCTTGATAGTCGTCGTCCCCCTGCGGGTCCTGGTCGGCCTCGGGCTCGGCCTCCGTGCGTGTCCGAGTGTAAGCAGGGACCTGTGAAGACGATGACGGTTCGCTCCTGAGGGCACTGCCTGCGGAGAATCCTCTTGATGGCGCGCGATGCTGCGTCGTCTGTCTTGCGGCCCGCTGCGCGGAGGAGGCCTGCAGGCCCGAAGCCGACCTTGAGACGATGGCTTTCAGGATGGCATGGCGACAACTGCCGCAGGCCAGGGCCGAGCTGACGGGGCGCGCGATCATGGTCGAGCCTTGCAACGAGATATACCTGTCAGGAAAACGATGTGATGGATGGACATGAATCAAACATGCTGTCACTTCGAGGTCGATCGATGTCGACGCAGCGGATTTTTTTCTCCCAGAACATGATGATATTGCTTTATCGGGGCAGCTCGTATGCATAAGTCGGGGCGACACGATAAGCGATAAAGCTCAATTGCATGGACCTGAGAAGTACTGTTTGGTCACACTATTCCCCGCCCGGCTTTCATGTAGCCTCCAGGTCTCTGCCCCGCATACGCCAGCCCCACGTGACGCAATGCCGCATTCTGGAGGTGCAGTATCAGCTTATCGCAGGATTACCCGATTAGGAAGTTGTGCATGTTTTTGCGCACCGGCGGCGAAAAAATTCTCGACAAAAAAACTCTCTGGATATTATTGATGATATTTATCCGGGACGACTTTTCCCAGGAAGAAGTTCTTATCGGATGCATAGATCAATGCTGTGAATCCTCAGGGTCTTCTGGGCCGAGAAACTCTTACTCTTCTTCTTGTCGATTGCATACCTATGCCTTGTGGTCCATTCTTATTGTAATGCGTTTCTAATTGTACGACCCTCGCCTCTCCACGATCCCTCCCTTGCCAGCCACTTTCGACGTTGATATTGATACTATAAAGCAGGGCTAGAGGTCCTGCGCTCGGCATCATGCTCTCCAGACACGCCCGCAGCGGCGCCTCGATACGTCGGACAGCCACGCTCAGATCGTCTGTCGCTTCCCCGAGGACCTCGCCGGTCCACTGCCAGAGCAATCACTTCCTCAGACAATATGGGGTCGCCGGCCTGGCGCAACCGTGGAGGCGCCCACTGCGGCCCGCTGCGGCCCTTCACGAGAGAAGTCTCGCCACGGCCGTCGATGACTTCAAGCTGAATGAGCTTGTCCCGACCCCTTCTCTGCCTCCGTTCGAGACAAACCCGCGGACCTTCGATCTCCGCAGCTTCGACCCTTCGATGCCGTTATCGGTCCCCGAGCCTCCCCCGGGCCCGAGGCCCGCGGTCAAGACCAACACGTACGGCGTCCCGGGCGAGGTCGAGGACATGCTGGCAGTCTTTGACGCCTGCTTGCGGGTCCACAAGATGGACAGGGCGGCGCTCGTCCTCAAGAGGCTCAATGCCGTGAGCTCGCTGTCGGGCGAGCAGCAGATCGTCCTGAACAACCGATACTTGCGGGCATCGCTCGGCCAGATGCGCACGACCCCCAACCCGGAACAGGCCGAGAAGTTACACAAGTGGTACGAGCTACAGATCCGCGGCAAGTCGCTTCCGCACACGGCCGAGACCGTCGCCTGCATGCTCAAGGCCTCGCTGCTGTCCCAGCGAGGGACGCGGCTCGAGCGACTCGTGAAGCGATACATGGGCATGGCCCCCGGAGAGGCCGGTCTGCGGGTCCTCAGCATGGACGACATCCTCAGCGACCAGGACCTGGCCGTCATCACCGACATCTGCCCGACCTACAACTACGCGGCCGATGCGGACGAGTTCGAGGAACTTCAAGATCTGGCGCCGTCCGCGGCCGAGGAGGGCGAGCTCGTCGGCGCGTCGGCCGATGCGGTGGGCGAGGCCGAGGCAAACACACAGACGGCAGCGTACCCGGAGCTACTGCCGACACCGCAGAAGGGAGAGGGTCTGTCGACGCTCAAGAGAGGCCTCGGGCTCCTCTTTGGCTTGCAGGATGCCGACCTGTCCAGACTGCCCGTCGAGGAGCGACGAGAGATACAGCACCAGCTCGAGAGAGACTCCATCACCTCGGCCATCGCAAAGTGGAGGGCAGACAGCGAGAAGCTGCGCAAGAGAGGGGTGTCGAATGCTTTTGGCTACTCCAGCGACGAGAACTCCATATCGTCCCAGATGGGAATCTGGCTCGAGGCTCTTGAGCAGAGGATCAAGCAGGAAATGGTCCTTGTCAAGATGTCCGAGGACAAGATTACGAAATCCGAGGAAGATCTGGACAGGTGCTTGTACGGCCCTCTGATCGGGCAGTGCGACCCGTCGCGCCTTGCCGCCGTGATCCTCCTATCGGTCCTTAACTTGGGCGCCGTTCTCGGTGCCGACCGGGGGCTCGCCATCGGCAAGCTCGTCGTCAATATTGCGAAAAATACGCAGGAAGATCTGGAGATGCAGCGACGAGAAGAGAAAGAGAGGGCGGCCAAGAAGAAGCGCAAGATCACCTTCAAGGGGGATGTCGCCGACGCGACCAAGGCTGCCAAGCAAGCACTGAAAGAGACCACCGTGCTCCTTGACGAGGTGGCTCAGGATGCCGAGAGGTTCAAGGAACACGCGTTCGTGCCGTGGTCTGTTCAGGTCAAGGTCCAGCTCGGCTCGGCCCTTCTCAAGATGCTCCTCGAGACGGCCAGACTGAACGTCGTGATGGAGCACCCCCTGACCAAGGAGAAGCTCAGCCAGTATCAGCCCGCCTTCAGCCACGCGCAGCAGATGCGCAAGGGCAAAAAGATTGGTGTCATTGTCCTGAACCCCCACCTGGTGACGCGGCTGCAGAGGGAGCCTTTCGGCGATTTCCTCGCCAAGCACCTGCCGATGCTCGTGGAGCCAAAGGAATGGGAGAGCTTCTCTAAGGGAGGGTTCCTCGACAGCAATGCCCACCTTGTCCGTGTGAAGCCCGGAGATGTCGAGCAGAAGCTGTATGCGCGCGCAGCCATCAACAACGGAGACATGACCCAGGTCTTCAAGGGCCTGGACGTCCTCGGCAAGACGGCATGGATCATCAATAAGGATATCCTGAACGTCATGCTCGAGGCCTGGAATACTGGAAAAGAGATCGCCAACTTCCCCCCGCTGGAGCCCAATCTCCCCGTCCCGCCGGAGCCAGATTCGTCATCCGATCCTCTCCTTCGGATTCAGTGGATCAAGAAGGTCAAGCTGATCGAAAACGAGCGGTCCGGTCTGCACTCCCAGAGATGTTTCATGAACCTGCAGCTGGAGGTTGCCCGAGCCTTCCGCAACCAGACATTCTACTTCCCGCACAATATCGACTACCGCGGCCGAGCGTATCCCATGCCGACTTATCTCAACCACATGGGTGCCGACCACGCGCGAGCGATGCTCAAGTTTGGAAAGGGCAAGCCCCTGGGGGCCAGGGGCCTGAGATGGCTCAAGATCCACCTGGCCAACCTCTACGGGTTCGACAAGGCCAGCTTCGACGAGCGCGAGGCCTTCGCAGACAACAACAGGGTGAACATCATCGAGTCGGCTTCGAACCCCCTGGGAGGAGAGCGGTGGTGGCTCGAGGCCGAGGACCCCTGGCAGTGCCTGGCCACCTGCTTCGAGTTGAAGGCGGCTCTCGAGTCCCCCGACCCCACGCAATACGTCTCCCACCTCCCCGTGCACCAGGACGGCACGTGCAACGGCCTGCAGCACTACGCGGCGCTCGGTGGCGATACCTGGGGCGCCAGGCAGGTCAACCTGGAGCCCGGCGAGCGGCCCGCCGACGTCTACTCTGCGGTTGCCAACATGGTCAAGGAGGCCATCGCCAAGGACCAGACGGCAGGGAGCCCTTTCGCGGCCGCCATGGTTGGCAAGGTCACACGCAAGGTCGTCAAGCAGACGGTCATGACGAATGTGTACGGCGTGACCTTTGCGGGCGCGAAGAAGCAGGTCTGCAAACAGCTCGACGCCCTGTATCCCACCCTGGGCCAGGAGGTCGGCATCCCGAACATAATCCTGGCCACGTACGTCGCGAGGCACATCTTCACGGCCCTGGCGACCATGTTCCGAGGAGCGCATGATATCCAGTACTGGCTCGGCGACGTCGGGGGGCGAGTCTGCCGCGCGTTGACCGAGACCCAGCTGCGGCAGATTGCGGACTCGTACGCCAAGGGGGATGCCGAGCCCGAGGCCAACAAGCCCAGGTCCCGCAAGGCGGCCAAGCCCTCAACGGCCAAGGGGATGCTGGACGAGCTTACCGCGCAGTTCCGATCCACGGTCGTCTGGACAACGCCTCTCCGCATGCCCGTCGTCCAGCCGTACCGCAAGGTCAGCCAGAAGGAGATCCGGACGAGCCTCCAGTCGGTCCTCTACCCTATCGGCAACCACACAGACCCCGTCAACCGCAGGAAGCAGCTTCAGGGCTTCCCACCCAATTTCATCCACTCGCTTGACGCCAGCCACATGCTCCTCTCGGCCCTGGAGTGCCACGACCGCGGCCTCGACTTCGCCGCCGTGCACGACTCCTTCTGGACGCACGCGGGCGACGTCGACGTCCTCAACGAGGTGCTCCGCGACGCCTTCATCCGCATCCACGAGGAAGACGTCGTGGGCCGACTGGCCACCGAGTTCGAGGCGCGGCACAAGGGGTCCATCTACCTCGCCCACATCAGCGCAGACAGCCCCGTGGCCAAGAAGATCAGGGAGCTGCGCAAGGAGAGTAAGCTGAGCCCCAAGGAGGAGCTCCTGCTCGAGCACAAGCGCAATCAGCTCCGCCTGTCGGGCAACCCCTGGGACCTCGAGCTGTCCAAGAAGATCGTCACGCCGGCGTCGATCTATGAGGACATGGCCGCCGCGGAGGAGGACGTCGACATCCGGGAGGACACCAAGGCCATTGGCCTCGGCGAGATCCCCGAGGAGGAGATCGAAGGCGCCGTCGGCCCGGAGGCACAGGAGGCGCTCATGGGCGCCCAGCAGCTCGCCTCGGACCAGATGGAAAATTTCCTCACGAATATGGCGGTGAATATCGTGGAGGCGAACCTGACGGAGGACTCGAAGAAGAAGAAGACGCCGGCTCGGACTAAACCTCCGGTGTCGGTGTGGATGCCACTGACGATACCCCAGATTCCCGAGAAGGTGAGCTCTTTCATCATCCATGTCTTGATGCAACAAGTCAAGAGCAGCATCAGAATTGAACTAACGCGGCTTCTAGGGCGACTTCAATGTCAAACGCCTCAGGGACAGCCAGTACTTTTTCTCATAGAGAGAGCCATTCGCGCACATACATTGACATGGGCATATACATATATACGGCGGAGGAGGTGATCATTGGGGAAGGGGGCATCTTTGCGATTTGATTCAGCGTTTCAATAAGGGGGGGATGGGGCGTTGTGTGGCATTTCATGGCGTTTGTGGACACCCCGAAAAAAAGAGCAGACGGAGGCGGCAAAAGATTTTTAAGCATTTGTGAGGGGATCTCCAGAGCGAAGAACAAAAGGAAGGCTGGGGCGGATAGGGGATGGATCTGTTTGTTTGTTTTTTTTTTTTTCATTTTCCATTAGCGACGATGGGCTTGTGTATACTACGATGTACGATGCCATGGAGTTGGAAGGGTCTGCTTCTCCGAGGATGAAGGAGAAAAACAAAACAAAGAAGCAAGCTACAAGCAAATCTGGACATATCAGTATCAAGAAGATGAAGACAAGACGGAAGTTTCCCCGCTATTTTCTTTCCTATCTGCTGAGCCTCGCCAGAGTAAGGCGTACGCCGTATATGATGAAGATTTACCGAACAGTGGCTCCCTTGAGAGAGGGCACGGTGCAGACATGGCCGCTCTCGGTGACGAGCTTGCCAATCTCCTTCTTGCCCAAGACGTCGACGCAGCCGGCGTCGAAGGCAACCTCGAGGTTGTCTGTGGTGGTGAAGCCCGGCTGGAACGTCTCCCAGACCTTCTTCTTGGGGTTCAGCACGCCCTCGGGCTCGCCCTTCCAGCCCTCGAAGAAGACGCGCTCGCCGGCCTTTGCGCCGGCGGGCGGCGCGACGAGCTCGACGGGGCCCTTGTGGTCGTCGGCCTCGCCCTCCTTGAGGCGGGGGGACGCGGCGAGGACCATGGCGCAGGACTTGATGCCGCGCATCTTGACGGGCTTGAGGTTGCAGACGACGACGACCTTGCGGCCCTGCATCTCCTCGAGGGGCACGAGGCCGTTGAGTCCGGAGCACACTGTGCGGCAGACCTGGCCCTCGAACTCGGCGGTGTCCTCGGTGCCGGGGGCGTCGCCGACGGCAATGGTCGAGACGAAGAGCGAGTCGGCGTCGGGGTGGTTGATGGCCTTGAGGATGTGGCCGACACGCAGGTCGATGAGGCAGGGCGAGGGCGCGGCGGCGGGGGCCGGGGCGGCCTTTTGCGGCCGGGGCGCCTTCTCCTTCTTCTCCTTCTTGGGCTTGTTGTCGCCGCCGGCCTTGCTGTCCTCGCCCGCCTTGTCCTCCTTGGCGGGCTTGGTGCGGTCGGCGAGGGGCTTCTCGGCCGCGGGCGCCGCAGCGGCACCGCCGGCACCGCCAGCAGCGGCGGCGGCGGCGGCGGCCTTCTCCTTCTTGAGGCGCTCCTTCTCGGCCTTGGCGTCCACGGGGGGCTTCACGTAGAGCACCTCGTCCTGGTCGACGGCGATCCTGTCGGCGTCCTGCACGGCGACCTCGAAGAGCGGCGAGCTCTGCACGAAGTCGACGAGGCGCACGACGTGCGGGAGCCCGTGCTCGCCGGTGCGCTGCTCGGGCGTCCACGCGCCGACGAGCGGCTTGAGCGCCTCGTACAGCGCGACGTCGGCCTTGCTGGGCTTGGCGCCGAGCAGGGTCGTGCGGCTCGACAGGTGCGCGTTGAGGGTGTCGAGGATCGGGCCGCGGACGGCCTCGTCGGCGGCGGCGGCGCGGAGGCGGTCCGAGGTGGTGAGCCACTGCTGGATCTCGGCCTCCTCGGTGGGGGTGTACGTCTGCGCGCTGATGGCGGCCATGGCTGCGGCTGCGGCTGCGATGGGGCTCGGGGGTCGGTGGGACGCCGGGGTGGAGAGTGCGCGGATGGCGATGGTGGCCGGGGAGGGTGTCCTGAGGAGAGGACGGAGGGGGCGGAAGAGCAACAGTTTGGTGGTGAAGCCCGGCGAGACTTCTCTTAACGTGGGCGTGATGTTTTGTCTTGGAGTTTTGACGATGTCGAATTTTCTCTCTCAGATGCGGGGTCATTGATTCATTCCATATGTGAATGGAGGGGCAGAGGGAATGCCTGCCTACCCTGCACCACCCACCCGGCTTGCCTATCTTATCGCTTCAGTGGAGGTGACAGGGGACCGGACAGCCTGTAATTTTGTTTTTACAGGGCACCTTCAGCGCTGTTTGGCTCGGTACAGGGTAGCTCAGCAATCGACCGATGGCGAATTGGGCCCCGCAATGCACGTGACCGCGCCAGCGTTTCGCGTTTCGCGTTTTCGCTACGTCACGACTTCGAGGGAAGGCGCAACCGCCGCTCGTCCCTCGAGGGAAGGAACTGCCCGGATCGATCAAAGCGATTCACAATTTCCTCGGATTTTTATTTTTTATATTCGAAAATATTATTTCTCTCCCTCCCTTCGGATCACTGGCAGTCTCTCGACTTCATCTTCTTCACCTTCATCTCGGTTTCTTGTGAGATCAATTGCTTTTGCTGGCTTCGACTCGTCTGCCTGCCATAATCGTTGCTTTCTGGTCTTCACTTTCCGCTAGATCATTTTCGTCTTTTCGCCTTCTCACTGAGGATGGCTTATTCCTGCTTACAGCTTCGAGTCTCGCCGTAAAGATCGCAACATCGCATCGCATCTTCTCTGCTTTGGATCATCATCTGTGATACATTTTGCCACAATATTTCGTTATTTCATTCGATCAATATCTTTGCGATAGAATCTTTTCGCCATGAATTCTAGTACCTCCTCATCAGATCTGGACTCGTCAAAGTCCAACTCTCGACTCCCCACAAGCGCTCCAAGCTCGCCCCCACCACTCAGCGACGACCAGGATGAGTTCTTCTTGACCGATGAGAAGCTGGTGCAGGAGGAGGAAGAGGCCCGAGCAAAGAACGATGCTGTGGAGGAAAAGCGAAAAGCCGATTTACTTCGAAAGCGAAGAAACAAAAAGGCCGAGACGAAAGCCGAACGCGATGCCAAGGCCAGGGAGTTGGATGAACTCCTGATGAAAAGCGCTGCTTTCAGCGACATTCTGACGAAAAAGACCCAAGTCCTCGGCCGTGTTGGCAGCAGCCTCGACGGCAAGAAACTTGGAGAGCATGATCTTCAGATGGCCAAGCAGCCAACCTGCATGGTTGGTGGGACCATGCGGGAGTATCAGCTCGAGGGTCTCACGTGGATGTACGAGATCTGCTCCCAGGGAATGAGCGGCATCCTGGCCGACGAGATGGGGTTGGGTGAGTGGGAGCATGCTCTGATTCGATAGATTGCACCGTCTGATCTGATTGCAAACAGGGAAAACCATTCAGACCATCGCGCTCATTGCCCTCTTGAGAGAGCAGGAGGACTACCTGGGACCGCATCTGATCGTTGCTCCTCTCAGCACATTGTCCAACTGGATCGACGAGTTCGAGAAATGGGTGCCTTCAATACCCATCATCATGTACCATGGCAACCAGGCCAAAAGAGAGGAGTTGTTCCGCAAGGAGCTGATGGCTCAGCTCAAGGGCGGGCGGCCGACGACCAAATTCCCCGTGGTCTGCACTTCATACGAGATGGTGCTGTTGGATCAGCACAATCTGTCCCGCATCAATTGGGAGTTCATCATCATTGTGAGTGTCTTTGGAATCTCTATGTCGAATCTCACGGCTGACACATGCGCAGGACGAGGGACATCGCATGAAGAACGCCGACGCGAAGCTGTTCCAGCAGTTGAGGCAATTCTCCTCTGCGACTCGATTGCTCATCACAGGGACACCATTGCAGAACAATCTGAAAGAATTATGGTCCTTGCTTCATTTTCTGCTGCCGTCAATCTTCACCAATTGGGAGGCCTTCGAGTCTTGGTTCGACTTTTCAGATCTCCAGGATGAGCACGGCACCCAGGAGTTCATCGGGGACACTGCCAAACAGCAGCTGGTGAAGAAAATACACCTCGTCCTTCAGCCACTGCTCCTGCGCAGGATCAAGCAAGACGTCGCGGCATACCTCCCGAAGAAGCGCGAGTATGTCCTCTTTGCGCCGATGACCAAGGAACAGACAGATCTATATAATGTCTTGAGTGACAAGGACATCGACGCTCGTGCATTCTTGGAGAACAAGGCGATCCAGATGGTGGACAGCACCATGGCCCAATCATCGAGCAAAACGTCAACCCGGTCGAGCAGCATCGCGGCTGACTCGAAGATGAAGAAAGCCCAGAAAAAGGCAACTCAACTTCCAATTCGAGAGAGCCCGAGGAAGCAGAGAAAAGAGGAGGCACCTGCGAATGCGTTCAGCATTATGATGGGAAAGCGCGCCAGGGGGCGGCCCTCTCAAACCTCGACCCCCGAACCTGACGCCGCCTCAAAGCAAACTTCATCAAAGCGCAAAGCACCACCGACCGCCATCAATCTTGAATCCAAGAGCGCCAAATCCAGTCGGCAATCGACACCGATAGGTCGTCGTGGTCGGCCAGTCAAGAAGTACAAGGACGTCGACTCTGACGAAGAGAAGATGTCCGATGATGAGTTCGAGGCCAAGCTGGCAGACGAGCTTGCAAGTGAAAGTGCAGAAGAGCCGGAACAGGATCTCTCCCCCGAGGAGATGGAGCGAGCCAAGGCGATCGATCTGGCCAGTAAGTCTTTCCGAAGTCCTATAATGATAGGGGGTCGAGGCTGATAGTCAAGCAGAGAAGCAGATCGCACAGAAGAAGCTCGGTAACACACTTGTGCAGTTGAGACTGGCGTGCAACAGCCCGCACAATTTCTACAGCCCCTGGGCGACAAGCACCGATGTTCCTATCGATGAGTCCATCATTACATCGTCAGGAAAGATGCTCCTGCTTGATCGCCTACTCGCCAGGCTCCTCACAGATGGCCACAAAGTGTTGATATTCTCCCAATTCAAGACGCAGCTGGACATCTTAGAGGACTACTGCAGGGAGTTCCGCGGGTGGAACGTGTGCCGCATCGACGGCGGAGTCGCCCATGAAGTGCGGCGCGACAGCATCAAAGCTTTCAATGCCGACGACGACTTCAAGATCTTCCTCCTGTCAACCAGAGCAGGAGGACAGGGTATCAATCTCGCTTCAGCAGATACCGTCATATTGTTCGACAGCGACTTCAACCCCCAGCAAGACCTCCAGGCCCAGGACCGCTGTCACCGAATCGGCCAGACGCGGCCGGTCATCGTCTACCGCCTCGCCACCAAAGGGACCGTCGAGGAGCGCCTGCTCCTCTCGGCCGACGCCAAGCGACGCCTCGAGAAGCTCGTCATCCGCAAAGGCGGGTTCCGCACCATGGGCCAGAAAATGGACAGGACCGAGGAGCTGCTCGACAGCGAGACGCTGCGGACCCTGCTGCTCAGGGACGGCGAGGTGTACAAGACCTCGGGCGGCGTGGACATCCTCAGCGAGGAGGACCTGGATACCATCTGCGACCGGTCCGAGGAGGCGTTTGAGCGGGCGGCGAGGGGGGATGGCGATGCGGATGCGTTCCGGGTGGTCGAGACGGGCGCCGACTCGATCAAGATGGCGAAGCGGGGCGTTGTCTGACGGGATGGGGTGCATCTAGACTGGACTTTGCATGTGTGGGGAGGGTAGATCCCAGGCCCGGCAACTGTTTGGGCAGATGATAGAATATTCGTCGTCGGAACGTACTCATCTAGATTCTGTGGACTTGACTCATTCAATGACGTGAATGATCCTCACAAAGTGACAGACGGCTGCGCTTCGACGAGTCCACCAAGCCCTTCCTTGCCTATACTACCACATGCTATTGGGGTGTTCTCTCTGAAAGGATCAATTCTACTCGATCAAGCTCTCTGCCATCTCCAATCAAACAAAAGGAAGCTCGCCGAGCTCAGGAGGCAAAAGACCATCTATCCAATACCAAGCATTGCATTATCACTTTTGCCTGAATGTATTAAACACCCTACATCACAACCCTCCCCCCTTTCAAGCATCGACAACTACTCAGACCTCGCGCCCTCCGCCCCCCCCTATTCCCCCTTCTCCCACTCCTTTCCTGCACTCAAAGCGGCCACATGAAGAAAGAGAAAATAAAAAGCACTCGACATCGCAAAGCACACGCTCAATCACTCATCAGGCCCCTTGCGCTGCCACCCGACCCAGCTGCGCGACACGACCCGCCAGATCTTGACCTCCCCGCTGCGCAGGTCGTCCAGCTTGTAGCTCTCCTGCCGGACCTTCTTGCTCTCGCGGCCCTGCTCCCACGCGCGGACCTTCTTCTTGGTGCCGTCCCACTCCGCCACCACGGCGACGTGGTCCGGCTTGCCCACCTCCATCGCGTACTTGGCGTGCATGGGCCCGTGCTTGCCCTGGAACTTGGCGTTGCGGATCGTCAGGATGTCGCCGGGCCGGATCACGTCGTGCTGCTGCGTCGACGCGTTGGCCATGTTGGAGTACACCAGCGCGCCGTACGACCGCGTGCTCACGGGCCGCAGCGCCTGGTTCAGCGGCCGGATCAGCTCCAGGACGAAGCTCTGCGGCGTGCCGTCCCCGATGACCATGTCCTTCTTCATCAGCGCGGCCGCGGCGATGCGCCGCCCGAACCGGTCGTACGCGTCCTCCATCTGGTCCTGGCGCAGCGCGATGGGCGGCGGCTCATGACGCTGCTCCAGCTCCACGCTGGCAGGGTCCGCGGGGTCGTAGCGCGCCGTGAAGACCGTCTGCGAGTAGTCCTGGTACAGGACGATGGTCTCGCGGGTGACGAAGGTCTTGGCCTCCTGATCCGTGACCGTCGACTCCTCGGATTCAAAGTAGATGTCTTTTCTGCCTTGCAGCACGGGGGGGACCTGGTTGGGCTGCTTCCACCAACCGCTCTGAACGGCGAGATCGACGTCACTGGCGATGGAGCCCGGGTCCATCGATGCGCGGTGGTGGTCTGTCGATCGCCGCGCCATGGGGGACCTGTGCGCGTCGACAGACAATCGGTTCGCGCTGCGAGATGCAACCCCGGGGCCGGCGAATTTCTTCTCTGGCGGAGACTTCGCCCTCGGCACCCCCGGGAAGAACATGGAGTCTTGAAGCTCATCCTCGGCAGCAGGCTGGCCGGAGTAAGTGGAGCTGAGAACACCAGCAGCAGGGACATATCCCTGGTCGTAGTCCTGGGGCGCAGTCGCAGTCTTCGGAGACGTCGGTTCGGCCGGAGCGGAGGGCGGCAGTGGTGGTGCTGCGGCTGGGGCCTCTGAAGGACTCAGCATCGACTCAGGGGCTGGGTGTTGAGGCGCGGAGAAAGATGGGGCCTCGGGTGGCGATGGGATGGAAGGAATCTCGACACTCGGTGTCCGGTTCCGTGCCTTCAGAGCATCTTTATGATGCACGGACGACGCGATGTCGGTGTCGCAATCGCCGTCGTATTCTGTGATCTCCCCCACTCTCTCGCCCGCCTGCGCAAGTCTTGACGATGCAGGGCTGCTAACTTCTGACGTCGATTGCCTTCTTGGGACAATGGGAGGAGGTGGTGGCGGTCGAGCCTGTCCCGCGGGGATGGGCGGCGGGGGCGGTCTGCTGTACCGTCTGCCTGGTGCGGTGGGCGATGTTGGGGAGAATGATTCGGGCCGTGGAGATGCTGGTGGAGGTGGTGATCGCGATATTAAGCCCGGAGTCTGGAAAGAGTCTAGTGGTACCAACGGGGACCGCACGGAATGTGCGGGTGTTTCTTGGGCCGAATTATCGCGGGGTGCATTCGAGAGCTCGTCATCCGACTCTGATCCCTCGGTCGCGGAGGTGATTGTAGATAGTGCGGGGGGGGGAGGAGGTGGGGGGAGTCGAGCTGTCAACCCTGTTAGCTTTCAGCATCGCGACGGAGTGAACCCAGGATGGAACTTACTCCCAGACGGCGCAGGCGGGCTCGATGGCGCCGGGGGAGGAGTGCGCCGAACTGCATTCAATGTGAGTTGAGAAGACGGGATTGGGATAGTCACAGACAGACCTGAGGTGGGAGGGTTCGACGGAGGCGGGGGTGCCGGAGGGAGCTCCATCTCTGTCGAACCTGGTGAGAGCGGCTCTTCGGACGCTGCTGTTCAGGGTCAGCCAAAGGTCATTGGGGCTGGGGTTGAGGATCTCGGGCAGAGCCTACCAGGGGGTTCCGGGACTTGAGGAGGCAGTTGGGGCGGAATCTGGGGAGGAGCAGCTAGCGGTGCCTCCTCGGACGGTCGATTGTTGACGGCGCTGGGAGGAGCTGGCGCGCTGGGGGGCACCGGCGGTGCTCTCAACGCAGGTTCGGCCTGCTCCATTGAAGCCCGCGGCGCCTGTTCCGATCTCTGCTGAGCGCCCATGCCTGGCAGGGCCATCATGACGGGAACGGGGGGTGCTCGCGGAAGCTGCACGTTTGCTTCTTCGTCGATGGTGGACGGCCGGGGGGGCGCCTTGGACGCCTTCTTCTTCGGCGGTGCAGCCCCAAACGGATTCATGGGAGCTCCGAACATGCCTGCGAATCCCATGCCGCCGCTCATCCTGGCCATTCTTGCTCGCAGCTCCTCCCTGCGCTTGACCTCGGGGTCGATGTCCTCCTCCTCCTCTTCTTCTTCTTCCTCGTCCTCTTCGTCCTCTGCCTCGTCATTCCTGTCTCCGTTCTGCCCCTCGTCTTGGGCGAGAGCAGGCTTTGCTTCATTTTCCTCGCGCTCGGTAGAGTTGTCCTGGCTTTCCGCAGTCTCTCCGGCACCGGAGACATCGGCCTCGTTGCCGTCGGACGGCTTTCTCGGGGGTGGAGGAGGGGCCGGACGATGCATATCGGAAGAGGTCCGGGCCGGCCTGACGTCCTCAGAGTCTCTCCGGTCGAGCGTCTGAGAAGAAGAGGAGAGACTCTCGTCGCCCTCCTCGCCGGAGGGGATTTCGAGCCGCTTCTTGGGGGGTTTCTTCGGCTTGTCCTTCCTGCCCGCGGCATCGGCATGGCGCTGGGCTTGCTCCATCTGCTGCTTCTGCAGCAGAGCAATGCGCTCCTTGAGGCTTGTCGGCTTGGGCTGGTCCTCCTCCTCCTCCTGTTGCGCCGAGTTTTGGGGAAGCAGCCCGGCTCTCTCTGCCTGGCCCATGTTCTCGGCCACTTGCTCCTTGACCTCGGGATCCTCTTCACGGTGGTATATCTTCGTGGGCGCCTCCCGCGGGGGGGGAACATATGCGTTTCGACTAGGAGGCGGGGCAACGAACGGTTTCTTGATGAAGGCAGCCGACCCGCCGGCGCCGCCGAGAGAGCCCGGTTTGAAGGGAGCGATCGGGGGAGCGGCAGGCTTGTTAAACGCAGCAATCCGATCCTTGAACGAACTGGGCTTCTCCGACACGGGCGGGGGCGGGGCGGGCTTTGGTTTCGTGGCCGGGGCAGGAGGCTTCGGCGCAGTCGTCACTGCGGGCGGGACAGCCGAGGTCGGGATCGGTGGCGGGACGGCCAACGCCGGAGCCTGGGCCGGAGCAGAGACCGGAGGTCCGGCGGGCGGGATCTTTGGCGGGGGGTAGACGGTCTCGGGGGGGGCCGTGGCTGCCTCCTCTTCTCGGATCGGGGGCGGGGGAGGCGGCTGTTGAGCGGCCGCCTCTTCCGGCGCCGAGCCCTCGGAGACCGAGGGTCTCGGGCGAGCTCTGGCTGGCCGAGGCGGTGCCGTGGGCTCGAACTTCTCGACGAAATTACGAGGGAAGATGCCCTCCCTCTTTGTGCCGCTGCCATCGATGTATTCACCACCGTACCAGTCGTCATCCTCCTCCTCGGTCACCGTGATGATCTGGCCAGCATCGAAGCTGAGATCGTCCTCGTGCGCGGAGGCATACTCAAACAGGGCTCTGACCCGGAACAGGGCAGCCATTGCGGCGATCGGATGCGACAAAGACGATGCGATGTCTGTGGAAGCTATCGCAGCCGGGGTTGAGCGAGAGAGAGGGAGGGAGAGAGAGGGAGAGAGTATGTATGTATGTATGTATGTTTCGAGTCACTATTCCCCAGCAAGTGGGAGGAGGCCGTCGCCGAGGGTGGGGCAGGCGATGAAATGGTTGGTCGAAAGCCGATGCTGATGATTGTGGCTAGGCTGCAGAGCAGAGTGGGGAGAGGCCCTGGAGGGATTCTGGTATTCGTACTCCGTACTGGTACTCGTAGTGGCTGCGAGTGCGTGAGAAAGAGAGCGGAGCGGGCTGCAATACTGGATGATGATGATGATGATGATGATGCAGCAGAGCAGTCTTGGTCGCGAAGCAGGCACTGGTAGTAATCTCTAATGACCGGCGGAGGATGAAAGCGTGAATGCTGTCTTGGACCGAGAAGCAGTGGTCGTTGGAACTCAAGAGAGCGAGGCCGTGCTTCTCCCGTCGTTGTCAAGGAAGCGACGTAATCGATGCAGGCCACAAGGCAAAAGGACGCACGACGGAGGTTTGTGAGACGCAGTGGATCACGGAGCTGGCTGGGGTCGACGTCAACGCAGCGCAGCGCACGGAGTAGCACCCAGAAGGATGGGCTCGTGGGGAAAGGGACGGGCAAAATCGCCAGCAATTCCAACCCCCCAATGGGCCGACTGACTAACCGGAGCTATCAGCTGCTAGGCGGGCGTTAACGACACCTCCATCACGGAGCACAGGAGGAGAGGCGAGGCGAGGCGGCCGATTGGGCGAGTCCGCAGAGTCGAGAGAGAGAGAGAGAGAGAGTCGAGGAGGGAGTCCGAGTCTCTGGGAGCGGCGATGGCGATGGCGATGGCGATGGCAGCCTCAGGAATGAAACGACACGGCCGCGTTCGTCATAGCGGGGCGGGATTCTGAGACCTGATTGGCTGAGGTGTAATGGCAGCCAATCACAGGGAAGGAGCACCCAGGAACTCGAAGTCGAGCTTCACAGGGAAGGCACGATCGATACATTGACACGGATGCTTAGTCATCACCTGCCTTCCCTGCATCAGTGAATCGATCGTCGAGACTCTCGAGTCTTGAGTCGCCGCATCGAGACTTCAAGACCGCCATCTCCATCGCCTTGGACCTGTTGGATCGTCCCATTCCTCTCCGGAACCTCTTGTTGGATCTCTTCCTTATGAATTTGCGGAACTTTTATCAATTGACGAGACGTTGTCCCCGAGGAGAAAGATAGATCTTCAAGCTACTACGGAGTAGTACAGTCCGGGTTCCATCGCCAAAATTAGTACCGGGCACGATCGACCTGCCCGAGACACTTCGGGGCCACACGACACGGTCACATTGCTGCTACCCGCCCTGGCCTTCTCCGAGTCATTCTAGTAGCGCATCATGGAGGACAAGATCGACCAGCTCAGGAGCATCCTCAAGCCCTCCCCCTCCAACCCCCGACAGCCGGCTTCAGCTTCCACCCCGAACCCCTCCGCCCGCGACATCGCCATCCACCACGCCACCCTCCTCGAGCACCGCAAGCAGCTCGAGGCTCAGATCCTCGACTCCCTCATCCTTCTCTCCGAGTACCCGCTCGTCCGCGGCCCGCAGTACACCTCGTCCGACCCGGCGCCCTCCGACGCGGCCGACTTCAAGGCCCACGTGCGCCTCTTCCAGCCCTCCGACTACGACGACCTCGTCGAGGAGCGCAACGTCAACGGCCTGTGCGGGTACACGCTGTGCCCGCGGCCCAAGCGGTCGACGGGCCCCGGCGGGGAGTGGAAGCTGACGAGCAGCGGGGAGATTGTCCGCCGCAGGGACCTCGAGCGCTGGTGCTCCCAGCAGTGCGCCCGGCGCGCGCTCTACGTCAAGGTCCAGCTCAACGAGACGGCCGCGTGGGAGCGCGCCGGCATCCCGGACATCCAGATCGACCTCTGGGGCGAGGACCCGGCCGCCGCGACCGAGGCCGAGCGCGCCGCGCGCCAGCTGGGCGAGGCCAGGCTCGAGGAGCAGCGGCGCGCTGCGCACGACTCGGCCGCCCTCGCGACGGAGCGCGGCGAGCGCGGCGTGGCGCGGGACATTGACGGGGCCAGCATCGCACTCAGGGAGAGGGAGGTCAAGCCGCCGCCGGAGATGGATGCTGGTACGAGTACGGGGACTACGGGTACGCGTGCGCCGGCCGATGACAAGATGGACCACCATTTGTTCATCGACGGCTTCAAGACAAAGCTGCCGGAGAGGAGGAAACCGCCATCTACGATGTAAATTTGTGAACGGATTTCGGCAGAAACAACGGGCGGGAGCCCAGGCATCCAGCATTGGTCGGCGTTGTAGAATGCCATGTTCGGGCGGCATATGTTGATGGCATGGTGGCATAGCGTAACATCCTTCCAATCTCAAGAACTTCTTCCCCATGTCACAGCCGTTAACGCGCTGATCGTGTGAGAGAGAAATTCCCTTTGGTCCATAACGACGACGATGCCGCCGCCGCCGCCGCCGCCATCGCAGGCTCGGTCACGTCAATCACGTCCAGCAAAATGGCAGAGGGAGACGGATAATTGGCAATCAAGCGTCATCTTCAGGCCATGTAGGCCCAAAGAATCGGCGACACCTTGGAGGGCTGAAGATCTTTCTTTGAGATCTAGAAACTCACTATCGTCCTGAGACGCCAAGCTGCAATACCATGCAAACTCCCAAATTCCCGCATTAAATAACACCCAGCCGTTTTGTTTTTTGCTATTGCCTCGCGGACATCTAGTCGCGGCGGGGGCGGTCGCCGAATCGGCGGTTGCCGCGCTCGTTGCCCTGGGACTGGACGACAGGGACGACGTTGGTGGGGATGGAGTCGAACTAGAAAGGGCAATCATGCATCAGCGACCGTAGAAAAATGCAAGCGCTTTTCAAGAGGAGGGGGTACTCACGCCAAGGTGCTTGATGAGGTCCTTGGTCTCGGGGTCGACGTCGAGCTGGCCGGCCTCGGAGAAGTCGAGGGCGGAGACCTCGGGGACGTACTGGTCCTTGCGCTCACGCTCCTCCTCCTGGAGCTTGAAGGAGATACCGCGGACGGGTCCTCGCTGGATACGCTTCATGAGGTGAGTGGTGTAGCCGGCAATCTGTCGAGCTGCGCGTCAGTCTTTCGTCCACATTCCGATTGGCATCTTGCATTTCCCGTCGCTTTTCGAGTCTGGCTCGGACCGGATCCACGGCAGTCTGACCTTGTTGCGCAGGCGCTTGGAAGCGATGATGGCGATCTCATCGCAGATGCGCTTGTTGGTCTCGAAGTCGAGAGTCAACTTGGGGTAGTACCGCTCAATGATGACCTTGGCGGACTTCTTGACGGTCTTGGTACGAACGCGACCCATTTTGGCGGTATTTGCTGCGGATGGTGCTGAGCGGGTTGGTTGTTTGAGGTTCGACGCGGAGATTCCAAAAAATCGCAAGACAGGATCCCCCAAACTTTTGGTGGTTTGGCCGAGTTTTCGGTTAGGGCTGCTTTGTGGGTCACGTGCGCGATAGTGTGATACGCGATACCGCTGATGGCGCGGGGACCCCTGAGCCCCACCCTCCCATTGCGGAGGAATTGCTCCGCTCATTGTGGCTTTGTACCTTTTTATAGCAGGCCCAGAGCTGAGACGGTTGAAGACTCCCTCAATCTGAGTCCTTGATGCCACTTCAACTGGGGTTGGATGCTGTCATCGGTGTCGAGCATTGGTGACACTCTGTGAAGGATGGCTTCTAGAGTGGGTATGTGGGGGTTCTGGTATACATGATTATGGCTTTTCTATTTTGATTTCTCTTTCCGCTCATCGTCGGCCATCGGTAGGCCCGCCGAGGCCGTAACTGCTCGAGCTGCTCACAATCTCCTTCTCGTCCCGCTGCTCCAGCGGCGCCTCAGCCATAATCTCGTCCACGACCCAGTTCCTGCGCGCCCTCCTGTCCCAGTTCTCCCCCTCATCCCCCTCTCTCGGCTCGTACCGCCTGGTCGCGCCCTCGTGGTAGATGATCGCCTGGCCCTTGCTCTCCTTGGCGATGAGCTGCGCCTCGGGCGTCGTCTCCCTCAGCTGTAGGACGACTTTGCCGCTGGGGTCGACGGTGGCGGACTGCGCCTCGACGTAGGCCTTGGCGCCGCCGAGGGTTGTCGTGTCGAGGAAGTTGATGCCGTTGAGCATCGTCTTGGCCGTGACGGCGCCCTTGAGCGCGGTCCGCCGGTTGAACGTGGACTCGCCGACGGGCGCGTTGGCCACGAAGCCGCCGACGCCGAGCTTCGCGGGCGTGGGGCCCACGCGCGGGTAGATCATGCGGGCGAGCGTCGGCGCGCGGTTCGCCTGCGGGCCGTACACCGGGTGGTTCTCCATGAAGGAGCCCGTCCGCAGGTAGCTGATGCCCGCGGACGGGTGGCTCGGCGGTGGGCCCGACTTGCCGTAGGGGCTCTCGGGCGCGCTGCTCTCCACTGCGGCCGCCCAGATGGACTCGACGAAGCCCGCGGGCTGGCCCAGCGGCGCCAGGTCCAGGAACTTGGAGACGAGCGAGTAGAGCGCCACGCGGTCGTTGCGCAGCGAGTGCAGGTACTGGGTAAACTGATCGTCGGTGATGTCCTTGGCCCACAGCCTCGGGGGCGGCTCGGCGCCCTCCTCCGCGGCGGCCCTGTTCCTCGCCGCCGTGATGTCCCGCGCCAGCTTGCGCTTCAGCAGCTCCCGGAAGATGGCGCGCTTCGGGCGCACCTTCTTGTCGAGGTACTCGTTGAAGTCTCCGTCCGCCATCCTCGCCAGCCACGGGCCCTGGAACTTCCAACGACGCTCGTCCGCTCTGCTCCTGCCCTTGAAGTCGGTGAAGTCCGAGTCCTCCTCGAACACCGACTTGGGCCAGAGGTCGGCGGTCGCCGTGTTCGACGATAGTGACGACGACAGATCATCCGACTTGGCCGGCACGGCCATTGCGATCTTCATCTCCTGGAACTTCTGCAGCGAGAGCGAGTGGTCCGCGGCCGAGGCGAAATCGGTGACGTTCTCTATCGTGTCGAGCTGCTTGATGCGGATCAGGGGCGTCGAGGTGGCCATCGTGGACTTGAGAGGGAACGACCTCTTGAGGCCCCAGTCGCCCTTCTCGCGGGACGACAGTGGCGACGTGATGGACTGGTGCTGCGGGTACCGCCTCGTCATGGTGTTGGACTTGTGATCGCCAATGTGCATGTTCGTCGACGGCGGCTCGGGGAGGGGCTTGGGCATCGAGAACATCCTCGACCGCCGCAAGAGCGCCCCTCCGGGCGATACGGCGTGCCCCGACATGATGAAACCCGGTGACCGTTGGAACTGGTGCCAAGTCTGTCGCTGTCGCTGTCGCTGTCGCCTCTCCCGGAGGAAATTCTTTTGCCGGCGACGTTGGAATCGAGCGGCGGCGGCGGTTCTGCCGAGAATGAGCCGACGGCAGACTGTGCTTCCCCAGTGCGCATTGACTCATAAACACACTGTGTCGTGTGCCAGGCAAGCCATCCCGAGCCTCGAGGAGACGAGGCAACATGATGTGAGGACAAGTCGTTCACGGGCGCATTCAGGTCGTCCAGAAGGTTTTGAGGTGTGCTTTATGTCGGCCGGGAAGATGGCTTCCAACATCTATACGTCGCCAGCCCTCACCTTTGAGCTTGTCGCCCGCTGCTCGGTTCGTCTCCCCATCCCTGACTTGTACGCTGCAAATCCCTTCTCCTGAATGCTGAACCGAGTCTCACCACGCTCAAAGACCACTAGAGCCAGGGCGTCGACCCTGACGCTTCCTCATGGCCCGGTCCATCTGCCAATCTTCATGCCCGTGGCGACCCAGGCATCCCTCAAGGGCCTTACGCCAGAGCAGCTGGAGGAGACCGGCTGCCGTCTGTGCCTGAACAACACGTACCACCTCGGGCTCAAGCCAGGCCAGGAAGTGCTCGAGGCCATCGGCGGGGCGCACAAGCTTCAGGGCTGGAATCACAACCTCCTCACTGATAGTGGCGGGTACGTGAGCCTTCTCGACTCCCCTTCTCAGGGGGGGGGTAAAAAGGGGGGGAGGGAGAAAGGGGGGGGGGGGTTTGGAAGGGGGATTTCCATGACCAAATGAGATCCCGGTACTGAAATGTAGGTATTCCCACAGATTCCAGATGGTCAGTCTCCTCAAGCTGGCCACCATCACGGAGGAGGGCGTGCGCTTCCTCAGCCCTCACGACGGCTCGCCCATGCTGCTGACGCCCGAGCACTCCATCTCCCTCCAGAACACCATCGGCAGCGACATCATGATGCAGCTCGACGACGTGCTCGTCACGACGTCCCCCGACGCGGCGCGCATGCGCGAGGCCATGCACCGCAGCGTCCGCTGGCTCGACCGCTGCATTGCGGCGCACCGCAACCCGCACCGCCAGAACCTCTTCTGCATCATCCAGGGCGGCCTCGACCTCGACATGCGCAGGGAGTGCTGCGCCCAGATGCTCGCCCGCGACACCCCCGGCATCGCCATCGGCGGGCTCAGCGGCGGCGAGGCCAAGTCCGACTACTGTCGCGTCGTCGAGACGTGCACCGCGCTGCTCCCGGACCTGAGGCCGCGCTACGTCATGGGCATCGGGTACCCGGAGGACCTCGTCGTCAGCGTCGCCCTCGGCGCCGACATGTTCGACTGCGTGTGGCCGACGCGCACAGCGCGCTTCGGCAACGCCATCACGAGGCACGGCGTCCTCAACCTGCGCAACGCCAAGCATGCCGCGGACTTTGGGCCCATCGAGCCGGGCTGCGGCTGTGCGTGCTGCAGGGACAGGGAGGCGGACGGAGGGATGGGCATCACGAGGGCGTTCATCTATCATAACGCCTCCAAGGAGACGGTCGCGGCGCATCTCCTCACAATCCATAATGTGTGGTATCAGCTCGACCTCATGAAGCAGATCCGCAGCGCCATCATCGAGGACAAGTTCCCGGCGTTTGTGAGGCAGTTCTTTGCCTGGCGGCATGCGGACAAGACAGAGTACCCGGACTGGGCGGTGGAGGCGCTGAAGCGTGTGAATCTAGATCTTACGATATCAGAATAGACAGAAGAATCGTGCTGTATTTTTGAGTGCGTAGAACGGGAATGAAAAAGAAGAAAGAAGAAGAAGTGACAGAAGAACAACATGTCCTAGAAACAGACTATTTTTTTGACATCGTGACCCCTATACTAAATCATATCCCGTGAATCTCATCCAGGTGGTATCATCAACGCTCGCTCCGTCATCACGATAGCAGGGCAGCAAAGGCTGCAACGGCGACCAATCCAGCAGCATAGCTGGCCTTGCGACTGGAGACCGCCGAAGACGGATGGTCGGCGCTTGTGGGGCCGGCGGCGGCGGCGGTCGTCTTCGTCTGGCCCAAGCCGTCGAACGGATTGGCCGGGGCCGCCGTGGTGTGGGATTCACAAATGCCCTGACCCAAGACCTTGCAGAACGAGGCAAAAGTGCTTGCAGCTGTCATGCAAGCCAGTCAGAACCGAATTCTATTCACGGATTCGGAGGCAATTCAGGGGATGAACAAACCTGGGTAGATGGTGTCGGGTTCTCCCGTCTTTGCCCACGCAGCGCAAGACGACGCGGCCTGATCCAGCGCATTGGTGGAGAAGACACGGCCATTGGATGTTGCGCAGCTACACAATGATCTTGTGTCAATCTTCTGAGCGCTGGAGAGTTTCTGGGGGGAAGACCTACCAGTAGCAGGACGCCTGCTGTCCAAAGGGCATGCTCTTGAAGCCAGGGGTGTTGAACTCGCATGACGTGAAGTAGTCCACCATGTCGGTGCAGGCTTGGATGGGGACGGCCCCGGATGCTGACGGGCCCGAGGTGATGGTAGGTTGCGAGTTCGTCTGCGAAGGCCGAACAGCGCCGGGGGCGGTGACGGATGGGTTCGATGCGGTCGGGGGCGTTGTTTTGGAGGCGGGGGATGATCCGCTCCCGGCGCCTGCAGAGGCACATATCGCGGTGTTGCCCTCGCAGATCGTGTAGAGATCTCCGAAGGCTGGTCCTCGTGTTAGCAACGTCCGCTCATGAAGAATGATTGGGCGCGAGGATCGCCGCCACAGGATTGCGCACCCGACACCTGAGTGCTCAGAAGAGGAGCTTCCGAGGCGAGGAATGATGAGCAGACGCTGTAAGCGGGAGCGACGTCGACCGTCCCGGCGCAGCACACGCATTCGTTCAAGGCCGAAGGATCAGCCGTGAAAAGACCCGTCTCTCCGCCGAATTTGTTGTAGCAGCCGGCGATGAAAGAGCTGGCCGAAGTGCAGACCTGGTAAGCCGATGCCGAGGTATCGAGGAGCTTGATTGCCGGGTGGTTGAAGTTGGGGAGCTCGAGAGCATGCTGTGCGGCCGCGACGCCGGCCAGGAGAGGCAAAAGCGATCTCGATGGGTACGCCATGCTGGACGCGAGAATGTCGGCGATTTCGTATAATGGTGGAAACGAGCACGTTCGTAGCAATCGAATCTCGGCTTCACGACGACGGGTCAAACACCACTGGAGACAATGACGAAGACAGATCGAGGGTCCTCAGCTCCGCGTTCTCATGGGGCGAGCAGCTCATTTTACGTGAATGCCGCAGCCACGCAGATTGCGCTGAGGGTCCCGTCGCCATGGTCGCAGTGGAGGCTACACGACCGATTCGAGCCAAAGACCCGACAGGCCCTGCTCTGCTCGTCGGCCTCCATGGACGTGAAGCTACGCGGCTTCAGGCAATAGCTGGATCCAAGGCAAAGCGCACTCGACGCTCGTGCACCAATGAAAAGGCGTCTCTCCGCGTGCGGCTGAGAGTTCGCCCCCCCTTCTCATCCTCCGACCAATTTGCCCATGACCCCAGATGAGATGAGCAGGGTGGTACCCGTATCTGGGCTGCTGTGATACGAGTAGAGCGGGAGGATTCGAGTCGCCTGCTGAGTCTGTCAAGTCCTGCAGTGAGATGGCTTGGGTGGTGTTCCAGGATCTGTTTCCCGCGGACCGGGATCCGTCACCTTCTGTGTTCCAGAATGTCGTGGCCCATGGATCGTGGATCGTGGCTCGTGGCTCGTGGCTCGTGGCTCGAAGCCCAGATTGTGCAGATTCTCCCCGGGGATCCAAGACACCAGGTTGAGCTGGAGATGCCGCGGAGCACGCCAGTGCTTCAGACTTGGAGATGTTGCTGGGAATGTGGATACCGGTATGATGCGGATGGAGTGATTTGCCAGTTGGACAGAGTAGTGGTCGAGCCCCGGAAATCGATTGCTGATCAGGTTTAGCGGCGTATGCCCATCTGCAGGTGTGCTCACGATGATCCACGAAGGCCCACGACACCCCTCACGTCCTACTGCCCAGGCCTCTCAACGATATGTGCATATGTGTGATCAATGGGCCTCGATAGCCGTGCGAGATGGTAGGACTGCGATCTGGATCTTGAGGTGTTGACAATCGTCTCAGCAAGGAGGCTCGGCTGACGCGGGCATCGAGGAAATACAGGTAGATTCTCGAAAGCAGGGTGTGCCGCTGTTACTCCATGCGAATGCGCGAGTGCAGCCAAACATACATATCCGACTGCCTTCTCTGTAGGTAGGCATCCGTAGGCATTCCTGTCGCAGGTGAGCAATCAGGTGTGTCTCCTGAGCTGTCGTAGGCCGCTGGGTTCAAGATAGCAAGATGGAAGAATCAAGATTCCACGCTCGAGAGCTCGCCCTGCAGCGCTGCGACCGGCTTGCAGGGTGTGTTGGTCAGGCGTTGATCGACGCCGGCCGAGATGAGCATTTCTCGTGATGCTTGGGGTTGGAGTCGTGAGATGATGGCGACGAGCTCCGAACCGGAGAAATGCGGCCGCGCCTCCTTTTCCAAGACATATTTTCTTTTTTTTTTTTTTTTTTTTTTTCAAATTTCTTATTGGTGGACGATAGGTCGTGACTGCCTTTCTCGGCCGCCTTCCTCGACATGCATCAACAGGTTCATGATCTCGCGTTCGTTCCTTCCTTCTAGGTTCTCGTCCAGCAAGCAGGAAGGAGCGTCCCTTGAATATCGAGCCCGTCTCGAAATCGGGAAGGCGCGTGGATGCTTGAGGAGCTTATAGCGCCCACCCAGCGGCTTTCAGCGGGTTCAGGGAGCCGTGATAGCGCCTTCACCCGCTAGGTGCCGCTAGAAGAGTCCGTCTTCAAGGGGCTGAACCGCTGGAACTACAGCGGGCCGTTATCACGATGGATCCACGATGGATCAATTGATGGATCAAGACTCAAAGAGACGAAGATGGATTCTTCTCTCGCGGGCTCGAGCTTCGGTTTGCCAAGAGCTCGCAGGGGTCATTGATGAAGCTCATCCGAAGGGCTCTAGATCCGTGATGACATCGAACGGGTCCAACACGAGCAATCCACATATCCATGATGCCAGCCATCGACCTCTTGACTTCAATCTCGACTCTCGACTCTCTCGACTCTCCCGACTCATGCTTTCCGGCACGTGACCGTGATGTCGCGCCCTGGGCAACGGCGCAGACGCGATCCATCCATCCATCCATCCATCCATCCATCCATCCATCAATCGATCAATGAATGTTATTCATCATTCAAGGGACGGCTCGAGGGCTTGGAGCCAGCCTCTGGAATTCGGGCGAGATCCGCGCCTCATTTTATAGGGGCCTACGGTATGTAAGCAGAGGGTGAGAAAAGTCCGGGTCCCTGAAATGAGCAGCCTCTGACGCCACAACAACACAGCACGGTTCTCGTACACGGAATAACAGGTCCACCAAGACGCTTCAATCTTAACTCCCGACTCAACTTCTTCTGCTCGTCAACCTCGCCGCTCACGATTCGCTCGACTTCGTCAAGACGGCACCACTAAAGAACCTACTCCGCACATACCGGTACTCCGTACTCGTACCCTCCATCTTTTCCCTGAGAGTCTCTCCCGACCGACAGCGCCTTGCTACCTGTGCTACGCCACGCTACGTGGATCGGCAGCCCTGCCTGAACCATCCCCGATCCGACATCGTCGTCCTGCTTGTCAGCGCATCCGCACTGCCGCGCGCCCTCCATGCCCCATCTGCTCCCCTGAGTCCTGACTCAGCACACCGACTCGACAACCCGCATCCAGACAGCTGCCGGCCATGGCTGTCTCGCCCAATACGTCACGGCCGCCTGCACCTCCTCTCCAATCATCAAATGCCATGAAAGACGATGAGGCGGCCGGCCTGTCACGCACCTTCAGCCAACTCACAATCTCCAGTCAACGTGGCTCCAGATCCTCCACCTCCCCGAAACCCTCGACGCCCTCGACGCCCTTAAGACCGCCCTCCCGCCATGCTTCTCCCTCTCCCGCACGACCGCCCTCACGCAGTCCCTCCCGCGGCCTAGAGTCCAGAGCCGGCACCCCTCCGCTCATCCGCAAGGCCTCAATGAACTCGCTGCACTCCGCCGCCAACGGCGCCGCCGCCGCCCAGGCCCGCTCCGTCTCACGCCGGTCCAGCAGCGGTCAGATCCTCTCGCCTTCGGCCGCCGCCAATGCCACCGCCAATTCCACCTCCCCGGCCAGGAACCCGGCCGCCATCCAGTATCATGTCTTCGAAAGAGGCCCCATAACCGGCCCCGCCATCGCCAAGTCCTACTTCCAGGCCGAGCTCGAGGCTCACCACGGGCCCGTGTCCGCCCTCAACACCGAGACCGTCGTCATCGTCGACGACGCCGTCTACGGCCACCGCTTCTCCCGGCCCCGCACCTCCAAGAATGCCCTCGCCAGCATCGTCGAGCGCCCGGAGCGCATCAAGGCGGGCCTCCTCGGCGTCTCCCTGGCATACGTCCGCCTGGGCGAGCGCCACAGCGACGGGGCCTTCCCGATCCACCCCAAGCGCAACATGGAGACGCTGCCCAGCATCCCCTTCCGGATCCACAAGTCGAGCCGTAGGCTGTCGCTCTCGTCCCCGGCCGTCACCAATGTGCACGGGACCAAGTGGATGGAGGATTTGAAGCGCATGTGCGAGAACGCCGAGTCCATCCTCGCCATGGGGGGCAAGGAGCTCCAGCGGCCCACCTCGTCAAACGGCCCCGACCAGCCGCCGCAGGAAGACCTCCACGAAGGCGACCTCTACCTGTGCTCCGAGTCTCTGTCCGCCATGGAGGGTGCATTGGGTGCCGTGTGCGAGGCCGTCGACACCGTCTTTTCCCTCGGCCCCCGGAGGGCCTTTGTGGCCATCAGGCCGCCCGGGCACCACTGCTCCGCCTCCCAGCCATCGGGCTTCTGCTGGGTCAACAACGTCCACGTCGGCATCATGCACGGCGTGCTCAACCACGATCTCACGCATGCCGTCATCATCGACTTCGACCTCCATCACGGAGACGGTTCCCAGTCCATTGCCTGGGCCCACAACGCGCGGGCCGCCGCGGCCCACAAGAACCACGCCGCCTGGAAGAGGACGTCAATCGGCTACTTCAGTCTGCACGACATCAACTCCTACCCCTGCGAGACGGGCGACGGAGACAAGGTGAGGAACGCCAGCGTGTGCATCGACAACGCCCACGGCCAGACCGTCTGGAACGTGCACCTCGAGACCTGGGAGACGGAGCAGGAGTTCTGGGAGCTCTACCAATCCAAGTACATGGTGCTCCTGAGGAAGGCCCGGAAATACCTCAAGGTCCAGGCCGCCCGGCTGAAAGCTGCCAAGCAGGAGCCAAGGGCGGCCATCTTCCTGTCTGCCGGCTTCGACGCCAGCGAGTGGGAGAGCCCCGGCATGCAGCGCCACAAGGCCAACGTGCCCACCGAGTTCTACGCAAGACTCACCCAAGACGTCATCCAGCTCGCGGCAGAGGAAGGGCTCTTCGTCGAGGGGCGCATCGTCAGCGTGCTCGAGGGCGGATACAGCGACAGGGCCCTCTACTCTGGCATTCTCAGCCATCTCAGCGGCCTCGCCGGGAACCATACTTGCGAGAACCCGCTGGACGACCTCTGCGACCCTGCCGGGGACCCGAGCGCGAAGCTCACGCCCGGATCGACAGACGATGTCCTCTCCACGACGAACACGCTGGCCTCCATCTACCCTTACGACTCCTCGTGGTGGGCAGCCCCGGAGCTGGACAAGCTGGACGAACTAATGGCGCAGCCTCCGGAGCCGCCGCCAAAGGTGCTGCGCATCTCGTCCTCCCCGGCCCCGGCGTACTCGTCGCCCACGCAATCTTCGCAGGCCAAGATGGTCGACCCGCTCAAGGCGCGACGGAGCTTCTCCGGTCTCCCGAACGTCTCCTCACGGCCCTCCCCGCGATCGCCCTCCCCGTCCCTCCCGGATATTAACTGGATGGTGGCCGCTCGCGAGCTCTCGAGGCTCCTGATCCCGTCTGATCGCCAGACAGACAGCTGCACGGCCGAGGACCTCAATGCTGAGGCGACGCGTGCCCGGCGGGCATCCATCATAGAAGGAATGGAGTCTATGTCGGTCTCGGAACGCGACCGGCCGAACTCGAGGATGTTGCTTCGCGACAGAAAGTCCAGGTCCAGCATCGACCCCATCCGCGAGGAGGGCAGCGTGGTCGTGGCGAAGAACCGCAGAAAGCCACCCACAGCATCAGAGCCAGAACAGGTAAGCCTCGAAGGGGGGAAGGAGGAGGAAGAGGAGAAGGAGGAGGGGAAAGAGAAGACTCTCAGTCGCATAGCAGTCGCTGATGCAGGATCCTCACAGATGACTTCCGACCTGCCGCTCAGGAGGACTTCGCGTCGCCTTAGCGTGGCGTCGCACAAGGCCGCCTCCGATAGCGTGTCGTCGATCGACTCGGCGTCGCATCGCCCGCCCACGTCGACAGGGAGCCGGTCGGGCTCGAGGCCTCCCTCTTCGATAGGAAGCCGTCCGCCTTCGATATCAATCGGTCTTGCCAATGCCAGGAAGCCGCCGGGCAGCATCTCTTCACGGAGGGACATCTCTCCCCGGACGCCCTGCATCACGAGCACGTCCCCTCCCGACGCTGAAGTCGGCCCTGGTAGTGCCAGGTCCGAGCAAGGCCGGGATGATCTGTCCAACATCACGAACGGCATGCGAAGGATCAAGATCAACCTGATCACCCAGTCTCAAAAGGAGGCGAGAGAACGAGCTCGCGCCGAAGAAGATAACGAGAGCTTGGGCCTCGAGCCCGAGAGCTCCCCCGTCCAGGACGTGCCCCCCATGAGCTTCGGCCACTCCCCATCCCCGCGGACCGTCCCGGCCCTGACCACCACATCCGAGAGCGGACTCTCGACACCTGTGCTGGAGCACTACCCCTCCGGCGGGGTCTTCCCCGAGATGAGGCAGGCCAGCACCTCCGAGAACTCGCCCAACGTGACCGTCCGACCGAATGACGAGGCGAGCGACCCGTTTGTGCCGTATCAGCCCGACGGTCCCGCGCCGGTCGCCATCTCCCAGCAGGAGCCCTTGAAGTGGCTGCCCCCCAGTGTGTCCAACCCGGCCGCCAAGCCCTCGACGCAGAGCGCATCCAAGCTCCCGAGCCCGATCAAGGACAAGGGCAGAGCCAGGACGGCAACGAGCATCCCGACTGCGACGCAACCCGCCGGTCGCCAACCAACCTTCCGCAGGGTCTCCCCCAAGCAGACCTGAGGCCCCATATGAGCACTTGGTTTGGCATTGGTGAAGCGCGTGTTTTCTTGGACCCTTTTTCTTGACGTGGAAAGCAGATTGGCATTTGATACACTGTGAAGATGGCCTACATTCTGTCCCTGCCTACTCCTTAACCTGAGCTGCCTCTCACACTTTCGCCGAAAAGAAAAGCAAGAAAGAGAAACCCCTTCAATACCTCCAAGGAGAGGGAATACTGTTTGGCTTGTTTCTTTTTTTCCAAGATATCGTTCTCTGTCCGGCGGCTCTTCACTCAGCAAGAGGCCCCAACGACGCTGGACTGAGGACGTGTCTTCATGATACCCATTTACTATCTATCTTGTTTACTGCTCCTGCTCTTCCTATTATTCCCCTCCAAGATGCGCTCTCACCAGGTTTCTGCGTTTCATTTCCTTGTGTTCCCCTCCCATCTATGTCAGACCTGAGTCTCGATAATAAATTCTTTGCTGAGATGACTGTGTCCATTCTCCTATCTTGCGAGTGATCTCTTCAATACAATAGTTTAGTAGTATCCAAAGGCAAGGTACTATAGTATAGTAGTATCCAAAGGCAAGGCTTTTGTGAACCTGAACATGTACATGTACACCCAGTATCCAAGAAGAAGAGGACCTCACTTGAGGAGCAGCGACTGGCGAAACTCGGTGATGGCAACAGGCACGTCCTCGAGCACGGCCTTGCTGTCCGGACTGCCGCCCTCGCGCCTTAAGGTCCAGACCTGCTCGACGCCCAGCGCTTCCAGTAAATCCAGCGCGCGCGCATAGTTGGTAGCGACCTGCGCGATCCCGTGGCTGTCGTCCCCCATCGTGAACCGCCCGCCCTGCCTAATCCACTCCTACACGCCCCGTCAGCTCATCCTCATCCATGTCATGTCATCTTTCCCTGGAAACACCGATACTCACCTCGGCGATGACCGCGCACGGGTACGGCTCCGCGAGGCCCTTCCTCAGCGCGGAGCTGTTGCACTCGAGCCACGCGCCCATGTCCCTGCACGCGGCGAGGTTGCGCCTGACCCTCGCCCAGACGCCCTCCCACTCGCGCACGTCGCGGGCGGGCGCCTCGCTCAGGAGGCGCACGAGGTCGAAGTGGCCGACGATGCGGGGCCTTAGGGCAGCGAGCATCTCGAGCTGCAGGTCGTAGTAGGCCTCGAAGAGGCGCTCCTCGGAGCCGCCGGCGGCGGCGACGGCGGCGGCGTAGAGGGCGCTGTCGTAGTCGATGGGGATGCCGTGGACGTGGTGGACGGAGCCGACGAAGTAGTCGACGCAGGCGGGGGCGGCGAGGGCGCGGACGAGCGGCGTGAAGGAGGGGCGGATGAACTCGGCCTCGAAGCCGATGAGGATGTGGATGCGCGGGGCGTAGAGGGTCTGAAGGCGCTGGGCCTCGAGGAGGTAGAGGTCGTGGCGGGCGGCGAGGGCGGAGATGGATGCTTGGGGGTCGCCGAGCTGCGAGGGGGGTACATCAGTCTTCAGTCTGGTCTTTCACAGAGCATTACCGTGGACATGAACATGAACATGAACATGAACATGATAGGATCAGGACGGCGGACCTCGTCGGGGTAGAGGTCGATGGCCTCGTAGCGCGGCATGTGCTCGCTCAGGCCGATGGTGCGGTAGCCCAGGGAGATAGCGTGCTTGATGATGTCCTCGAGCTGGTCGACGGCGTGGCTGGGGCAGAACTGCCCGGAGTGGGAGTGCATCGTGAAGGCCATCTTGCCGGCCGGATGAGTGAGTGAGTTCAGTGAGTCCAGTGAGTGAGCGAGTGAGAGTGGTTCGGTCGGTCAGCAGTCACTGAGCGCTTTGCCGTTGTGCGTGAAGCAGGGTCAGCGATCGGGGCTGGCTTTCCTGCTTTCGATTGAGCCGAGGACCCTCATGGGCTATTTGATGAAGATGGAAGCGGTGAGTGTCGAAGGATCGAGGACGCGTGATGGAATGTTGGCTCAAGGTCGGCGTGCGCTGGTGTTGAGGCTCAACATGAAGATGGAAGGTGTTTTAAACGGCGCTGACGGAATCGGCTTGGACCGGGACTAACGGCCCTCGACGGCGGGGCTGGCCGAGAAAGCGTCCTGATCGGCATCGTAGAATCAATAGATCGCGCGAGAGGCATCTCGGGCATCATCCAGAGCTCATCAACACGTGCGCCGGAATGAGGATCGAACTTGAAGTCTTATATTCGCCCAGAACAGGCATCTTGTGTCTTGTTGGCCAGAGGACCTGCTCTCTCTCGCTCTCTCTCGCCGCCGTGGGGCAGTGTACTAATGACCCCACGAACCATTCACTCGAATTATCTTGGCCATCGAGGCACTCTCCAGCTCATCTCTGATCAAGCTTCCATTGTATCCGCGGCCTAATAGTCGTCGATGCCTCCCTCATACGATGTTGACTCATGATAGCGTCGTAGCTTTCTCCGCACGACGCTGACGCCTAATAGTCGTCGTAGCTTTCTTCATACGACGTTGATTCATATGTCGTCGACTCGTATGTCGTCGACTCGTATGTTGTCGTCTCATACGATGTCGTCTCATATGATGTCGTCCGGTACGACGTTTCGTACGAATCGTCCCGCTCATAGTCACCATAGACCCTCCGGTCGTCATACTCTTCTCGGCGGTCCAGGTATTCCTCCCGCGCCTCGTCGTACCGCTCCCTTGAATCCAGGTACTGCTCCCTCGCGTCCAGCTCCGCCTCCCGGTAGCTGTCGGACGACGACGACGGAGAGTCAGCCCTTGGCGGAGGCTCGTTGGCATAACCACCGTAGGACTCTTGTCCGCCGTAGCCGTCTACGTACTCGATGTTGGTCGTCTTGTTGATGTTGATGGTCGTTGTCGGCTCCTCTTCATCGCTGCTGCTGCTGCTGCTGTCGTCATGCAACGCGTGATGCAGCAGAGCACCACCGGCGATGCCGGCGGCGACGCCCATTCCGGCACCCAGAAGGATCTTGCCCTTGCCGGACTTCTTCTTCTTCTTCTTCTCCTCCTCGCCTCTGTCCTCTTCGTCATCGTAGGCGCCAGGGGGTGGACCAGCTGGGGGGGCGCCGTAGGGTGCACCCGCGTCACCGTGCGGCGGTCCGTACGGAGCACCCGCTGGCGGGTACGGTGATGGGCCGCCGCCGCCGCCGTAGCCGCCCGGGGGGCCATAAGCTGGAGAGCCCGGGCCGGGTGAGTTCTGCATCGGCGGTCGCGGGGGCAGGTGCCCGGGAGCCTCCCACTGAGTCTGGCCCGTCTGCTCGTTCGCGTAGTACCAGCGCTGGTTGACGTGGTCCCAGATGGGAATCCACCCTTGGGGCAGAGGAGGCCTATCGCCGGGAGGCTGGTAGGACGGCGCCGGAGGGGCGTTGTACGGTCCCGGGGGGCCTCCGTAGTCACGATGAGCTGTTGTGATCAACGTCAGCGATTCCTTGCTTTCACTGCCGCGAGAATTTCCCAGACTCACCGGGAGGAGGGGAGCTGTAACCTGGCCCTCCCTGGCCACCGAGGTCCAGCCTCTGGAAGTCCTCAGCGACGTTCTGATAGTACGACATGGCGACGGCAAGGCACTGCTGCTACTCGCAGAGATCAAACAACGGATGAATGAAGAAGAGAAGCTGCACGGAGTCTCTCTTCCTCCTCGTTTGACTCAAATACCCTCGAGACGCTCGACGCCAAGCCAGAGAGACGCAGGTCGGCTAAACGAGAAGGAGCCACGGGGCGCTGACGGGCTCTTGCCGTGGATCACCAGGAGCTCCTTCCCCCGTGTGGAGCTGTGCCTCGCCGCGGCAGGAGCGGGCAGCCACACGGGCAGGAGCGCGAAAACGGCAGGCACGGGGCGCAGACGCCTGATCACGATCGCGCCAAAAACCTCATTTCCGAAATGGAGGAGGGGGAGGCTCTGCCAATTTCAGTTCGATCACGATGACCTCCGGCCTACCTACAAACACCCAGTCCTCCAATCATTCTATCCTGAGATTTCTTGCTGCGCTGGAACAGCTCGTCGGTAAGGCCCTAGACTGAGAGTTCGACATACGAGTATGTACAAACACACTGATACATGTGAACGGGTATCTCCGCGCGAAAAAAAAAAAAACATCATCATCATCATGCTGCAGCCGCTGGCGATGATGCCGTCTTGGCCTCAGCACTTGTCCCACCAAGATGAGGGGTTGGTGGGGACATCCAGGCCACTCTCAGGCTCGGCACAGCGCGTGGCGCCCTCGACTCGTCGCTGAGCCCGCTCCAAGGGATGCAGCAACCCCCCCTCCAGCCGTCATCGTCGTCGCAGCCACTGCCAAGCTGGCCAATCCGCTCCGTGCCCTCCCTGGCATCCACCTGGCATCCAGGTCCCATCGCAGAGGGGCAGTGCTTCGTGGGGGGGCATGGGATGGCTCCGATGTCGAGCTGATTCTGGCACAATTCTGGCACAATCCGCCGGAAGCTGAGCGAGGCAAGGAGTGCGCTAGTTGCCCGCGTGCATCAGCAACCCTTTTGGCGGCCTGTATGGATTGATCATGGATTCACGAGCGAGACCTGTCCCGCTATGGATGCCGCTTCGGTTCTTGTCGACGTGGAGGAACCCATTCCTTCCCTGTACTCGTACTAATAGCGAGCACAGCACGAAGCAGCCCGCCTTTCCGTCGTGATCGCCCGCGCTTCTTCCCCGCCGCAGAATCCTTCTTCCCTCACTTCCAGTCATCTCTCCCGCAAGCTTCACATCGACACAATGTCTGGATATCCCGGTCAGGGCTACCACGGCGGTGGCTATCACGGTGGCCACGGCGGCAGCGGTGGAGGAGGATATGGATATGGCAACGGCGGAGGAGGAGGAGGAGGATATGGCGGAAACTACGGCGGCGGCGGCGGCGACTACGGCGCTCCTCCTCAACCTCAGTACGCTCAGCATCACGGGGGCTACGGCGGGCCTCCTCCTCCTCATCAAGGCTACGGCGCTCCTCCCCCGCATCAGGGATACGGCAATCAACAAGGAGGCTACGGAGGCCCTCCTCAGGGTCGCCCTCATCACCAGCCTCCTCCGCACGCGCCTCCCCCGGGCTTAGACCATTACGGATACCCTCTCAGCCCTCCCTCCGCGGCCAACGCTCGAGCCGGCCCGCCGCCGCCCTCGGCCCCTCAAGAGTTCGGCAACGGCGCTCCTGATGGCTACACCTTCCAGTACTCGAACTGCACTGGCAAGCGCAAGGCGCTGCTCATCGGAGTCAACTACCTCGGCACCAAGAACGAGCTCAAGGGCTGCATCAACGATGTTCACAATGTCTCGAGCTTCTTGTCGGAGCGATACGGGTACAAGAGGGAGGACATGGTCATCTTGACGGACGACCAGCAGAACCCGGTGTCGCACCCCACGCGGGCCAACATCCTCCGCGCGTTCGGCTGGCTCGTCAATGGCGCCGAGCCCAACGATTCTTTGTTCCTCCACTATTCCGGTAAGTGGCTCTGAAGTGATTCAAGGACCGGCGGTGTCCCGTTCTGACAACGGTGTTAGGCCACGGTGGCCAGGTAGAGGACGAGGACGGCGACGAAGACGACGGCTACGACGAGTGCATCTATCCAGTCGACCACGAGACCGCCGGCCCCATTATCGACGACGAAATCCACTTCCGCGTCGTCAAGCCCCTGAAGCAGGGCGTTCGCCTTACCGCCATCTTCGACTCGTGCCACTCGGCGACGGTCATGGACCTTCCCTATGTGTACTCCACCAAGGGCGTCCTGAAAGAGCCGAACCTGGCCAAGGAGGCGGGACAGGGTCTGCTCGGTGCCTTCACGGCGTACGCGTCGGGCGACATGGCCGGCGTGGCCAGCTCCGTGTTTGGATTTGCCAAGACGGCCTTCATGGGAGACGGCGCCTACAACAAGACCAAGGACACGCGGACGTCGGCCGCAGACGTGGTGATGTGGTCGGGAAGCAAAGACGACCAGACCTCGTGAGTGAAGAGGCGAAGCGGAAGCAAAGCATGGGAAAGCTAATCAAGATCTTAGGGCCGATGCGACGATCAATGCGCAGGCGACGGGCGCGATGTCGTGGGCGTTCATCTCGGCAATCACCAAGAACCCGAAGCAGAGCTACGTTGAGCTCCTGAACAGCGTCCGCGAGATCTTGGAGACCAAGTACACGCAGAAGCCTCAGCTTTCTTGCAGCCACCCTCTCGGTACGGCCCCTTGATTGATCTTGCAGCGTCTTCATTCTCGAGGACCGTCGGCGAGCGACTGCTGACCAGCTGTGACAGATACCGACCTCCTCTTTGTGATGTGAGGAGTCAAAAGCAGAGGAACCTCGATCGTTGCGACCCATCGACAATCTCGACAAATTGATTAGGAGCGAGGGGTTGATCAGGGGGATAGCAGTGACGGGGATGAGGACAACGATGGCGTCCCATGGTCACGGCCTGGGACTTTCCACTGCGATGGCATTTCAGAGTCTTTACGATGCAATGAAAACCAAGGAATCGATGTTTCATGTCTCAATTGCCGCTCACTATTCGATCGAAGCATATGCCAGGGGATGAAAAATGGTGAGGTGCATGAGCGTCTTCCTCTCGAATGATTCGTGTGACTATTAGCACTTCAGCTCGCATCAAAGTCACGCCTCCAACAAATGCATTTCTTCAATCCGGTGATCCTCGGCCTCTTGCAAGGAAGAAAAGATTCCATATCGTCTGATGGAAGTGTCTGCGTCTGGTGTTGTGCCACGTCTGCCATCGACATGTGAAGAACAAGAACCACAAGGGCGGAACGGATAATCCTCAACGCGCCCGCATCTACTTGGATTGAACCTCAACTTCAGCTTCAGCTTCAACTTTGACTTCACCCTCACCTCCATCACAGTAGGTTTTCTGCTTACCTATCCGCCCGATTTCGCCATCCGTCTCAAGCATCAATCATGGCGCAAATTCTCATCCTGGACGGCGGTCTCGGCACCACCCTCGAACTCAACCACGACGTCCAGTTCACGCCCTCCCAACCGCTCTGGTCCTCCCACCTCCTCCTATCCGACCCCTCGACACTCCTCTCGTGTCAGCGCTCCTTTGCGCTCGTCCCCGTGGACATTCTCCTCACCGCGACATACCAGATGTCCGTCGAGGGCCTGGCCCACACAAAAACGCCCGACTTCCCCAACGGAATCCGCGGGACAGACAGTATCCTGCCCGTCCTCGAGGCGGCCGTGGACCTGGCGCACCAGGCGGTGCGGGATGCAGGCTTCCCAGAGCCCAAGCTCGCGCTCAGCCTCGGCCCTTACGGGGCGTGCATGGTGCCGAGCACCGAGTACACCGGGAGATACGACACGCAGCACGACGACCTCGCCTCCCTGACGGACTGGCACGCCGAGCGCATGCGGCTCTTCGCCCAGCTTCGCGACCCGAAGGCGCGGGTGGGGTTCGTGGCGATCGAGACGGTGCCGCGCGGGGACGAGATCGCAGCGGCCCGGACGGCCCTCGGCTCGGTTCCCGAACTCGCGGGGATCCCGTTCTGGATTTCCTGCCTCTATCCCGAGGAGCTGGCGCTGCCGGATGGCACCTCGCCCGAGGACGTGGTGCGGGCGACCCTCGACCCTCGGAAGGGCGGGCCAGTCCCCTGGGGCATCGGCATCAACTGCACCAAGGTGGACAAGCTGGACGCCCTGGTCCGCCGCTTCGAGGGGGAGGTTACCAGGATGCAGGGCGAGGGCCTGGTGAGCGCGTGGCCCGCCCTCGTGCTCTATCCGGACGGCACCAACGGCGAGGTCTACAACACGCAGACCAAGGCGTGGGAGGCGCCGCCGCCGTCGGGTCCTCGACATGCACGCATCCCGTGGGAGAAGCAGCTCGCTGCCGTGGTGCAGGCCGCGGTCTCGAGGGGCAAGTGGCCTGCCATTGTGGCGGGGGGTTGCTGCATGTCGCGGCCAGCCGACATAGCGCGCCTGCGCGGCCTCCTTCTACCAACGCCATGACTTTCCATACATACCATACATACATACATACACACACACACACATGGTGATTTATTTCCTTTGCGGCTACAGCTTCGCCGTCACATCTTGACGACGGTACGCGTCCAGGCCCAGCGCGCTGATGTCCGCGCTCAGCGCCCTGTCGTGCATCAGCTCGGCCATGACCTTGCCCGTGCCGAGCGACAGCGAGATGCCCCAGGGCCCGTGTCCCACGGCGAGGAAGACGCCGCCGAGCGCGCCCCCGCGCGTCCTGACGCCGGCGCCGAGGTGCGCGTCCGCGATCCTGCCGAGCAGCGGCGTGCCCTTTGCCGTGACGGGCCTGAAGCACAGCGCCTCCCTGAGGATCTCAAGCGGCGCGTCGCCCGAGTCGATGAGCTGCGCGGCGACGGTGCGCAGGGTCTGCAGGTCAGCAGCGACGGGGCTGGCGGGCCCCGCGGGCTCGGGCAGCGGGAGGGTCGAGCTGTTGAGGCCCGCGACGTAGATGACGCCGCTGGGGCGCGAGAAGATCTCGGGCGAGAAGGCCGGCACGGCGCAGAACATGGCGTGCGTCGCGTCGGCGTGGTGCGTGCCGGGCGGCGTCCGGACGACGAGGGAGTGGCCGGCGAGGCTGGTGACAGGGATGGCGGTGCGCGAGGCCGGGAACAGCGTGCGGAAGACGTGCGGCGTCCAGGACCCGGCGGCGAGCAGGACGCGCGTCGCGGGGATGGCGGCGTCGGGCTGCGCCCGCGAGTCGGCGTAGCGGATGCGCACACCGGAGAGGACGCCGCCGTCGTCTGTGGTGATGGCGACGGCGGTCGCCGGGTGGTGCACCTTGACGCCGCGCGCCTCGCACTCGCCCAGCAGGAAGCGGCACAGGTTCAGCGGATCCCTGTCCTTGGATGATCAGCAAGATATACTACACATACATACATCTTTGTGGATGGCCAGGGCCAAAAGCGGTGCTCACACGATCCCCGTCCCGCTCTCGTCGACCACGCTCGCCGCATCGCCCGCCCTCCTCCTCCACCACCTCGGCACCTCGCGGTCGCCGTCCCTGCGGCCCTCGCTGCCCTTGGCCAGCGCCCTGCTGGTCCCCTCGAGCAGCCAGTCCTCGCCCCTCTTGCCGTCCCTCGCCGCGGCGCCCGCCTGCGCCTCGTAGCTGAGCGCGCGGGTGTTGGCGTACCCCCAGCGCGCGGCGCCGCCGTGCTCCTCGGCGAGGCGCGCGTGCTCGGCGAAGCTCAGCGCGGCGAGCTCGGCGACGGCGGGGCGGTGCCAGTCGCGCGCGATGAAGCCCGCGGCGAAGCCCGACGCGGAGGAGAAGAGGTGCGGGGAGGCGTCGACGAGGTGGATGGTGTGCGCGGGCTGGGCGTCGGTGGTGACGAGATAGTAGGCCGTCGAGAGGCCGATGATGCCGCTGCCGAGAATGACGGTGGCCATCTCTGGGTCTGAGAAAGACGAAGCTAGCTCTTTGTCTACACAAATAATACTCGTGTCTGCGAGATGACGGGAAGAAGAGGAGGATCTCGGGAGGATCGCTCATCCATCCATACAGCCCAGCCCAGGGATCGACGCAGATCGCCTCGGCCTTCGGGGCATCTGGCCGCCAGCGGCTGCAGGCCGTCACCCCATGTCAGTCCTGTCTGTCAGCAGGCGGATGATGCCGCTGACGAACTAGAGCTGCGGGCCCCCCGGGATGGAGGCAGAATCAATGAATGACAAGATGGAAAAGGCCCGCGATGATCGCATTCTTTGCGTGCGTGTTTCCCAGGCCTGGCGCAAACCCCGCAACCAACAGCGACTCCAAGGTCAAGGCCCATGAAACCACGACACCCTTCGCCGCAGTCGCTCACGTCTTCACGATCAAATTCTCACTCTCTTTCTTTCCTTCTACCTAGTCTCTTCTCTCGTTCCTTTTTAATTCTTCGTCTGTACTTCTTCTTCTTTAATCAAACTTTTACATTGATGTCCTGGCTGGCTCAGGACTAGACGAACACCACGAGGCAACACGATTTCGCAGGATCAATTTCAAACATCATGTCCAAGGTCTTCATCCTCACAGGCGCGAGCAAGGGCCTCGGCGCAGCCATTGCGACTTACCTCCTCGGCCACTCGCACCGGCTCGTCCTCAGCGCGCGGTCGGCCGATGTGCTCGAGGAGATGCAGGCCCGGTGGCCGGGCCAGGTCGAGTACGTCGCGGGCGACATTGCCAAGGACGATGTGAGTCTTGATCGTCTGTTTACGGAGGACGAGTACGAGTATCCGGCCTGATGGCTGACGATTGATTGCAGATCCCGCAGAGGCTGGTCGACCGCGCGGTGGCGGCGTTTGGCGGCGTCGACGGGGTGGTCATCAACCACGGGATGCTGCAGACCAAGCGGTTCGACGAGCTCACGATGGCGGATGTGAAGCACGCCTACGAGGTCAACGTGTTCAGCTGTCTGGCGATGGTGCGTTCCATCAATGTCTTGTCTGATGTTGATTTTCTCTATTTTTTTTTTTCTTCTTAAACTATTTTCTCGAATTCTTCTGGTACTACTTCTGATTTCTGCAAATGCTGATGGTACACTCATCACAGGCCCAAGCAAGCCTCAAGGAGCTCAGAAAGTCCAAGGGATGCATCGTCTGGACCTCGTCGGGGGCGGCTGCCAAGCCCTACGTCTCGTGGGGCACCTACGGGTCCTCCAAGGCCGCCGTTAACAGCATCTCGCAGATCCTCGCCGCCGAGGAGCCGGACATCACGAGCGTCGCCATCGCCCCGGGCAGGGTCGACACGGAGATGCAGGCGCTCATCCGGTCCGAGGGCGCGCAGAGCATGAGCAAGGCGCAGCACGACGAGTTTGTCAGGGCGCACAGGGAGGGTGCCCTGCTGAAGCCCGAGCAGCCGGGCCATGTCATGGCCAGGTTCTTGTGCGAGCCCAACCACGGGTTGAGCGGCAAGTTTGTCAGGTAGGCTAACGCCGCCATCCTCTGCATCGCCTCACTGGATCGCAACAATCTGACTTACAATTCTTTGCAGCTGGAACTCGCCAGAGCTGGCGGCGTATCACTCTTAAAGGGGGGGAGGCGTCCTGCATCTTCGGCACGTTAGTCCAGGCCATTGACGAGAGAATCAACAGATCAACAGAGGAAAGAAGAAGGAATGCAATCAGTCGAAAGATGAAAAGGCTCTTAGTGTTCTCCACATGGGGGTTCAGCATTAGCATGGAATTTAAGTTGCTTCATCACAACATTCCATGAGTATAAAAAAAAAAGAAAAAGAAAAAAACCAAAAATCTTCACTAACCTCTTGATCATGGCCAGCTCCTGGTCGAGAAAATCTGGTTAGACCTCCATCCTCTTGATGACCTCGTTAGTCCCTGAGCAGAAGCATGTCGCACAAGACATTCCTCCTCTCCGCCACGGCTCGATGCTCAGGACAATATAATTTTTCGTCATTCGATGTCGGTATTTGATAATACCTTGGAATAGAAACATCATAGCGATCGAGCCGTGGAGAGAGCAACGAGGAACATGTACATGGCAGCTTACTCCGTACGGTCATCCAGACCTCGCAGCAGCAACAACCAACCACATCCTATCAAGAGCGCGTTAGCCCGGAGATCCCGTCGCGTTTTCTTCTTTCTTGCAGCCCCTTGAGGAACCAGAAGACAAAAGAGGCAGAAGAGCTTGCGGCGCCAGCGAGTGGCGGGATCAGCAGTGTCTGTTTGGCATAAGACGTGTCTGTCAGCAGGCGAGGCTTGTCGGGCCTCGTCAGACTGGGGCGACAACATATCTCATCACGAAAGGCAAGATATTCTGTGAATTGCGAGAAGAAGACGCAAAGGGGAGCGGGGATCAATGTCTTACCATGTGCTGCGAGGGCGTACCTGTAGAGGAGGTAGCAAACACCACCACCACCACCACCACCACCACCCACGAAGCAGTGCGGCTCAGGATCAAGAGCTCTGCAGCTTTCTCGCGGCGGGTTGAGGTTGGAAAGAATTGGGAGAAGCAATATTTTTTTTTTCTTGCTGGAAATAAATAGACGTTTCGAGATAAGATAAACGATATGATAAACTTATCATCACGTGCAGAAGCATGCAGCAGCATCCCTGAGCTTGTTTCCTGAACAGGACTAGCGCATGTCAGATCAAAGTTCCAGTGATCAAGCAAAAAATTAGCCGCGCGTATGTAAGCGAGGTGGCAGGTGGGGGGTACCAGATACTCTGAATGGAGAGAGTTGACTCAAAATTTGGTGGAAGACCACCAATAATCAAAGGTATACTGTGAATGAATAAAGTCCCCGGTACCCTCCTCACGCAGCACTGCAAATCCTCAAACTCGGAAGGCGCACTCGCCGGTATATCAGCATCGATCGCCCCACCACCTGCGCCGTTTGATCTGGCTCGTCTCATCATCTTGAATCCTCGATCTTATTGAATCCGTCCACTGTCGCAAGTCCCAGCGCCTCGTCGAGATCTCGAGCTCACCATTGAGGAACCGAACCATCTCGCATTCATCGTCGCTGCTTCAAGAAAGGAGGCATCCTCTAAGGAGACTTGAGCCGCGAAACAGAAACTGAGGCTGCGGCATTGCACTCACTCGCACTCGTCTTATCAGCGACAGATAAGCATTGAAGCCATCGTGAGGCCGAAGACGACGCCTTCACGAAAAACCACGGGATTCAATTCATACTATATACCAATATCGAGAAAAAAAAAGGCAAGACTCGTCATGTCAGATCACGAGTTTGGAGGTACGTTCTGCAGAAATCTTGGCATGATGGCGCATCGTGGGCGGCTGCATGCCCGTCTCATGCGACATACCTGATGAAACCCAGCTCTCCCGCAGACTCACTCAGCTAACCCTTTTCATCAGGGAATGACGATCTGTCCTTGCCCAAGGGTAGGCTGTTTATGAAATATAGTACCCTTCTCTAGGTATCTTGACTAACCGATACAGCAACCGTCCAGAAGATCGTCAGCGAGATCCTCCCCCCAAACGGGGGCGTCGCGTTTGCCAAGGAGGCCCGCGACCTCCTCATCGAGTGCTGCGTCGAGTTCATCACCCTCATCTCCTCCGAGGCGAATGAAATCTCCGAGAAGGAGGCCAAGAAGACGATTGCGTGCGACCACATCACCAAGGCGCTCGAGCAGCTCGGCTTCTCAGACTACGTACCCGCCGTACTAGAGGCCGCCGCCGAGCACAAGGAGGTGCAGAAGGTGTGTTCCCATGAACCCTCTCGCGCGCTCATTCGACGCAGCTGCTGACCGCGACGCCAGGGCCGGGAGAAGAAGGCGGACAAGTTCGCTAACAGCGGCATGTCCATGGAAGAACTGGCGCGTCTACAGGAGGAGCAGTTTGCCCAGGCCCGGCAGCGACATACATGAGCATCATCCCTCTCCCTGCATAATCTTCTTCTTCGTCGTCATCATCATCGTCATCATCATCATCATCATCTTTCCCGGTTTGGGCTTGTCATTTCTACATACAGTACGGACAAGGGCGTTGAGGGCTGGGCATGGCGAGGCGTTCTTTTCTTTGTCTTCTTCCTCCTCCTCTTCTCTATGTCTTCCACCTGCTTTCTTGTGGTACTAAATCATGGACATGGGCCTTATCTCTATTCCAATTCAACTGGTCTCCCGCCCCGATCAAAACTCAACCGCCCAGACACTGGAGCCCTGCGAGAGGCGACAGAGACGAAGAGCGAGAGGTTGGACGGATGTGATGGCTCACTCAAACCGTCAAAAGGAGGAGTCGAGGCAGCATGTGACTTGGCAAGGAGCCGCTGCAGAGGTCAGTCTACCTCGAGCCTCGGCCAATTTCGCACCCATTCAGAGGTATCCGCTACCCAACAACGCCGGCTCAACGAGGTTCCCCCAGAGCGAGCACTCGCCAGGGTTAGGGGTGACCCTTATCGATAACGCCCGAGCCCGATGCGACGCCAAAATCGTGCCTCAAAGAGTTGCGAGTTACGACTCACGACTCACGACTCACTCTGCATCTCCCACGACATCACCGTCGACGCCCTCCTCGCGGCCGCTTTAAGCCTAGCAAGAGACCCGATATCCTCTATTCCTACGCCTCATCATCATCATCCTCCTCCTCCTTCTTCTTGTCTCATCGCCGCCAGCAGCACCATGGGCCAGGACGAGTCCCTCATGGCTGAGGCCTCCGGGCCTCCCTCCACCCTGTCCGAGCGGTCCCTCCAGGCCGTGGCCGACCACATCACCAGCGGCGCCGTCAAGCGCATCGTCGTCCTCACCGGCGCGGGAATCTCCACAGCAGCAGGCAGTACGCCCATCCCGTCCTCCTCCTTGACTTGAGGCACCACCACGCGCATGCCCATGCGATCCGGGGTCTGCGTCCTCGGCACGCAAGCCCAGCTCCCCCCTCACAAAGGCATCCATCCATGCACACGGCAGCTGACGGCGCACTCTCGCACCCCCCCAAAAACAGTCCCCGACTTCCGCTCGCCCAAGACGGGCCTCTACCACAACCTCGCGCGCCTCAACCTCCCCTACGCCGAGGCCGTCTTCGACATCTCCTACTTCCGCGAGCGGCCCGAGCCCTTCTACATCCTCGCCAAGGAGCTGTACCCGGGCCACTTCCACCCGACCGTCTCACACGCCTTCATCGCCCTGCTCGCGCGCAAGCGGCTCCTCTCGCGCCTCTTCACCCAGAACATCGACTGCCTCGAGCGCCGCGCCGGCGTCCCCGCAGACGCCATCGTCGAGGCCCACGGCAGCTTCGCAACCCAGCGCTGCATCGAGTGCGCCGCCCCCTTCCCCGACGCCGACATGCGCGCCCACGTCCTCGGCGGCCGCGTGCCCCGCTGCTCAGCCTGCCCCGCCCGCGGGCTCGTCAAGCCCGACATCACCTTCTTCGGCGAGGCCCTGCCCCGCGCCTTCTCCGAGCAGTCCCACGCCGTCGCCATGGCAGACCTCGTCCTCGTCGTCGGCACAAGCCTGTCCGTCTTCCCCTTCGCCAGGCTGCCCGAGATGGCGCGCGACGCCGTGCCCCGCGTGCTCTTCAACCTCGAGCGCGTCGGGTCCCTCGGCGCCAGGGCCGACGACGTCCTCGAGCTCGGCGCCTGCGACGACGGCGTCAGGCGGCTCGCAGACCTCCTCGGGTGGAGGGCCGAGCTCGAGGCCCTCTGGAGGGACGTCGTCGGCGACGAGGAGGCTGAGCGGCAGCTCAGGAGCAGGACGGAGAGGGACGAGGAGGTCGAGGACGAGGTCCAGAAGCTGGCGGAGGAGGTCGAGGCGATCCTGGCCGTTTCGGACGAGAAGGAGCAGACGGATATCCTGGCCGTCTCGGACGAAAGGGAGCAGACGGCGATCCTCGTCGTTTCGGATGTGAAGGAGGAGGACGAGGAGAAGAGGGAGAAGAAGGAGGAGGAGAAGGAGGAGAAGGAGGAGAAGGAAAATTTGGATGCCACAACTCAAGCCGGGACTCAGCTCAAAGAGCAGCAAGGCAGCGAAAAAGACGATGAGACGCCGACATATAAGGATCCCGAAGATAACAAGAAGAAAGACGAGGCGCCAAAGGAAGCGGATGCCAAGGAGGAGGGCCGCAAAGAACCAGACACCGAGGCGGAGGACCAGAGACCGCCCGAAAAAGCACCAAGCCGCGAGACGTGAGCTCAAGTCTATCAAAACGGAGACGGAAGAAGAGAGGGAGGAGAAGAAGAAGAAGAGAGGAAGAGCTGCCCGGTAGCAGGATATCACAACAGCATGCATATATAGCGCCATATAGCATTTCCGGGGCCTTCGGGGGCCTTCGCGGGCCCCCGGCATAAAGCAAAGTGCAGAATTTATGTGAAGACTACGTTGCGTAGAGGTTGGCATGGAACCAGCGCCGTGCTGAATTCACATCATTACCAACCATTGAATATGTATGTATTACGAAGTTCGAGCCAATTCACGGCCCGGGATGAAACCACGCAGATCTGGATGTGCACCCACAGAGAAACACTCAATCTATACCCTAGCCTTCTATGTGCGAACCCGAATGAAAGCCCCCGCGACCCCCGACCGACCAGGTATTATTCATTAGACGTACATGAGAGGGAGCCAGCGTGGCGGCTCTGGAAACCCAAGCGCTCGCAGCTCCATGAGGTGAATTGGTGAGGGAGATCCTGTGGCTCTGTCCCGACCCTTCTCAACACGTCAAGTACGGAACGGCGGGAGATTATGGTATCCAAACCGTGCGAAGTTCAAAAAGAAATATAAGGAAGAATGCAAAAGAATGAAAGAAGAATGAAATAGAAAGGAGATGCAGAGCGGTGGCGACATCATAGCCCGCTGTCGATCTGGTCAGGGATGTTTGTGTGCGTCCACTTGCCCCATTGCCGGCACGTCTCGGCGACGACGTTGGGGATCTTCATGTCGTACACCTCGTCTGGCGCGGTGAGGAACTGGGCAAAGAGCCCGCCCGATGCGTGCCAGGCGATGTGGCAGTGGAAGGGCCAGACGCCTGCGTTTCAGATCCGTCAGCGATCTCTCAACTGGCCTTTTGATTGCTGATCGAGCAGATGGCATGTGTGTTCAACGTCGAGAGGAAGCCAGAAGCGACGGGCGCGAGGGGAAGAATGGTTGAGGTGTGAAGATGAGACAGGCGAAAAAGGATGAGCAAGCGTCAAACATACCTGGATTATGGGCGGCGTCGAATTGGAAAACAAGGTGCCCCGGCCCAGGAATCTGAATCACATCCCTTCGCATGGGATTCTCGGGGCGCACGATGGTGCCGTCCCACTTCTTGGGGCCCACGGAGAGGACATACATGTTGAAGCCGTGAAGGTGCATCGGATGGCTGTGAACCCCCAGTCAGCATAAGAGAATCTCCACAGTTGCAAGACTCAAATGTTTCCTCCTCCTCCTCCTCCTCCAAAGGGATCGGGTTAGCGAGGGCAGACGTACGGCAGGGGAAATTTGCTGTGCACGACGACTCGCACGCTCGAGTGGCTTCCGGTATTGATAACATTCCACTCCTTCTCGAAGGTGTGGTTTCCGAGATTGCTGAGCAACAGCGTCGGGCTGTTGTAATTTCCTCTAAAGGTCGTGTCGCTGCCCAGAGACCACAGCGTGATGTTGCTCCCGTTCCGGAAGAGGTTGATGTCCATGTTGTAGGTCACCGAAGGCTCCGGCAGGGCCAGCTCCATGACGGGCCGCGTGAGCTCCAGGTCGTCGTTCATGCAGTTCGCCGGGTCGGGGACGTGCCAGGCCGTTGACTCGGGGACGGCCTCGGTGTCCACGTCGTCGTAGAAGATTGCGGCCTTGGCGCTCGGGTCGGGCGCGCGCGTCGCGCTGCAGGGGACGCTGATGTTGGCGCGCATCCAGTAGGCGCTGAGGTCGCCGTCGGCAGTGACGAGGACGTCGCTCCTCTGTCCGACGCCGAGCGTCACGACCTTTGTCTCGTAGGGCTCGATGTCCACGAAGTCGTTGGAGACGACCGTCATCGTGTGCCCGTCGATGGAGAAGCGCTGCAGCGCCTCGGCGCCAACGTTGACGAGCCGCAGCAGGTGCGTCTTGCCCGACTGGAACCTGAACTTGGACAGCCCCGCGTTGTTCACGCAGGCCGCCTGATCTCCGAGAGCCATGAGCGAGCAGTTGAAGTTGTTCTTGCCATTGATGAGGTTGTTGTCCGAGAAGACGGGGGGGCCGGGCGGGAGGTTCGGAGTCAAGACTTTCTTGACCAGGTCCTGGTGGTTGTCGTGGTACCAATCCGAGAGCATGATGGGACCGAGATCGACATCGTACTCGTACGTCCGGGGCCCGTGGATGATGATGGGACCGACGAGGCCGCCGGCGTACTGAGACGAGTAGTGCGAATGGTACCAGCTGGTGCCGTACAGCGAGGCCTTGAACTGGTAGGTGAAGCATTCTCCCGGGGCCACGGGACATTGGCTGATGGCCGGCACTCCGTCCTCCCAGGGGGTGCCTTTTTGGAGGAAACCGTGCCAGTGGAGGGCGGTGCCTTCATCGGGGAGCTCATTATGCAGAGTAACCTGAATCGTATCACCCCAGTTGGCCTCGATCAGGGGGCCCGGAAAAGCTCCGTTGACGAGCAGAACGTCCCTCTCGTACCCGTCCGGTGCGAGCCTGCCACGGGTGACGTGGAAGTCGTAGGTCCTGATAACGCCGGTGTCGGGATGTGTGTTGTAGTAGTTGGTCTTGGAGTTGAGCGTGCTCCAGGGCGCTCCATTCGGCATGGGGTTGTTTGTGAGGAACTTGGGCACGGCCTCTGCCTTCAGCGTTCCGATCTGGGAGTCGCTGGCCCGTTTGTCAGTCAGGCCGTATCATTCAAGGGTATGTTGAACGCGGGTTGGATCAGGGGCATACCCATTTGTAAGATTTTGAGAGAGCGGGCCGTCCTGGCTGGCGGCCTGGTAGGCGATGACCCTTTTCAGTATCTGCGCGATACCCATTGTATCCGGCGCAAGTCGAGGAGGAGGAGAAAGAGAGACGCTGGTGATGCATATGGTTCCATGATCAACATTGTGAGACTGCCGCGTGGATATATATATGAAAACATATATATGTTAGTATGTATGCATGTATCATATAGTACTATCCAGGCATGCGGTGCCGAAACCGTCCAGCACACTCTTGATCGACCCCTGTTATGGAAGCCTCAGCTCGACACAGACACCGCAATTCCTGGCTCCTGGAAGGAATGGATTCTTTAGCGCGCGCGGCCACGGCCAGAACACGAGGCAGTCCGGCAGAGGTACGGAGAATGTGCTCCATGGGCCCAATGAAAGAAGCGCATTGTACTCGCACAATGCTGCTTGCTCGGTCGAGATGAAGTCATTCCGGAGGGATCGCCCAGGGAACCCGAAGGCTGAACACGGCATGACAGGGGTCGTCCCCTTTCCCCCACCCTTCCCTCCTCCTCCGGAGCCCGATCTTGGCTCTGCACGCCTGTCAGGAGCCGTCGCAAAACATAGGATGCCTCGTGGCAGCCCCTCCTCTTCCATCTGCCTTGCCCTCCATTGGGCGGCGATGGCTCCTTGTACCGTCTGTACATATGTGCGTGAGTCAAGCTTCCTGCAAACGTCTCCTGATGTCTCGGCTCTTTTTGTTCTCGCCTCGATTGCTGGGCAGGACCTCTGGGGCGCAGGCGACATACATTGGATTGTTCAGTAAATCAGAACGGTGTACTCTTCACGGCCCCCCTTTTCTCCGTATCATGGAGTTGTCGATGGAGCGGCAATTATCACGGGCCCTTAGCTCGAGCTGCTAGCAGGGGCGTCCGCACCAGCGGCGCTCGACTTGCGGCTGGGGGGGGGAGTGGGGGGACTCATTACGAGTAGGAGATCGACCGGCAAGAGGCGTCCGATTGTGGGGGGAAAATCAGGGGCAGTGCCGCGTGAAGCATCGTGAGCGAGGTCTCGAGTCAGAAGGAGGATGTTGGAGGAGGAGGCTTGGAATTGTTTTCCTGAATTTCTTCTCCTTTGAAGCCTCATCCGCGCCTTCCAAATATCATCCACTGCAGAACTTGGCCGTTCGAGAAGCAGGAGCGACCTCCAGCTCGCTTATCGGGAAAATGTCTCGGTTAACAATTTCTCTCCCACAGTTTGTATTTTGGATGAGAGAAAAACAAATCGAGAAAAAAAAAAAACAATATAAAAATCCTGGCAGAAGAATCCAGCGGATGCTCCGAGTCAGAGCCCGCCTGAGCCACGATCCAGCCTGACAAGCATCTCGGCGGCCCCGACTTTCACCTCTGGCGATCGATCCTGGAGGCATCGAAGGAGGCGACGGAATTCATCGCCATCGGCATCAGGCCGCGAGGCCTCGTTCCCGACTTAGACAGGACCGAAGCCTCGAACGATGAACGATGGGCAACGGCCTTGGCGAGGAATGATCCTGCAGGAGAGAGAGAGAGGGGAGTGAGCCTGCATCTTCTCGCTGCTGGCGGAGAGCTCCCCGCCGATGTTGGATTTCCTTTTCTTGGTTCCAGCAAGATCCATCGAGTCCTGGGCCCGCCTTGCCGCCTTGGGGCATAAGTGTCGAACGTGGTGTCGAATACCTGTACATACATACATACTCGTATGTACGTACGGGCCCCGGGAACTGTGAGTGGCACCCAGGTACAGTCGATAGTTTTCCTGTCGAAGAGATATGCATGTCTCACTCGTACGAGTACTACCTATTAACCATGCGTTTCCGTAGTGACGATGGGTTGAGGTCGAGTCTCGAGGGCCCCTGGAGCACGAAGCCGCATTTTCAGCCTCAACCATCAGGAGATTTGAGCGCGGAGTGTGGAATCTGTGAAGGATCTAGATGTGTCCTCCATTTCTTCCTGATTGATGAAAAAGAAGAAGAAAATAACGAGCTGTCTGCTGCGGCCAGCAGCGTCGGAGTGAGAAGCTTCTCTCACGCCTGGGTTTCCTCCCAACATGAGGTACCTCGACTGTCGTCTGAGACCGGAGAGGCATGCGGAGCATTTCCAAAGGTTGCCTGCATGTGGTCTCTCCCACCAGCATCACACAACGGCCACTCACAACGTGCGTTCCTCCAGCAGAGCGGACATGGGGCCGATGTCAACCATCTTGCTCGGTCGATGGCAGGATACCGGGGATTCCAGGACCGCTAGGCGCATGACGCCCAGGTTTGCGCGACCAGGGGGATCCTTCGACCGGCGACCCATCGGCCGAAAGGCCGTCCCACAAAGGTCACCGCAGCTGGAGGACCCAGGACAGAGGATACGATCGATACGGTCCTTCTCAAAACTACTCGTACGTAGTACTCGTACATACCTCAGAGCCATGGATGCCTCAACCCTGGCGCCTGCTGTGTGCTGAATGCGATGAAGGCCAAACAGAGCTAAATGCGACAAAGGCCAGAAAGAACTCGTTGAAGATCACATTTGAAGGTCTCTGCTGCTTCTGCCGCAGCCACCGAGTACCTCTCATACTCGTACTCGTCCACGCCTAGGATCCAGCGATCCTCACCTGGATGCCCTGTCGAGGCTGATACCCCCAAGGAGCCCCAAGGAGCGAGTACTGACCCCTCGCCGCAGCCCGAAGGGCATAGCTTCACGCAGCGTGTGCAGATATCATTTGTGGAGGACCCGGGAAGAGCATATGCCGTGCAACGACACGATGTGGCGAACAAGCAATCGGCCGGCGGCCTTGGCAGCCGGAGCTCGACTGCCCAGTGGCTTGGTGGAAGCTCGTATAGGCACGTCAGCCAGCTGTCAAAATCGTGCCCAAGGTGCGTGGAGTCGGTCGAGGAACCACACAGGCATTCGAAGAGCAAGGCACCCCTCAATCTCGAGACTGAGGAAGGACACACGACTCAGTCGTCCGAGGCTCGGGCGAAAAAAAAAAAAAAAAAAAAAAAAAAAAAAAGGTATCGCATCGAATTAAGACCGAGTCCATCAGACACGAAGAAGCCATTCAGGTAGCATCGCCCGCCGGGCCCCCTTTTCTAGACCTCCGTGCTCCCCGGGGCCAAGCCATGACGTGCGAGCTGACTTTGCCCAACCCCGGTCTTAACGGGAAAGACTGGCGCCAAGAGCTCGAGAGACAGCGCCGATGGCCTCCACGGGAGATAGTAAACGTCTGTCATGTGCGGCCAGTCCAAGGCTGGGGCTGAGCCGTCCACTCAGCCGCGGAGTGCAGGATCCCAGCAGGCCAAAGGCCTTGATGCGTGTCATCGGGGATCAAGACGCCTGGACAACGAAAAGGGCCGTTGATAAGGAACGAGTGGGCGGATCGAGAGCGGCATCACAAGATGTTCGTATTGCGAGGAGCAGAGAAGCCTTGATCCCTGTCTTGCACGCTGGTATTCTGCAGAGCTGTGAATGTGGTGAATGGAGTACATTGACTCGACCATGTCTTGATCCGTCCTGTTGAGATCTGTTTGTTGTTTGTTCTGTTTGTTCTTTTTTTTTTCTTCCCTATTTTTTTTTTCTCTCTTCTTCTTCTTCTTCTTCGTTCTGCATTGAGATTATGCGCTTCTCCTCCACGCCGGGTTCGCCCTCAATATTATCGGCCGTCGTTGCGCCTGCATGTATAGTTCGTGCATCTTTGGATCGGCGTCCGAGCGAATGATGCTACCGATGCCCATGAAGAACCTGCAGATTGGAAGTCAGCATGAGCAGTCCGCCTTGTTCGTGACCGGGACGCATCACGGCTTGTACGGAATGGACTGACCCAAACGTCGCCCCAGACGCTCCCATATATTGGCCCAAAGTCCTCATGATGCCCTGCGAGCCGGCGCCGTATCGAAAAATGTTGACGGTTCCTGTTGATGCGCTGGTCAGAAAGATGGCATTCGAACTACCTTAGATCAAAATCGCGGGGTTCGCACCGAAGATGAATCCCATGATGACGCCGACAGCTGCAGCAAGTCAGCGACCATGTGTCGAGAAACACTCCGCGATCACGGCTCTGCCATACTTCCGCCCATCATGGCTCCCATTTTCACTGCAAGCATCAATTGCGTCAGCCAGAAAAACCACAGCCTTTCGGAAAGAGCTCGACGGCGGAGGGATTCCATACGCTTGTCAAAGTTGGACGGGCCATGTTGGCCACCGATGTTGACGGGTGCGACGGGAGGCATGTCGATGTCGTGGATCAGAGCTGCGCCCGGGGGAGCGATTCGGGATGCGTGGTGAGCTTGAGGGAGAACGCGCGACCTCCTTTCAAGCCGAGGGTGTGTCTCTGTGTCGTCGAGGAGCAGCTGGTCGAGCTTCGTGAAGCCGCATGCGACAGACTGAAGCTGAGGCGAACGCTCAATTGCTTGTTCTCGTAATATATTGATCTCTGCCATCTCGGCCTCCTGATTGGCTGGCTGCATCCTCTTTCCCGTCTCCACAAATCGAGCCAGGGCGCCTTCCATAACGCGGCGACGGCAAAAAGTTAATGCGACTCTGGAGTGCTCCGTACTTGCTACAGGTGTGAGTCCTCTAAGGTCTACTAGTACTAAATGTCCGCGCCGGCCCGCTTTATTATTACAGGGTAGGGCGGACCTTGTCATCAGGGCCTGGACACAGTAAATTAAATTTCATTAGCGCACTGTCCTGCCCTGCCATCCCATCGCCACGGGGCATCACGTGGAGCTTGATTGATCATGAGCCGAGGGGATGGATGTGGCATCTTGAGGCGGAAGAAAACAAGCCAGGACACTTGTCCTCCGTCCTGGTAGACACAAGTCGCACCTGTCATGAGTGCCGTGCAGCGCTGTACGGAGTAGTAAAAATTCTTCAGGTACTACGGAGAACTAGTATTCCATGGAGAGATTGAAGTCCGAATCTGAGTGTCTGCACAGTATGCTGTACGGAGCACAGCCCGGGAAGGAAGGGTCGACAACGCCAAGGCAAGCGCTTAGCGAGTCGGGAAGGACAGAACAACACTCATTCGACACCCGCCAAAATCCAAAATCCACCCAACACAATTATTATGGATGGATTGATTGATTGATTGATTGAGTGATTGAGTGATTGAGTGATTGATCGATCCATCAACTCTCATTCAGCTGCTCCAAGGCTCTGGTCTCTGGTCTTCTGGCAGCATCCAGTCTCCAGTCTCCAGTCTCCAGCCTCCATCCTCACTCTCAGCCCCGATACCAATACTGGATACAGCCCAGCACAAGCACAACCACGAGTAGCTCGATCGCGACGGCATCGACGAACCCACCAGGCCCGCTCGACTCTCTCGCTTCCCTGCCTGGGCCATCTTTATCATCACCATCATCATCTCGTCCTCCGACCTTCTTCCTTCGCCTCTGCAGTATGTTCCCCCCCCCC
>NIGB01000010.1:581097-593564 GCA_003055145.1 Escovopsis weberi
CCCCCCCCCCCCCCCCCCGGGTCGCCTCCATGTCCTTTCCACCCAGGGATGGGCGGCCGCTCGGCCCTTGAACTCCACGCCTAGTGTCTCGCAAAACCTAAATCATTTTGCCCTTGCTGACGCTGTTGTTTTTCCTTTCCTTCCTCTCACTTCCTCTTCCTTCTAGTATTACTACTACCTCTATTCAATACGGAGTAGTACTGGCTGCCGTCTCTTCCAGTCTCCTCTCCCCTTCTCCGGGACAACAGCTCTACCCCCAGACGCATCCATCGAACCTGGCTTCTCGGTCCCGACAGCCCCCGCGACGTGGCAGCACCGAGCACCGTTGCTCTCGACACTGTTTCCTGTGCCTGCCTCGCCCTGCCTCGCCCTGCCTTGCCTCGCCCATCGCCAACATCAAAGACGCGGCACGCATACGACCAAGGCGGCGTCGGTGGCGGTTGCACACGAAGCTTGATCGCTCTTCGCACGCGTTGGCAGCGTAAGCAACTGCGCCGTCGGCAAGACGCCTGGGCCAGCACCACCGCCGCCTCGCCCTTGAACGCGCTTACCCGTCCCTCCTCTCGAGCCCCGGCCATCTGGTCCCCATGACTGCCGTCGCAGCGCCCCCGACCTTCCCGCAAATCTCCCGGCCAGCATGGGGGACGATTAATGGGAGCAACCCGATGAATCCAGACGATGTCAGGGGCATGTTCATGCCCCGCAAGACCCTGCCGCGAAGCAACTCCTCCTCCTCCGTCTCCTCCACCGGCTCCGGCACCTCGGTCGCGACAAACGGCTCCCAGTCCAATGGCACCTCGCTCTCCTCCACCTCCGATCTCAGCCAGTGGTCCGGCAGCAACGCCACGAGGAAGCGGCCCCAGCCCAAGAGCTCCTGGCCCCAGCAGGCCAAGGGTGATGCGCAGCAGGACTTCTCGAGGCTTTCCCAGAGCCGCTCCAACGGCAACGGCATCGTGGCCCCCCACGGCGCCATGCAGCCCGGCTCAGCATCGGGGCTCGCGCCCGGCCCGGGCCAGCCCCAACTACAGCCCAGCATGATGCGGCCCATGGCCCCCGAGCAGCAATTTCCCCCGGGCCAGCCCATGCTGCAGCTCCTATCGCTCAACGGCACCTTTGAGCGCAAGACCATCGCCGTCCCCTTCGCCCCGGACTGCATTCGCATCGGCCGTCAGACCAACCAGAAGACGGTGCCAACAGCTACCAACGGCTTCTTCGACTCTAAGGTGCTCTCGAGGCAGCACGCTGAGATTTACGCTGAGCGGAACGGCAAGATCTACATCAGAGACGTCAAGTCGTCCAACGGCACCTTCGTCAACGGCGCCCGCCTCTCTCAGGAGAACCGCGAATCCGACCCCCACGAACTCCAGACCGCGGACCACCTCGAACTCGGAATCGACATCGTCAGCGAGGACCAAAAGACCGTCGTCCACCACAAGGTCGCCGCCAAGGTCGAGCACGCCGGGTTCTTGAATACATCAAACAACGTTTTAGATATGAATTTTGGAGACCTAGACCCCGCCAACAACTCCATGATGATACCCACCGGCGCCATGCAGATGCGAGGGCGCTCCGGCAGCAATGCCTCCATGGGTAACAACGGACGGGGCTTGGTCGGCGCCAACGGTGCCGCCCAGGTTAACGGGATGGCGCAACAACGGCCCTTCTTCCTGACCCCAATCGCCACGGATCAGATTCTCAAGCGACTTGCCGTAAGACAGACCTCCTCCACTTGAGTACTACCAAATCACACACTTGCTAACATCTGCATCCCTTCTCGAAGAATGAAATGCGCAACGCTCGTCTGCAAGCCCAGGATCTGAATCGTACAAGCGACTTCGTCAACACCCTGTTGTCCAAGAACCAAGATGTCAAAGATCTCGAGCAACCGGGGGCGCCCGGGGCACCCGAACAAGCAAGATCTCAGCCGCCGCACGTCAACGGCGGCGGCGGCGGCGGCGTGCAGTACCGGGCAGACCCTAAGGCGCGATTCTCCGATCCTCCCGCGCCACCCCCACAGCAGCCTCTTCCCGAGAAGCCGGACGTGCCCTCGCTGAGGAGGGGACACACCGAGCGGCCGAGATCGGGACCACCGAACGCGTCGCCCGTCCGGCAAGAGAACATGAGCCAGATCCTCCACCTGACCGAAGCCCTCAACAGCGCCAAGAGAGACATGGACATGCAGACCCTGCGCATGCGCGAGCTCGAGACGATGCTGCAGAAGGAGCGGGAAGCGCGAGAGCTGGCCGAGGAGCTGGCAAAGAAGCTCGAGGAGTCGGCAAACAGCCAACCGGCCGACGTTGCAGAGATGGCCGGAGAGGAATCGCCGTTGGACCTCTCGCAGATCAAGGACGCCACCGAGCAGATGACCAGAAGGATCTCCCTCGACCTGTCCCACGCAGATCGGCTCGCACAGGAGACGGCCGCGGCGCTCCAACTCCGGATCGACTTCATGGACGAGCAGATGCGAGAGCTCCGAGAGCAGATGGAGGACTGGAAGCGCCGATGCGAGATTGCCGAGACCGAGCGCGATGCCGATCGAAAGTCCCTGGCCGATATGGTGGTCCAGCTGCGAGAGGAAGAGGCGCGACGGATTGCTCTGGAGGAGAGACGCCGCTCGCGGTCCCGGGAGACTCGCCATGCCCAGCCAGCAGACCTCGAGACGAACACCGAGGAACAGGGCGAAGAAGCAGAAGACGTTTTGACAAGACTCCCCTCCGAGTCTTCTGGGCCCACGCCCGCCAACACTAAGGCCAACGGGACATGCATGTCTGCCCTCGGCCTGGGCGATGAGCTCGCGGTCTCGCGGCCCAGTGCTGGAACGCGCCGAGCGTCTCAGCGAAGTAATACGTTGCAGGGCCAGCGACTGCAGGCCGGGCTCCCATATGCCTCCATGATCAGCGTGGTGCTGATCGGCATGGGCTTGATGGCTTATATGAATGGCTGGCAGAGCCCCCCGACGCGGATCGAACGATAATATCGAGTCATCCGAGGTCTCTTTTCTCTCTCTCTCTCTCCATCTTGGCCTCCTTCCGTTTCCCTTCATCCCTTTTTTTCCGCCGCCCGTTCTCTTCCCATCTGCGCTTCAACACCTACTTCTCACCCATATATACCCATGCCAAAACCAACGACTGTCCTCTCTTCCTTTAGCATTGTTGATCATGCTTCTTTCGGTATCGTTGCTCGATATTTCGCATGCGCATCCTTTCTCGTCTTTTTCTTTATTACGCTGGGATGAAATTTGTTACCTCTCATAACGGCGCGACACTCCATGGCACGGCATCAAGCTTTGGGAGGGAAAACGAGAAGAGAAAAAAAGAAAAACAATTTTTCATCCTCGGAAGAAGGAAGACAAAAAGACGGGACCATAAATGACGACAAGACGAGACAGTCACGACATACATACCAGCGAGAAGCGGTACATTTCGCTTTTTCTTTTGTACGATTCAGGGGCGAGGCCATTTTGCTTTTCTGTATGGATCAGGGCAGAATCACTTCCCCCCTCTCTCTCTCACCTTCATTATTATTTTCCTTTTCTCTTCTTTCAGCAGCTCCTCCCCCCCCCCCCTCCTCTTTGGGGCTCCCGCTATCCGTCACTCTCTTTTCTTCTTCTTTTCCTCCTCTCACGCTCTCTTCCTCTTTTCCTTTCCGTCTGCTTTTCTTCTATTTCTCTTATTGCTGTCTCTTTTGCAGTTTTTGATGTGGAGGGCAGCGCATGGGGCTTTGGATCTCGCTTTCGTTGACAGCGGCTTTGGGTCGGGTCGGGTCGGGTCGGGTCGTCGTGATTCACGGGACAGGGCGGAAGAGGATGGCTGATGGACGGAGACTCGCGGAGGCCACTCGAAGGATTAGCATTTCATGGCATTTTCTATCTTTTGCATAGGGGTTAATGGAACGGTCGAGGATTCTATGACTCAATCGTCGCGAGGCTCGTCTTCAGCCCTGGTCACTGGCATATGTATACGCGTGACCGTCTGCCTAAGAGTACTCCATTGATACTACTGAGTCCCATGCCTGTCCGTCTACTACTAGGTATGAGATCTTCATCCTCGCGTCCTCTTCGAGCTTGTCTCGTCCCGTCCGTGTGACAAGAACGCTCTCGAAGCCGCGACGACATGCACTCCAAGACACGTCGCTCAGCTGCTGGCCCTCCCCTTCCCCCTCCCCCCACCCCCCAGCGCGTGATAGAAGACAAGAACACGCCGCGTGCGCTTCTCGACGCGGAAGCTCGGGGATTACCCAGGACCAAGGCACATTCCCGGTCCAGGCGCTCGTCATCCGTACTGGTACTGGTACGAGTAGGAGTACTCGTATGAGAGTATACCTATCGCAGCCCTGGTGTGAGGATTCCACCGGGGGGGCGTCTCGTCCCCGCCCTGTTCCAGTCCTTATCTAGCGCGTTTTTTTTATCCCCATCAAGGGGCGAGCTGTCAAGTCACAGACATTGTTTCAAAGGGGGGGGGCCTTGTCTTGTCATGTGCGAGGATGTCAGGACTGGTAGACGTTGAGGATATTGTGGAGTTCAGCTGTGCTATAGGTAGTATCGATGTATTGTTTTATTGTTTTGATCAATGTAGGTACTGTATGTACGCTGCAGGTATCAAGGTCCTGCAAGGGTGCGGGCCGGGAGGGGATCAGCCGTTGCGCGGGAGAAGCTTATCCCTGCGTGTCTTCTGACTTGATGGGCGGGGTTGAGGTCTCGTGCGGTCTTTCTCATGGTTGACAGGTACGCGTCAGGGGCGCAGATGTGCGATGATATCATCGTCGTCGACGTCGTCTTGGGCTGTTGCATGTCTCGTGAAGATGGAGATGGAGTTGGAGATGGAGTTGAGATTGTGCAATTGTCGCTTTTGGAAATACTGGTCTAGGGTAGCTGCCGAGCGGAGGGACCTACCCTGTAGGATCAATGCGGGTGCGGGTGCGGGTGCGGGGAAGATATGTTGACGATTGATAAGGCGAGCCCGGAGCAAAAGGTCCGCGCCGAGATGGAGGGGACGCGATGACGAGCTTCAATCTCTGCCTCGATTCTGACCACTTTCAGCCTTGCCATCTCCAGCAGCAGCAGCAGCAGCAGCAGGCATCCTCGGCAATTGATTCCACCACCTTTGACCCGACCACCGACGGCACTCAGCAAAGTTCGCGGGACCGAACCAGCACCTCGATCGGCCTGAGGATTTGTCACGGCGCCGCTTGACCTCAGGCGGGCTCGCAGCGTCATCGACCGTCGAGTGTCTCACGTCCTGACTGGCACTGACAACAAGCATTCTGTGACCATCTGTGCGGGAGAACCGGCACCGAATGCAAGGCACAACGAGCTTCCCAACGCATTGAGGCACGGGACCGCGGAGTTCGCACGACGGAAAGTCCACGGGCACGCCCCCGAGACGATACGAGACGAAGCGAAGTGTGCGCATAACGAGGGGCAACGGCCAACGGGAAATAAAACGTCCAAGTTACCGAGATAGACAAGGAAGGAGAAAAGTGAAGGAAAAAAAAAAAAAGGTTCAAACGACAGTCATGCCCGCGTTCCAACAGAACAGGTTCCGCCCCGAGAGGCTCGCGTCGGCGCCGGGCCGCTTCGCCGCGCAGTACCGCGCGCTCATCCACAAGCGGCCCTTCCTGTCCTTCGGCCTGCCCTTCGTGGCCGTCATCATCGCGGGCTCCTTCGTGCTGACGCCCGCGACGGCGATCCGCTACGAGAAGCACGACAGGAGAGTCCGCCGGATGAGCAGGGAGGAGGAGCTGGGCATGCGCAGGGGCGCGCGCAAGGTCGACATGAAGGACGAGTACTACGTGCGTTTGCGCCCTCCAACTCCAAGAGCCCCTTCACACTTCCGCCCACCTACCTATCTGGGATGACATCGTGGCGCGGGCTTGCAGGGGCGGCGTGGTGGATGATGATGATGATGGGGGGGATGGGACAAGTCCAGAGTCCACGTCTTGATGGCTGATGGCTGACGACGATGCGAAATCTAGAGGCTTGCGGGTCGCGACCTGGACAACTGGGAGCAGAAACGGGTCGAGCGACTCCCCGGCGAGAGCGACGGCGTTCTATAATTGTCAACGGCCCAAATCTCAACTGCTCGACCTCGACCTCGACCTCGACGTCCGCGCACCGACCTACCCCCCGTTCCTTAATTACACAGGCGAGGCGAGCGCAAGAAACAGGAACGCCCAGAGGGCCCAGGAGGAGGGCAGGAGAAGCACGATGAGAACGTGGCATCTCGGGCGTTTTTTTTTTTTTTTGTGTGTGTGTGTGTGTGTGTGTGTCTCTTCAGATCCGGGGTACGGCCATCAAGCCTCTGGAAAAGCAAAGCAATTGATCCATGGAGTGCGTTTGTGCCGCGGGGGTGGCACTACCACCAAGATTGCGTGCAGAGCTGCGAGGTTCGAGGACGGAGCAGCGACCGCCGCCGGGCGCCAACATCACGCGTGTTGCTGCACGGAGCACGCGGTCGGCATTTGCTTTTTTCTACTGTTTTGCTTTGCCTTGTCTTGCCTTGCTTTGCTTTGCTTTGCTTTCACTGCTCTGCTCTGCTCTGCTCTGTTTCGTTCTGTTCCTCGGCTCTCTGCGGAGGGCGTCAGCCGTGGCTCCTGTTCATATCGATCCCTATTCCACGGGGTTCTCCGTGCGCGGCGGGAGAAAGGGGGAATACCGTTTAACTTGGGGAATGGGGATTGGGAGGGATGCGGCCGATCTGATGCAGAGACACTGCAGGCACGGCGTATCCGTCTACATACCTGCCATGCTCCAGGTCTCATCCAGGAACTCGAGCATGGTGGCGTGTTCGCAATTCTTCCCTCTCTTGGTCCTTTCTTCTTTTCTTTTCTTTTCTTTTCTTTTAACGTGACGAGCACGCAAGGTCTGGTACTCGTACCTCTTTTCCCCCTTGGCTCGGACGACGTTGGGCGGGCCCTGGCAGTCCCGGGCCCGAGACGTTGGGAAGGCGTGCAAAGGCGCGTTTTGACGGCAGCAAAGAGGGAAAAAGGGGGGGGGGGGGGGGGGGGGGGGGAGGCAAGAGGAATTTGGTGGAAAGGACTTGAGCATCCACGCGCAGGCGGGCACAGTCACCGACAAACACGGCCGTAGCAGTATCGACTCCGTACAGACGCAGAGATAAGAGGGGCGTGGGGGACGAGGACGAGGACGAGGACGAGGACGAGGACGAGACAAGGGCATGGGTGCGGGAGGATCAATTGTTTCTGCCCGGTCATAGCAGGAGGACGGAAGGGCCTGGCGGCGGAGCTGAAGCTGGAGGAGCAGGGCCCGGGAGAGGGCGAATCAGGATTGTGACATTGATTGATGTCAGGGCGCGGGCCTGTGCCAGGTTTTGCGGAGGACAGAGTGCTGCCACTGGTAAAGGTGTGGGAGATCTCTTTGGGGAGGGAGTTCGCGGGACACAGACACAGGAGCAGGAGCAGGAGCAGGATCAGGATCAGGAGGAGGAGGGGGGACAGGAGAGGAGGAGGACGGTGCTCGGTACTGCGTAGTCTAGAGCGATCTCAGACATGCCAAAAAGAGCTTCTCGTCGTACGATTCTATACATAGACCGGGCCTGTGCTGGTCCTGTAAGAGAAAAGAGCAGAGCAGAGCAGAGCAGAGCAGAGCACAGTGAGGCCAGGCGAGGACCAGGAGGACCAGGAGGGCCGGGAGAGTCCAGCAAGTCGGGAAGAGCGCATCAACGTCAGGAAGCCAGAGGCGTGTTGCGCAGTCTCGGTGGCCGGGCCAGGAGGGCGGTGAGCACGGTGGGCGGATGGACTCCATACCCCATACACTCCGTACACTCCGTACACTCCATATACTCCATATACTCCATATACTCCGTATATGGAGTATACGTATGATGTCTGGTACTCGTACTCCTACTCCTGCATCTGCAATCAGGGACGAGCCGCCACGCCCGTCTCGCATCAGGCGTTGGTGGACGACACGATGCGCCGCGACGGTGAGGAGCGAGGTGCGAGGTGCGAGGTGCGGGCTGTTGGTCGGGCGGCTTTGCCGACAATTGGCATCTTGCGCGCGTTCCCCCCCCCCTCCCCCCCCCCCCCCAGCCCCCGGTGAAAGAGTGAAAGACGCAGGTCACGATGGGGGCGAGCACGGGGAGCGAAGCAAGGCAGGACGGGACGCGGTATACGAAAACCTCCGTGCATGCTCGCAGGTCCCAGCAATGTGGTTCGGCCGCGGATTTGCCTTGGTAGTGCATCGAATCCTTCACGGGGTCTATCCAAGCCGGCGGAACACCGAGGGCGTTGGTGTTGGTGTCGTGTCGTGTCGTGTCGTGTCGTGTCGTGTGCTCTGTGCTGCGCGATCCTGGAACGGGCATGAGCTGCGTCGGCGAGCAGTCGTCTTGCAGAGGGTGAGGCTGTCACGAGCTTCGGCTCTGTCTGGCTCGTACCAATACTACTCCGTACACAAGTCCTTTGCACATGATGGCAGACGCTCGGCTCAGCTATGCAGGGCGCGCGAGCACTGGAGACCGTACATAGGTACTGTACGGTAGTATGCACGAGGAGTACTCGTACGGGGTGTGCCTTTCGCTGTGCGACTGAAGAAGACAGACCTGCAGTAGACGCGTACCCCGTAGTCCGTACTTCTCACATCCGGACAATATCCTCGTGGATGGCGATGGCGATGGCGAAGGCGGTAATCGTGCACTGACGGGTCGTGACCGGCCGCTCCGACCCACGCCTCGGGGCCCAAGAAACCTGCTACTCGTAGCAACTTGATCCGAGAGTGGAAATTGGAACTCCCCCAGCCGCGATTGGTCTCCTGGTCCATCCGGATGCGGCAGACATGCGAAGGAGGACTCGCCTCGCCGGCGCTGGGAAACATCAAAATGAATTGATCGATTCAAGTCAAATGGCTCCCGTTGGCGCTGCGGGCCTCCGGCCGGGCTTGCGGATCAAACAATGGCTTCGTGGGGATGGTCGGAAGTCTAAACGCGGTCACCGCGGCGCCGCCGTGCAAAATGAGGACTGATGCCTGCGCGCTGCGACCCGTTTGGAGTGCTCGTAGTACTCGTACCGAGTACTCGTAAGAGGAGTATTCCGCACATACGGGGACGAGTAAGGGGACGAGTACGGGGTATCCGCGCCAGCGTCCCATTGTGATGACTCGTCCATCGTGTTGTGATGCGGGGTGGATGCTCCCCCAACGACCACGCATGCAGAGCTCGCCCTGCATCTCGAGTCTGGGGGGGTCCGCTCTCTCCATTTGATGCTCCGGGGGCGACAGGACTGATTCGCTGCGTGACCGAGCGGGCGTCACTCGGCCAAAGCAGCGCGCGAGGAGGAGAGGAAGAAGAAGAATGATGAAGCGCCCCCGTCGCCGTCCATGCTGCATGTGGAATGACGGCTCTGGATCCTGCGACGGCCACAGGCTCGAAGAAAATGAGGGCAATGCAACTTGCATATGCGCTGATCCACGTCGATGCATCTATCGATGGCCTGACAAGCGATGGATGCATGGCTTGATGCTCGGTTAATCGCATGTGCCAGGCACGCAGCCGACGACAAAGACGGAGGCACACGCACACGCCCCCTCCATGAAATGCCTGTACTCCGTGCTGCTCCCCAGAGCTTGGGAAGCTGCTGTTGTGAAGTTGAGGTTCTCCAATATGCATGTTTCCCGTACCTGCGGTATCATCGGCGACCAGCTGCTCGCGTCCGCACCGGTGAGATGTTACTCCGCAGATCCCCTCTTCGCTCCTCTGTCATGCTGACGGCTCGGGGGGGGGGGCGTGATGAGAGAGGGCGTCGCGTCGACGCCAATGGCCCTCTTTCTGTTGGCGTCGGCGCGTGTAAACTCAATTCGAATCCGGAGGAGATGCCCGAGGACGTGCCGCAGACGAGTGAAATGCCGGCATATGCGGATTACCCCGTACGGATGCGAGCACAGGACGCTAATGACGGACAAGGCAATATGCTTCGAGCGGATGGCGCGGATCGATGTACGGAGTACGGAGTACTCCATATTCCGTACTCGTTCGTAATGGGGGGATGCAGCATGGCTCCTTTGTCGAGCCGGCGCGTTGGGTCTGGCGGGTACGAATAGTAGAAGAAGATATTGGTGGAGCAAACATGCGGGACTTGAAGCTGCGCGGATCCCGGTCGAGCTGCGCTTCCCGACCCAGTGGTCCGAGGCCCGCAAACATCCATTCCATTCTGCATTCGAACGAGCGAGATTTGGGGTGAGAGCACTCCGTACTGGTGCGGAATAGGCGGGACCCTCATCAGTTCATGGCATCGCGGCCTGTGATTCGTAGAGCACCGGTGATCCGTGAAGACGGCGGCCGCCGGACCGGCACTCGAGCGGTGACCGAGGACCCGAGTGCGAAGATATTCGGGAGGCTCTCTTTGTTTGCCTGCTGCAGACACAACTGAATGTGGCAAGTTTGGTTTCCAACGCTCGAGCCACGATCCCAAAAGAGAGCCGTAAAAGAGCATACGAGCACAGGCTGGCTCTCCCTCTTTCTCTTTTTTTTCCCTGTACGACAAGGCTCGCTAATATCAATCAGATTTTTAGGCTCACTAGTGGTGCTTGTAGTTCAGGTCGAGGAAAGCAATTCATGTCTCGTGCGTAAGGGTGAAAAGGGAGAGACAGGAGAAGAAAGCGGCCAGCCTTGCAGGCAGGAGGACATGGATCGTGAACGACGAATCTGCGATGCCGGGTTCGCGAGAGACGGCCATGTGCTCTGCTGGGGGGGGCTACTAACCGGTAATCCGTGCGTACGAGTATGTACGAGAGGTAATACATATTCATGTATGTACGATTACTCCGTAAGAATTGGTGCATTTGGCACCCCGGCCTGCGCAGCCTCTCCTGCTGAGCAGCCCCTGCTCGCTCCCAACGCGGAGCCATTCCCCAAGAGGTAGGTTTTTGGATGCTTCCGTATATCTCGCAGAGCTCGCAGAGAGCGCGACAGGGGTCACGTCATTCCTGATGCAGAGGAGTTTCTTGCATCTTGCTGATTCGCAGGCCGCGGGCTCCTGCTGGGCATCGGCTGGTTCGGTACTCGTGCTCATGCTCGTGCTCGTGCTCGTACGCTCAACCAGGGAGGGATTTCCCGATTCCCTCCCATTCCAGGGGAGAGGGACGACGCATTGATCGATCGATCGGTCTGCGATGGAGAGGGTCCGTCGAGAAGGGGATGCCGAGATCTCGGGGGCCTCGAGCTTGTTTCTTGGCGGGCCTCGGGGTGGTGAGTGGCCAGGAAAGAAAGGGAGACCGGCAATCGTCGAGATCATGGTATCCGCATCGATCGGGTGCAAGAGGACCAATCAAGGGATTCAAAGCAGCGGCGGTGATGGCCTGACAGGCCGAGCTGGAGGACCAGCAGCTGATGGTTGGAGGTTGAAGTTGAAACGAAACTTGAGAAAGAAGGAAATATTTTCAAAAATAGGTAAACATCAATCAAGCCGGGGAAGGTCGGATGCGCGTGGCTCCTGCCAGATGTCATTCGGAGCACGAGCGCGCCTGCCTCCCAAGTTTACAGCAATCATCGTATAGGGTAGGTGAAATAATCGCATTCAATTGACATATGGACTGGAACTTCAACTCCAACTGACCTCGATCACGGGCTGTGACTCCATCCACGCCACGGATCGAGGCTCCGAGGCCATGGATCCATTGTCTTTCAAAGATTTGCAAGCTCAGCAGTCGATGGATCGAGCCGGCCATGGTCGAGGTAAGGCCCCGCGAATTTGGAATCACCAAGACATGTACATAGCATGTGTTTACTGACCGCAGCACAGGCAATTGGCCAGGCACCCCGAGTCTCGCATGACTCGCCGCCAGACAAACACCGGCAGCTCGCGAGCCATATGGAGGCACATCCAGGTAGTCAACAGGTTCAGGTTCACCGAGGCCTCGAAAAGAAGAAAAGAAAAAAAAAGGTCAAAGGGGAAAAAAGTCAAAAAATCAGACATCGACGATGCGCTGTCCCTGTATGACCTACATTGGAGAATCGCGCCAAGCCTCACCGACAGCATGATCCCTACCCCGCTGATGCGGTTCTGGATCAGAATCGAGCCATGGCGCATGAACTACCGAAGGGGGCCCATCCCCTCGCAATCACAGGCAGCTCTGCAATATGGATTAACTTCGATGGACCGGGTCGAGATGGAGGCAAGTCCAGCGTCGGCGTACCAGACCTTGATTAACGGAGATGGGATGCTTACTTTTGCGGGCCAGTGGCAATGCTAGGAATCTACCGGCATCTACGGAGTACTCCATACTAAACTTAGTGTACTCCGTACTCTGGACTAATACTCCGTATATCGACTCACATCTCCTCGAGATCATGGCTGCGGGGCTTCATTTGCTGGCCTCCCGGGACTCGTCCTCGTACGGGCACGAGCGCGGCGTGCCGAGAGCCTCCTCCCCATCCGATCTCCGATCCCATGCCATCTACGGAGTACTGACATGGCATCAATCACAACTACCGAGGAATACGGCGCCCACCCCCCCC
>NIGB01000010.1:593576-618402 GCA_003055145.1 Escovopsis weberi
CCCCCCCCCCATCATCAGCAAGAGGGGCAAGGGAGGTGGAGAACAAAAGGAAAGGAGACCAGGAAAAAAAAAGCAAGAGACCGACGATCTCTTCATTACGAGCACTGCTGAAAGAAAGAAAAAAAAAAGACAATATTTTGGAGAGCACAGTCCGAGCTAGTCGCAGCAACGCAGGGATGTCCGTCGTCAGGTAAGCAGTCTCCATCGTCTTTCTTTTTTTTTTCTCTTTGGCCCGTCCCGTCTTACAGAGTCAGAGACTCGGGGACGGCCCCTGTCCTCTCTCTGTGACTGGTATCGTACAGGTGCTGGCATTGCTGCGAGCCGACGACTCACGATTCACGACTCACGACTCGAGGTCGAGGTTCAGAGACACAATGGATGACTGCTACTCCGTGCCCCGTACAGGTACTCGTACGCAGAGCGCGGGAGGCACGTGGGGAAGGGGAGGAGTGAATGCCCGGGGGGGTGGAATTAAGAAACCATCGGTCCCGTACCCGTAAACCTCTTGGTGATGAGTCGCCATTCACGTATCCGTACTCCGCGCTCCGTACTGGCATTGGAAATTTCCACGCCGATGGCCTCAGACACTGTACGTAAAAGATGTTGACTCGAATCGAGTCGAGAAAGAAGGAAGAGAAGGGGGGGGGGAATTGCTCATTGTGATTCACCAGAGGCCCCGACCGTCAGTGGTGCGGGGATTCGTACTCGGGCCTGGAAGTGAGGAGGTGAGGTAGCGCCTCCCGCCGCTGTCTCGAGGTGTGAACGGCGATAGAGACTGCATGTCAAGGTGGGGATGAGTGAGGCCGGCTGCGAGAGTCTTATGCAGGGGGAGCCGGCGGGCGTGCGGAGGCGAGAGCACTTCAAGCACGAGTCGGTACTCGTATGTGCGAGCACTCCGTTTTCCGTACTCCGTACCCCCTGAGATCAATTGTGTCAATCACCCCGGCCACTCACCGAGGTGGTGTGAGCCGGTGAACTCTTTTGAGGCTCGCGGTGAGAGAACCGAGGGCCGGCCGAAAGGAAGCTGTGAATGGCCCGGAGTACGCAAGGCCCCCCCCCTCCCCCCTCTCGCACAGATTGCGCGTCGGCGAGGCGTGAGTGGGAAATGGCCAGATGGTGATGATGGCGATGATGCTGGTGATGCGATTCCCGCGACATACCCGAGCCCGCACCCGCGCCGCACAGAGCTCGCGGCTCCCCGTGCAGCGGCGCACGTCCTGGGCTCGACCGGGATGAAGCCGGACTCGCGAGCATTTTTCTTGCCTCTCCTCCCTCATCCCTCATCCCTCACCTTCTTCTCTCTTCGCATGGACCGACCTGGTATCCCAAGGTACTCGTACTCGACCAGTAGTACGGAGTAGTGGCGGACACAGGGACGGACGGACGGACGAATATAGCGCTGGCGTAGGTAATTAAGCCAGGCCGGCCCGTACTCGTATGACGTTCAGCCTGGCAGGGGTCGCGATCTCGCGAGGACGAGGGTCTGCTCGTAATGCACTCGTACCCATCGTATGTATGTACGAGCACGGGGCCGTTCACCGATTGTGCAAGCAGCCGTTCTGCCCCGTCGCACCGAGTCCATACTTCGTGAAGTTGTGCTCGAGTCCTCCGTGGGAACACAAGCCAAGCACAAGGAAGCAAGACCGGTTCGCGCAAGGCCATCGTGCAACGCGCACAGCATGAGCACGACCCGGCGTGACTCCATGGGCCCCCCCTTTTTTTGCACTTGGCTCCCGGCATCCTTTTTGCCTTTCGATCTGCCCCAGCATCGAGTGCGCAGGCTGCGCCGGGTTGGGGGAGAGGGGAGGAATCTCTCGGCAGATCAGATGTAATCTTGGTGTCTTGGCCAGCGCAGAGCCTTCCCCTCGCTCCCCCTCCCAATATGCCCATCCAATCCCGATGGCAGACTCGACCAGATTTGCCATAATAATGTAAGACGGCGTGAGATGGATGGATTCCTCCCCCCTCCCTCTCTGCGATATTGTCGAACCCGCGATGGCGATTCATGTTCTTAAATCCGATCCACGGCACATTAAAGCCATCAATAGGCCCGATCCCTACCCCTCCCAGCACGCGATGCTGGGCTCTGACTCGGCACAGTACGAAAGTGATGTGCAGCGGGATCCCTGAAATTGGCAAGTTCTCGGCCGACCAATCCGTGAATGCTCGGAGACGAATATCGCACACAGGTGCAAGGTAGTGTACAAGTACTGAATAGTGGTTTTCGCAGCACTCTTTCGTTGTGTTGGTCGGCCAGGTCACAGGAGAAGAAGGACAGGGAGCAGCCGAAAAATCACGGCCAACGATTCCTTCGTTTTGCTGGGTCGATGATGCACCGCGAGCTCGAGCGGCGTCCGTGTTGTCTACCTCATACTCGTACGGGCCCGTCTTCGCTCGAGCATCTGCATGCCGTCGTCCGCCTGCCATTCGCATTCGCCCACATCCTGTACCTGAACGATGCTCTGTTGGCCCGCCTGCACGCCCCTCTGCGCTGCAGCGGTGGATTCCGTCAAGCTCTGGATCCTCTCGGTGTTGTTGGCCTTGGTGTATTGGCACGGCTGTCGGCAAGCAGCGTGCTCAGTTGGAGACCGAAAAGAGAAAGAAAAGGACGAAAAAAAAAAAGAAAAGAAAGAATAAGAGAAAAAGGAAAAGGAAAGTATGACATCGTTCGTCAATCAGGACATTCGGCATTCGCCCGCAAAAGCAGGAGAGCGCGCACGGGTTCATGCTCGCATGTATCATGGATGAGCGCAGAATCGAGAGGTTTGCGGGCAGCCGACCCTGCATATCGCGGGCTCGATGCATGTCCAAGGATGCATCATGCCCCCCCTCGTCCTGCAGAGGATATTGAGGCTGCGATGCACTCTGGGCCGCTGATTGGCGCGAAGCTGGAGGATTATGCAGCAGCCGGGATGCCGTTTATTTTATTGAGGGTTCAAGGGCTTTGGCCGGCATAGTCATCGACTTGCCACAGATTGACTGAATTACTCGTAAGCGGGTGAGATCAACTATTTCTCGAGGATATTTTCTCCTTGTTGAGGGGACCTCGGGAGGCTGCGCCACGCTGAAAGGCGGGCGGGGAGTGCCAGATCGGCGCGACGAAAGCGCACGATCACGCGCCTTGGTGTCAAGAAGCGATACCAAGAAATTAAAGGGCACCCGCGGGGTTGGAATGCCCTTTTCCTCTCTAGTACTCCAAGGTGTTAGCACGAAAAGGATTTCAGCACGGGCAAGAGGGTGGAGGAAGGGTAGAGTCATGGAATCGCGCTGGAAAGCGGAGGGAATGAGACCGTCACCGAATGTCTGGAGGATTCTTCCCGCCCGCTTCTGGGCGCCGCGCGCTCTTCACGATGTTGGCACCGCCTCCATGGAGAAGAGGGGGAGACTATGTCGGGCGCTGAAATCTGGGCCGTGTTGGATCCTCCCGCCAAATCAAATCAGGGTCCTCCGCCCAATCCAAATCAATCCAATTAGATCGATGGAGTCAATTGGAGCACTGGATGCCCGGGCCCCAGCAAATGCCATGATCTCCATAGAAAAAAACGTATACATATGTATAACATGCTCGTGCTAAATCCAGGTACAGGAACCGGACACACATAGCGTAACAGTGAGACAGCTGGTGGATTTGAGGGGGAGAGACTCTGGAGAAGAGACACTGCAAAAAGGAATAGGGGATGGGACGACGACCACGACCACGGAGGAGGATGACACGGCGGCAACGACGTAGTAACTTACGTGTGCGTACCCTAACTCAAACTCTACTATCCGGCTCGCGCGCGAAAAAAAAAGGAAGCATCCGTGGACGAGACGAGACCGAGATTCACGGTCTCAGGCGCTATTGCAAGCGGGAAGGCCCGCGTCCAGGGCGTCGCGATGCCCCCCTCTGGCGAACTCGAAAGCAGTCCACGGAAAATGCTGACAAACGGAGCAGGAGAGCCCATATCATGCCCTCGAGCAGTCATGCGACTGGCGACGCAGGCAGCGACGCGCACGACAGAGAGGGTCAAGGGGGGACCCCCGCCAAGGAAGGGGGGGGGGGAGAGCAGGCATCTGAGGCCTGGCCGCTGGCCATCGTGGGTCCAGGTCGCCGAGCAATTTCTGCAGCTCGAGGCATGCTTGCAGCAGCATCAGCAGTGGCAATGCGAGTATGTATGAATGTATGTACATACGAGCTTGTACTCCGTAGCAGCGTGCAGACGAGAGGGACGCGGCACCAAGGAGCAGAGCTGCCCGCTCGTGATGCGGAGTCAGTGCGCTGGGCTGAAGTCGAGGTTGCACCGGGATGGATCATGGAGGGAGAAGGGCTGGCGCTATGCCCGGCGCGGCAAGGCGTGTGTCGATTGATCTCTCTACTCCGTACATACGGAGTACGCACCCCGGCATCTCCAAGAGGTTGCCAACATTGAACTTGTTGAAGTTCTGTCTGTACATACTCGTACCTGTACCGGAACGGATGAGTGAGGCATCGTCTGAAGTACGGGACGCTCGTACCTTTTCTTTTCCCTTTATACCTTGATTTCTCTCCAGGGCAATTGTGGGTAATTAGACCTGGCTGACGAGAGCAGCGCTGGGCGGGGAGATCGTGATGGATGCGGATCTCCATGATTGCTGATGCGAGCTGAAGATGATTTGACTTCGCCCCGGCTTAATTATTTGAAAATTCTGCGTGTGCGTGCGGGATACTTGCATGAAATTGCATAATTGCATAATTGAAGGGCTGCGACCCCGTATCATCTCAACATTGACGATGCTGGGCAGGTGCATCCTCCGCTCTTGCCAGGCACAGGAACGGCCAGGAACGGCCAGGAACGACCTGCCGCGGGCGGCGGCAGAGACATGCGACATGCAACACTGCAATTGCCTTGTTGGCCTCGGCCTGATCGCACTTGCGGAGTTAGTCTTCTGCAGGTACCGCCAGGTCGTCGGAGCCTCGGGGGCTCGCCGAGGCCGTGCGGCCGGCCTCTCACTCTGAGCACTGCAAGTTGTTCGCAGTCAGTAGTACTCGTTCTCAGACACACACACACACACACACTCTCTCTCTCAAATTCACGGATTCATCAATCCATGATCATGGGGCATTGATGCATTCATCAGAGAAGGTACCTACTCCGTGTCTCTGACTCGGCATAATGCGCATGTGCCTCCTTCCAAGACAAAGGACCCCCCACTCCCTCGCTCCTGCCCCACTGCCCACCCTCGGCATCTCCACTCGCTCCCCTCCGAATCAGGACTAGCGCGTCATTCATCCCTCCCTCTCTTTTCTCCCCCCCCTTGGAGTCTCGATGGCTTCAACATTTTCCCAACACACACCACACGCCCCCCCCTTTTACGCCCCCCCCCCCTACCCCCTGGCCCTGGCAGCGCCCTCCTCTCCCCTTCGATCCTCAAACCTTGCAAAGACCCAAGCCTCGAAGAGGTGCGCCTGGCTATCGTGATGCCATCTGAAAAGAGTAAAAAAAGACGAGGTATAGATGTACCCTGTCCCTCCGACATATATCTGATTGCTTCCCCTCCTCCATCCTGCAAATCGGCTCTAACATCATCACCAGCATCATCATCATCGATCTCAACAATTGCATCAAAGCATCTCTCATCAACATCATCTCACCAGAGATCCCACAACAATCTCTCATCAATAACTACTACTACTATTCTCTCCACATCAACCACACAACACTCTTCACAATGAAGTTCTGCGAAACCCTCGGCGGACGCAAAAAGTCCAGGGATCTCCACATCAGAAAGATCTCCTTCTCCGGCAGCTCCGTCTCCTCCGGCTCCTTCTCCTCCACATCCTCCTGCTCCACCGCCCGCGGCGACGACTCCAGCTCCCTCAACTTCGACCCCCTCGCCCTGCATCCCACGTTCCACGCGCCCCCGCGCCTGCACAACCGGCCCTTCATCCCCCTCGACGGCCGCCGATACCAGGACGTCTCCGCCTTCTGCGACGACAGCGAGGACGACCACAGCGACGTCGACTCCCACCCCAGCCTCCTCCACCACAACCAGCGCCGCCGCCGCTACCACACCCAGGCCGCCAGCGCCGCCTCCGACGAGGAGGACCGCATGGGCATGATGCCCTCCGCTGCCGCAGCCGCCGCCCAGGAGGAGAGCTGCTTCTTCGCCATGCACCTCGCGCCCCGGCCCCAGCTGCCGCCCTCGCGCTGGTCCGAGTCCACCATCGCCACCATGCAGACCTTTGACGAGTTCGGCGCCCCGACGAGCGCCTCCATGCTCTCGGTCGCCGGCGGGCCCGCTGCCTGCGCGGGCGAGGGCGCCGCCGAGACCACCAGGACCCAGCGCCCGGGCATGAAGCACATGGACACCTTTGAGCACTTTGTCAAGCGGGGCGGGTGGAAGAGGAGAGGCATCGTCTTCCACAGCGAGGACATGGCCGGCGCCTTTGCCGAGCTCCGATAGCCTTTCCTCTACCTACTGTTCCCCATCCTCCCTCGACATGACCGCCACCACCACCACCACCACCACCATCATCATCATCATCATCACCACTCCCCTCTTCCTCTATTACTTCTTTCTTCTCTTCTCGCTTTCCTTGTTTTCCTTTGTCTACCAAGTCAACGGCTTCCTATTATGGCTTTTTTATTATTCATCACAATCTGTTACGCCTTGTTCATGACCCGGAGTTATATACCCCCCCCACGAGTTTCTGGTTTGCTTTTCTGGGTTGATATCTGTTGGTCTCTTTTGTCGAAAAGTCGGTTATACCATGGGTTCCTGTCTAGCATAGCATCATCATCGCACACACTCATTTCCGAGTATTTTTTTTTTTTTCTACTTTCTTTTTTTTTCTTGTCTTCACTTCGCATCTTGTCTTGGGCACAACATCCCAACTCTTCCTGTACATAGTAGCAGTAGCAGGACACGGTCCAGATTGAAAAGCAAAAACGGGGGCGAGAGGCACATCGCATCGCATATCCAGAATACAATATTCTCACAGCATTCCAAGCATCCATAATTATCCAGTCTCTGATCTGTTCCTGGTGATCCTACTCCATACTAACCCTCTCCCTCCATCGCACGATCCAGCCGCTCCTCCACGTGATGTTGCCAGCCATTGATGTGATCCACGTCCATGCCTGGACTCTGCTTCTAGAGCATCGTCGAGGAATGCGCGTCACCTTTCCAGACCCGTTGACGTGACGTGACCGACGTCTCCCCGGTAAGCGGCCTCGCGAGTAAGAGGGCTATGCCCACGCCAAGAATAGCCATGACACACACACACACACACATACTCTTGTCAGACGGGTAATACTGGAAACAATGATGACAACACCCTGGCATCCATACCAGTGGTACGGTGTAGTCCGAACGGAGTACTCCGTACTCGTACTGGTGGATGATGTCCAGGGACAGGTATTTTACGCCGCGTCATCGCGGACGGGGCCAACGCATGCCGGATCTCGTCTTACCCGGGGCGACGGCTTACCGGCACTCGCAATCACTGCACACGATTCTGTATAGACTATGGAGTATGGATTACGAGTATGGAGTTCGGACTACGGACTACTCCGTGGGGAGCACAGATCCGCAGATTGCAATGTCGATGGCCCCCTCCCTAATTCCGAGGGTGCTGACTGCTCTCGGTCGTTGATCCGAAGAGGCGGGCCGCCGCCGGGGGGGGGGCTTTGACGTCGCCACGATCGAAAACGCCATCATTCTCGAGATCCGGGCCAGATTACCTGTAAGATCATGGGCACGGGCTCAGCTTACGGGCCACAGGTGCACCAGGGACGTCAGGAGAACCAGCTCGCATTTCTCGTTCCGGTGCTCCAAGTCCCGTACCAGGACGATGTGCGTGAGATCATGGTGAGAGGTCTCCGGCGGTGTACATCTGCTCAATGTGTCTGGAATCCTGTTGCTCGTTGGGGATCAGGCATGAAGAGTCTCTCCGTCGGAACCAATGGCTGACCGCGTTTCAGGGAAGCGGGAATGGCGAGAGAGAAAGAAAAGAGAGGAGCCAAAAGGAAGAAGGGGGGGAAAGCAGAGCATGGAGAAGAAAGAACAAGTTCCCGTGAACGGTAGAAGGCCGCTTGGCCGCGAAGCGTTAGCACCCCAGGCCGGCCTTGAATGCTGCAGACAAGTTCGCAGCTGATCTGATACAACAGCCGAACATGTTCGTCCCCATTGCTTTTCTGGTCCCCGGACGGGGAGCGGACCGCATATGGCGAGCTGGCCGGGTCGAGCTGAGCGTGCGCTCACCGAATGTTCAGCGCGTTCACAATCGTGTCCGAATAGGCTAATCGAGTAAAATCAACCGAGCAAAGGGAGCCAGAGACACTCATCACGCGTAGCTCCGTACAGCCTCATCATCTCTTGTCTCTGGGCCTTGATCATGCACTGTTCTTCTCCGTACTCGTACTCCGTACAGACCAATGGATAAGCAGCGGAACTCGAGAAGCAAGGGAGCCGTTTCAACGCAGACCGACGATTCCGTCCCTCCGAGATCATGCGGACGCTCACCTTCTCCCCAACCTGCTCCAGGCCCACAAGGAAGCGTTTTACTGTGCGTCAGAAGGATCGTCATCGGACCCCTTGTCTGGCACAGGCCTTGCATAGACTGTCTGGAGGAATATACGTGATACACGCATACATGCAGCCACAGAACCCAACGCCGCATAGGATGAGGCTGGCCGCGTATCGTATGATGGCGGGCAAAGGGCGCGAGCTGCGGATGACGACCCCTTGCTGCGTTTGCCGAATCCACGTGGGTATATCCAGTCTCACGATTGTGGGTTCCTGGTGCCTTGCCTATGCCTGGGCCTGTGCCTGGGACCTGTGCTTGTACCTGTCAGACTCCATTTGTACATATGCACAGCTGCGCTGGAGAAGGGATGCTTGGAGCTCGCCCTTGCGTTGGGACGAGGTCAGCCGCAAACTAGCTCGAGAGCGGAGGCTGTTCGATGATGATTCCGGGTGCCACGAAAAGGAAGAGTCTGGTACCTTCGAACATGGTAAGCAGAACAGAAAGGGAGAGAGGGGGGGAAGAAGGGGGGGGGGGGGGGGGGGGGGGTGAGCAGGGCTGTCACCTGTGTGACTTGTCTGATTCTGGCAGCGTTCTACCGGCACGGAAGGATTGGTGTATGACAAATCGTGGCAGCGTGCCGTGTCGGATTGAGTCAACGGATTCGATGGATTCGATTGAATGGATTCATTCATGATCTGACGTATTCGTGTGCCCGCGCCTTCTGACTCATACATCGCAAGCTGCGACAGGCTAGCAGGCAGCCTTGCCAGGGACTTGTGGCAGTAGAAGGCAATAGATCCTCATCAAAACAGAACGGAATTGAGAAAAGCACTCGAGGCGAGCATCAGGCTCACCATAGCCGGCGCTGGTAGTACACAGGCTCCTGGCCATGCGCCAGCCTCTGGATCTCCTCCTTGATCATCCGCCTGCGCTGCGCCCTGCTCACGGGCGCCTTGTCCTTGGACAGCGGATCCGGGTTCTCAACGGCCCACGCCTTCTGCGCCGCCTGTGCCGTGATCTGCTCCATCATCTTTATCTGCTTGCGCGTCGCCTTGCCGCCTTCCACGAGCACATCCCCATCCCCATCCTCATCCTCATCCCCGTCTCCTGTATCAGCAGCAGCAGGACCAGCAGGTGCGACTTCTTGGTCCGCATTCGACGAAGGCTGCAGCTTGACCTCTACCGTGGGCTCGGACGCGGCGAACAAGTCGCGCTGTTCGAGGATCGAACGCTCCGCCTCGCTTTCCAGCAGCACGATTGTGCCGTCTTGAAGTGTGACGGGCACCGGCCTGAAACGCTCCGGCAGCTGCGCAAGCGGGGACTCTCGCGGCCGGATGGCGGCGCGGAGCTGGCGCAGTGTGCGCTGCTGGATGGTGTAGCCGCTGAAGAAGAGCGCCAGCGTGCACAAGATGACTGCGATAGACCCCTTCAGCTTCTTCTCAATCCACCTTCTGATACCCGGAATAGCTCCTGAGCCGCATCCGCAGGGATCAGGTCAAATGCTTATGTAGGATACCTACGGCATCCCGGAGATGGCTGGGGTGGGTTTCATATGGCGGGATGCAGCGTACCGGTGAATGCGGTCGCCAGGACCGAGACGGCGCTCGAGGTGAGGAGCAGCTTGCGCATCTCTGGGGATCTCAGGCTGGGCCTTGCTCGTGTGACTCTCGCCCCGAAAATGATCGGCGGACCTAGACAGATCACGATATTATCGAAGGATGGATGGAGGAAGAAGAAGAAGAAGAAGAGGAGGAGGAAAATTCAACGGCGTTTACGGTGCGCCGGATGGGGTTCGAGACTGGGGAAGGTGGATGTCACCGGCGCCTGCCTTTCTTACTGCGGTACCAACTTTGGCAGGCGCGGCTGATGCGTTGACACGGCAACAATCTTATCGGCCGCGGATGGGCGTTATCGCATCTCGGAAGGCAGGGACCTGCGTCGTTCTTTCCGCGAAGAAGCACCGCACTCGTCCATCCATCATGCGCGATTGAGCGTCGCAAACCGCCGAGCCATTCCTCACGATCATCCTCAATACCACCTCTCGGCCGAGAAGTTGTAGAGGACCTATCTCGATCCAGCCATGTCGAAGCAGAGGGACACCGTCCAGGCGGACGCGCGCCGCTTCCTCGACGAGCGCGGCACAAACGTCTCCCTGGCCCCCAACGGGCTCAACCCCGCCAACATCATGGAGAAGGCCGTCAAGGACCGCATCGTCGACTCCTACTTCTACAAGGAGCAGTGCTTCGCGCTTAACGAGGCCGACATCGTCGACCGCGTCGTCGAGCACGTCTCCTTCATCGGCGGCACGCACGGCGCGGCCCAGCGGCCCAGCCCCTTCCTGTGCCTGGCGTTCAAGCTGCTCGAGCTCGGGCCCTCGGACGACATCGTGCGCGAGTACCTCGGCCACGGCGGGGACGAGTTCAAGTACCTCCGTGCGCTGGCGTGCTTCTACGTGCGGCTGACGCGGCAGGCAAAGGACGTCTACACGATGCTGGAGCCGTACCTCGAGGACCGCCGGAAGCTGAGGAGGAGGGGGAGGGCCGGGACGAGGCTGAGCTACGTGGACGAGTTCGTGGACGAGCTGCTCGTGGGCGACAGGGTGTGCGCGACGAGCCTGTGGAAGATGCCCAAGAGGGAGGTGCTGGAGGACCTGGAGGTGCTGGAGCCGAGGGTCAGCCCGCTGGGCGATTTGGATGATTTGCTGGAGGAGGAGGAGGAGGAGGAGGAGGGTGACGAAGAAGAAAAAGAAGAGAAGGAGGCGGACAGGGATGAGGAGATGAACGACGGCCAGGATGGGGATGGCCAGTCAGAAGGGGGGGATGGGGAGCGGAGGGATCGATCGCGAAGCCGGAGCCAAAGTCGAAGACGAAGCGACTCGCCTTGAAGAGACCGATATTCGACCAACGATTTTCACATAAGCGGAGGCTTGGGCAAGAGATCCATCTCAAGAGCTACAAGGGCAGACAACATTGATTGTGCTCGCATCAAAGGCCAAGACCAGACGCAGAGCTACTTGCGCTTCCCTGGTCCAAGGGTCGGCTTGCATCGTCAGGCCAAAGTTCGACCATACGCTGGTCTGGCCGACTGGGCTATCCCTTATACATGAGCAGCAAGAGATACAGCCTGACTTCAATCCTTCTCTCTCATGATCCACAATCCACAATCATCTTGGATCTCAGGGACTATAGCGAGAGCATACTCACGCCGCGAAGGAACTGCAATAGGGCTATCGCCGTCAGGATACGAGACTTCTCCGTCAGCGTCTGCACTTGATCAGCCAGGCGGAAAAGTTCCAAAGAGAACTTCTTCAGGGAACAATGTTTGGAAACCCTTGGATTCATGTACAAGGCATCATTTATATACCCCATGAAAAGACCGTTGACTGCCAAAATTTGCTTCGCAATTGCCATTAGTCCATCAACTTGGCCAGTCTCTCTGCAAAATCCAGGACCTGCAAGTCGTCGCAATACTGCCCAATGATTTGCATTCCAGCAGGAAAGGCACCATCCGTCTTCACAGGCACGCTCACGGCCGGCAGGCCCGCCAGGCTGGCCGGGACAGTAAGCACGTCATTCCTGTACGAGTCCACGCTCGTCTTGTGCCGCAGCTCGCTCAGCCTCGGGGGGAACGTCGGCGCCGTCGGCGCAAGCAAGAAGTCGACCTGCGGGGGCCCGCGCTTGTCCTCGAGGCCCGTGTCCTCGGGCATCTCGCTGAGGTCGAACTGCACGGGCTCGCGGAGCGGGCTGTTGCGCGCAAACACCCGGTCAAAGTCCCGCTGGACGAGGCGCCGCACCCTCTGGGCCTTGATGAAGTAGTTGTCCATGGCGCCGGAGCTGAGCGTGTACGTGCCCAGCAGGATCCGGCGCTTCACCTCCGCGCCGAAGCCGGCGCCGCGCGCCTCCGAGTAGAGCGTCTCGCCGGCGGCGTCGCTGTCGGGCCCGCGGACGCCGTAGCGCACGCCGTCGTACTTGGCGAGGTTGGACGAGGCCTCGGCGGGCGCGAGGATGTAGTACGCGGAGAGGGCGTGCCTGGTCGACGGGAGGGAGACGGGCACGACCCGGGCGCCGTGGGACGCGAGCGCCGCGGCGCTGCGCATCCAGGCGTCCCGTATGGCGGGATCGAGCTCGGCGATGTTGTACTCGAGGGGGACTCCGACGGTGACGCCCGACAAGTCGGAGAGGTCTCGCGGCCGGCCCGCGAAGCCCCGTTTCCTCGTCTGCGCGGACATGGACGTGGGGTCGTACGCGTCGTGCTTGAGGTGCAGGCCGTTGTCGAAGACCAGGCTCCGGATCGCCTCGGCGCTGCGGGCCAGGAAGCCGACCGTGTCCAGCGAGTTGGCGTACGGAACCACGCCGTACCGCGAGATGATCCCGTAGCTCGGCTTGTACCCAACCACGCCCGTGTAAGCCGCGGGCAGCCTGACCGACCCGCCCGTGTCCGTGCCGAGCGCGATGTCGGCCTCTCCGAGGAGCACCGCAACAGCGCTCCCGCCAGAGCTACCGCCCGCGGAGTACTTTTCGCCGGACGGTGATCTGGGATTGCGCACCGGGCCGTGTATGGAGTTTGTCGAGTGGGATCCCATGCCGAACTCGTCCATGTTGGTCTTGCCGACGACGGTGGCGCCAAAGCCGCGTAGCTGACCCACGATGGTGGCCTCAAAGGGCGAGGAGTGGGAAAGAAGGATGCCGGAGGCGCATTGCGTGGGGAAGTCGGCCGTCGCGATGTTGTCCTTGACGGCAAGCCTGAAGGGAATCGCCTCGGCTCTCACAGGCAGAGGGGGGTCATAGGTGAATGATGAAGACTTGGCTATTACAGATTATCAGCTTGAGACCTGCTTGCCTTCAAGTGGGACGGGCTAAAAGGGGAGAAAGGGGGGAGAAGGGAGGGAGGCGAGATCCTCACGAGCTTTGACGAAGTGATTGTATGTGCTCTTTGAGCGCTGCCATTGCGGCGCTGCTGCTCGGCATCTCACGAAAGTATCAAGCCATGGCCTCGTCAAGGAAGACCCGCGGCGCACGAAAGCCGCCCTCATTGTTGAGACCGCACCATGAAGCGTTTGGAGCTTGAATTGTCTTTGGCGATGTTGAAGCTTGAAATGATGCTCGAGGATCCAGCTTGGAGGCGTTGGAAGGCGGGCTTATCGATAACGCCCTGCTCTGCCAGCGTCGATTTGACGGCACGACGTTGCATCCACCCTTTTGCCTCCTCCATCTTCTTCGCCTCTTGTCTTTTCGCAGCGTCTGCTTCTTCTGTTCCAATGGTTATGTCATGTCATCATGTCTCACAAGAGGGACTTTGAGGACCATGGGAATGGATATGCAGGGCCAGCGCCCAAACGCGCCAAAGGCCAGCACCCCAAGGCGCGACAGCATCAGAATTCCGGCATCGACCCGACGTGGGGCCAGAAATATGTCTTCTCCGAGCTCGCCGACGTGACGACCATTCCGCGTGGCGAGGAGGATGACTTCGAGGACGACGCCGATGCTATGGCATACCTGATGTCCGTGAGGTAAGAAGGCTCCCCACCCACTGTTACCCCGTTCACCTGCAAGCCCCTTACTGAGCGAAACGACGAAGTGCAGAATCGGGACGCTGATGTGGTGAGTACTAGACAGCAAGCCAGCTCGATCCCGCATTTGCTCGTCGCGCCCAGGGTGCAGATCGGCCCGCAACTCCCCGCTGGATTTAGGGACGACCAGGACTCCGACGAAGAGGGCGAGATCGAGGAGGAGCACGCGAGCATACCGAGCGAGGCCGATTCGAGGGGATACTATGACGACGGCGCCTACGTAGGAATTTCACCATATCGGGAAGGCGACGCGGAGCATGACGACGACGACGACAACGGATCTCGGCCGGATGATCTTGCGAACGGCGACAACGAGAAGGCTTTTCGAGAGGCATACTTGGCTTCGGTGAGGGATCGATTCACGAGCTTGCGGGACAGGCTTCGTTCGGAAGTGCCCGAGGACGCCGCGGGCCGCCTGAGCAGCCGCTATGCTACCGATGCGCCCTCGTTCGGCCCCCGTTCGCCTACGATGAAGACCTGGTCCAACCTCATCTATAATCATGATCCGCACCCGGTACAGGTCGCCCTTTTGTCCAAAGACTCCGCCATTCGGATCCTGCGAGTGATTCTTGGCGGAAAGTTCCTGCGGCAGGGATACCCGATCCCCGAGCGGACGAGTTGCTGGCTCTGGGCCCTCCTGGCCCGGCTCCCTGACCAGGGAGAGCTAAATCACACAGAGATCGGCTGGATCCGAGATCTGGGCCGCCGCGCCATTCTCCTAGGCACGAACCTCGTGGAGATGGCCGCCCTGGAAGATCCCCCCGAAGCTGAACTGTACGAAGAGGGGGAGGGGGTTCGTGGTGATGGTGGTGGTGGTGGTGGTGCGCAGGACGTGGAAGAGTTCGTCGCAGACATTCTCGTCGACGATGAAGACATACCTGAGGACGAGGCCCCCCGGATTGAAGTCGTGACAGTCAAGCAGTTGGAGGGCAGTGAAGAGAGGGCAGAGAGGAAAGCAAGAGACAGAGAGAGAGGAGTCGAGGTGATCCAAGACGAAGAGAGCTCGGGAGGGGACGATATCGCCATGGATATGTCCTCCGACACAGACGTCGACAACGGCGAGATCGACGAGGACGCTCCATACGATGAAGCAGCTCTCGAGGAGGCGAAGCGCATACTCCTAGCGAGGCTCGTAAGTGATGATGACGATGGCGGTGGCAGCAACAACAAGAAGGAGGAGGAGGAGCGACGGCGTCAGGAAGAGGATGCGAAGAGGCAGCGCGAGAGGATGAACATGCAGGCGACGCTGAACATGATCATCACCGTGGCCGGCGAGTTCTACGGTCAGCGGGACCTGCTCGAGTTTCGAGAGCCATTTGCGGGCACCACGTAGGGCTCATCTACAACGCCATCCTCACCAGACTGTCGATGAGTTAGTAAAGTGGGATGCACAATTTGAACAGCAGGCGTCAGACGTTGATCTTTCGATGCATGGCAATGGAATATATTGACTAGTGAACAAACGGAATAATAATAGCATAGGAGGTAGGTCCCTCAGAAACGTAAAGCAATAGATGATCGATCGAACAGAAAAAAAATATAGTAGTCCGTAGTCCTGTAGTCCTGATGCACGGCGCGGCCCTGGGCCAACGCCTTTTCCAAACGCCGCAGTTCGCCATGATGATGCCCAAGTCCGGTCTCGACGCGGCCACGCTTCACACGTGTGCTAAAACGACCCCCGCCAGGCCTCTGCCACTTCGCCATGGAAGAATGTAGTACGAGTGAAGAGGTGCGGGCTCGAGGCCCCTCAGAAGTCCATCTGGTTGGAGCCCTCGCCAAAGACGAGGAACCCGGCCTCCTCGAAGTCATCATCGACGTCCATGTTCTCCTGATCGCCGCCCTTGGCCCTCGTCCGGGGGAGCGCAATGACCCTCACGTTGTCCCCAAGATGGGCCCACTCGTCGTCCGCCGTCCGCACCTCCTCCTCGTAGTCCTGGCCGTCCCCGTGGTCGCCGTCGAAGCCGCGCTTGCGCGAAGTCTCGCAGACGTAGCTATCTGCGCTCTCCTGGGAAATTGTGAATGCAGGAACATCATCCAGCGCGGGGACGTCGTCATCGTCGTCGTTGTTGTCGTCATCGAACTCGGGCTGTGTGGCCAAGCCGCCGATCTTGTTGATGCCGCAGAACGGCAGCAGCTCGCGCGTGGCGGGCCGGGTGGCCCTGGCCGCCACGACAACATGGCTGGCGAGGGGCTGCTTGGCCTCGGCGGCAGCGGAGAGGTCGGCGGCGCTGGTGGCGGTGTCGGTCCACAGCTTGAAGGCGCTCGTGGCGCCGTGTGTCTTGTAGCCCTCGGTGACGGACTTGCGGATGCGCATGCCCACGGTCAGGAGGTCGGTCTGGACGCCGGCCGGGAGGAGGGGGCCTTGGAGGGGAGGGGGCAGGGGCTGGCTCAGGCTGGCGCTGCCCTGGGGGGCCTTGGTGAAGAAGGAGGTGATCTGGCGCTGGGCAGGGTCGGCAGCGGCGCCGGCGAACGGACGCTTGGCTCTCGAGGTCGACATGGTGAGATGGATCCTAGTAGTATTTTGGAATGCTTTTCCTCTGCCCTGGAGAGAGCTTCGAAAGCGTATTTGGTGGTGTGAAAGAAGGAGTATAGATGATGGGAGAGGGACTCGGTCGATCGTCCGTCAGGTTGCTGTGACGGCCTGAGAAGATAGGGGACCGAGACACGATGACGTTTGTCTTTTTCGCTGAGCCTGGCGTTGACGTGCGAGACCTTCTAAATGGGATGCCGGAGAAAACAAACAGTAGATCTGGATGCAACAGGAGCGACAAAAGTGTGTATAGAGTAGAGTAGAGTGTGTGGCAGCGTCGATGAAGTTGGACTGGGAGGCACGGAGTGTGTCGCACGAAGGTTGACGAAGGTTGGGGGGCAAGGGGAAGATGACAGGTGAGGGGCCTCGGAGATTGAGGGGAGAGGAGAGGAGGAGAAGCGGAGGATCAACCGTTTATTACGGAGGGCGTGGCTGAGCGTCGAAGTTGCGAGCGTTTTAGGGGCGGAGACCGCCGGACAGCGCCTCGAGGTACCGCCGTGGAGCAGATGGCTGTGCCAGGCACGCTCGCAGCCAGGCAGGTACCTCCGCCGGGCTCGGTGCCTGCCGGTGGCCGAGTTGGGCTTAGCGGCGGGTGCGCATCCGTGAGACTACCCTGTACTAGTACTCGCACATACTACCTACTACTCCTTCGCACCTGCAATTGAGAGTTGCAAATTACGGTACCTGGGGGGTCTGCTTAGTCATCTGAGCTGCCCTGTGGAACACTTTGGGAAAGGCGAAGATCGCGGAGAGTCATGGACATGGAGTGCCGTGACCCCTTTCTGGATGCGGAGTAGCTTCAGGGATGGTGAGAGTCGGGATGCCATGGGTAGCGATGTGCTCCTGGTCGAGATGGTTGCTTTCGCGTCTTGCTTGAGGTGGACTTCTGGGGAAGCTCGGGCCTTGTGGCCTCAAAGGGGCGGGCAGAACTCGCTGCTATGGCCAAAGCCTGCCAGGCTGTCGTCGTCGTCGTGGATCATCACCCGTCCATTGCCCCTTTATTCGAGTCACGATACGATTCATAGATGTAGAGACAATGAAATAGTATTGGAATAGAGAAATCAAGGAATCAATGAACAGAACTTTTGGAAATCGAAATTACATGAGCAATATAGACATGAGACTGTGAGGCAACGCATGACTGTCCCGAAACCATTGCCAGCCCATGATCTTCTGCCAGATGACCGCAGACGTCGACCGCAGTGAGGCAATGATATGGACTCATCCAACACCAAACCAGGATCAAAGTCCATGTACGCCCCCAATGACGTCAAACGCAGACGCGAGGCGCGCCATCCATCCCCAAGGCAACGGAGCACGCGGTGGAGAAGAATCGAGAGCCTCTCCGTGGAAGAACCAGTCTGAATTTCGCGAAGCACAGTGACCTCCCTACACTATCCCACTGAACTCGGGTATGAAGCGATCTTCAAAATCGGCGGTCCCACGTCATCGCATCCAACGGGCCCCCACACTCGAGAACCAATTTTCGAGACAACTCGTGCGAAAGCCATTCTCCGGCTTGTCCACCCACAATGCAGTGCTTTTTGTTTTATTTCCCTGCCTCAAGAAGAAGACGACTCTGCGGTACAAGGCGCGCGCGTGATTGGAAAAAAAGACGAGAAGAATGATGTGTGCTGCCATGCAAGATATCCGGAGACCCCCTAAACGCCCCTTGTTCTGGGTGTTCCATCTTCTATCTGCAAAGAAGAGGCTTTGGAGAGGATTGATTGTCGCAGTGCTGGCCTGTCTAAAATCGCCCCACGCCCGAGGTCATGTTTTGTAGATTTGCAGATCTGAGATGATCACCACCAGGAACCGTGAAGAGCCATTGAACACCCAAGGAAAGAAACGTCCGCGCCGAGATCGAGAGAGAGAGCGTGTGTGGTCGTTTACTTTCTCCGGAAAGAGCAGCCCTCGGTTAATCTGGCCTTACCACCGGTGGGCTGGCAGAGGACAGTGGTGCAGCCCAGGCAGATGACGACGGTCTGGGCGTGGGAGAAGACGGTGGTGATGGTGAAGCAGCCGGGGCACTTGACGTCCATGAAGAAGGATCGGGGGGCGGGGACCAGGGTCTGTGTCGAAAGATGGTTAGATGTCGATTCTTTCTCCGAATCATTGCCTTTTCCTCCTTTTTCTCTTTTTGCCAGGTTTCCCAATTTCGAGATCGAGTGGCGTCATCACATACCTTGAGCTTGTGCTTCTTGTTCTCAGTAGCCTGAGAAGGGCGGAGGAGATCGACAGCGAGCACCTAAAGCGGTCGGGTGTCAGTAATTCATTTCTTCCATCATCGTTTCTCGACTTCTTCGCCCGACTCCGCGCCCGTGTGTCCCGTCTCAATCTCGATTTCGATAATTTCGATTCGTGTCGCCCAGGTTTCGATGCGTCCCAAATTCCGCCTTTTCCCAATTTCCGCCCTCGTTTCGCCCGATCGATCCATCCTTTTGCCGCGGTCCACCGGAGACGGGAAGAAGAGGAGCAAAAAAAAAAAGGCGATGTTGTCGCTCACCATTTTGACTGATGTTTTCGAGAATGAAAGTTTGCCGTGCTTGTCTTGCGAGGGTCGAGAGACTTGACAAAAATGGGGACCGTATTGAGGCTCGCAAGATAGGGTGAGGAGTTAAGCGAGAAAAAGTTCCTTGGAGTTTGAGGGGGGGTTTCCGTTTGCTGGCCACTGCGAAAATTCTGTCGAAAGGAGACTAGCGTCATAGGGTTTTGCTGCGCAGACGCACGTGATGTGGCGTCGCTACCTGCTGATTGGTCGGCCTCGCGACGCTAGGCCATCTTGATGAAGCCTCGTCGATGGAGGGGGCAAGAGCCTTGGAGCAGATGGCCCGGATGACGAGACCTGGACGGCACTGTGCAAACTGTGCAGGCGGCACGGTCGATAGATTACCTAATCGATGAAGATCGTGGGGTAGCACTACGACACCCTCTCAAGAGTCAAGGCTGCTACCAGTGGAGCTACTATAGTACCTGTTGCGTCGAGATACCTTCCAGTCTCGCATCATCACCATCAATCCTCAACAAGGGCTGCCTGGTTGTATCATCGAACTGAATAAATACTAGTTCACAGTCTACAACTATGGCTGCTCCTCAAGACCAACGAATCGCCGTCGAGGTCGGCGATCCCAATGCCGATACAGAGTGGCACGTCGCCCCATTATCTCCCCAAAGCCTGCGTCTAAAACCCTCTCTCTATATAGGAACGACATCCTGCGCAGCCATGGCATCATCCCCGAGAAGCCCCCCAGCCCGACCCCGATGATCGAGGAGGCCATCCTGGAGGCAAGGAGGCTCGCGCATGAGAACAGACTCGAGGGCAGGGACCTCGACGAGCTGGACGAACTCGAGGATGACGAGGACGACGCCTTCCTCGAGGCCTACCGACAGAAGCGCATGGCCGAGCTCAACAGCATACAGAAGAAGTCGGTCCACGGATCGGTATACCCCATCTCCAAGCCCGAGTACCAACGCGAAGTCACGGATGCGTCGAGCCAAGGCCCCGTCTTTGTCAACCTCACGTCGACCTCGGGCAACAACGTCGAGTCCAAGGTCCTCTCGGAGCTGTGGAGGCAGGCCGCGAAGGAGTACGGCGACATCAAGTTCTGCGAGATCCGGGCGAACCAGGCCATCGAGAACTATCCCGACCGCAACTGCCCCACGATCCTGGTCTACAAGAACGGCGACATCGTCAAGCAGGTGGTGACGCTGATGACGCTGGCCGGGCCCAGGACGAGCATGCGGCACATCGACGACATGCTCGTGGAGGTTGGCGCAGTGCCGGACTCGGACATGAGGGTAGTCAAGAGGAGGAGAGCGGCCGAGGACGAGGAGGAGGAGCGGTTGAATGGGAAGACGATCAAGACGGGCAACGTTGGCAGATCACGCACCGACGACGACGAAGACGACGACTGGGATTGAAACACACTACTAGCTCGTCTGCAGGAAAATTGCAAGCAACTCGAGCCGTCCATCCAAATGCATGCTTCAGCTCCTCCCGTGCGATACATTGCTAATTCGCCGGCCAAGAAAGCTCCTCACCCCTCCCTCCCCCCCCTCCTCGAAGTGACGATGCATCATTGCCCACAGGAAGGGGAGGCGTCCCTCCAACCATGCCACCATCTCCTGCCGGCGGACGCCACGCGACCAGCTTGCACACCTGTCCGAAGCCTGATTTGTAGGCAGCTTGGAGCCCGAAGGTCCCCGAACGACGACCCAAGCCGGGCGCATGCAGACGGGAAGCTGAAAGCTCTGGACCTCGGGCGAGGATTGGACGCGTGGTGGCGTCAATACGAGTACATATGTACGATGGCGACGCGGGGTTCCAAGCGAGCAAACAACAAGGCCTCTCTGTTCGCTTCCACTTGCCTGCACTTGGAGGGGGATGACCCGTTAGCTGCATACTGGGCTTCCATATCGGGTATATCGATACCTAGCCTGTGCGCACCGGGATCTGTCATACCGGATACAACGATTTCTTATCGGCCGTCAATTAAACCTGGAGCGCGTCGCAACGCGTCAGGCTTCCCTCTGGCGTGACGCGCATCTCCAGCCGTTCATTAATCCTGCATCCGGCCATCCCACCGCCAGCCGCTCGCCGTCGCCGACACGCAGCATCCAATAGGGGTTTGGGTTTTCTTCTCATCTTCTTGATTTTTTTTTATGGATTTCTTGAGATAAGGATAAATGCTCCTCCTCGCTGCCTTGTGCGGCTTGGATCTCCTCCCTTCTTCTACAGCATTTTTTACTCGTACACCCTTGTCTCACTAGCATATCGGCAGTCATACCTGTTCTCTGTGGATTGCATCACAGAGTCCCCGCCCATTGATCCCTTGCATCTCTTGAGCTTGTCCTCGTACTCGTACGGGTGCGGGCGCTCGTTTCACACTCACACATGGACGAGGAAGAACCGTTGCTGCCCACTCTCCCCGCGGTCTCGTGGAATGCCGGGTCTCAGTGCATCTCGAACCACCCCCGCAAGCGGCGAAAACAGCGGGGGCGCGCCGCATCTCCACTGCCGCTGACGTCGGCCTGCGAGTCGAGCGACCCGGCCTTCTTCTCCAGCGACGACGACCCCGGCCTGGACAACTACAACAACCAGAACCGACGCAAGAAACGATACATCGGGTCCTGGTTCCACCAGCGTCCGACGTCGTCAGAGTCGAGCCTCAACGAGGGGCCGGCCCACGATCTGCCACTCTCAAAGCGGACACTGACGCGCCAAATCGACAGCGGCATCTACATGGGCAGCGACCTGACCGACCATGACGACGAGCCAGATGAGATCTCGGACTCCCCAGCCCCTGTGAGGCTCCTTCCCCAGGCCGCGCGACAGGCCCCGACGATCTCGCCGGCGGAGCGCCTGGCGCAGATGAAGATACAGGATTGCCTCGACAGGGGGCATGACTGCTTCGATCTCTACTCGCTTGGCCTTGAGGAGCTTTCCGGCGATACCATCAGTCGCGTTGGGGACTTTGCGTACGTCCCGGTGGTTGTGAGGGATGTCGGCTTCACCCACAAACTGCCGGAGCCACAGCTCTTGCTGGCCAACAACCGTCTCACGCGACTTCCCGGCGCCCTCTTTGACCTGATGCACCTCAGGGTGCTGAGTCTCCGCGGGAACCAGCTGACCGAGCTGCCGCCCGCCATCTGCAAGCTCCCCAATCTCGTGTCGCTCAATCTGTCTCAGAACCGGCTACACAGTCTGCCGGGGGAGTTGCTGGATTTTTTAAGACCCGGGACGAGCCTGAGGGACCTGACGGTGTTTCCCAATCCCTTTGTGCAACCGACGCGCCCGTTTGATTATATCAGTAACGACGACCACCCTGCCAGTCGCCCTGGATTTGCCGCGCCGAAGGTCAGATATGCCTTCCGCCGTGGCCAGGAGGAAGAGTTGTCGCTGTTGCCGAAGATTTTGAGCCGACGCATCGCCCGATCACCGGTCCAGCGGCTGAGCTCCAGCGGCGTGGTCTTGTCGGATTTCAAGTTGGCCCTCGGAGGTGGGCCAGCCGGGGTCCCGACCACGGTGGAGGTGTTCGGCGGCAACGGCGACGATCATCCGGCCGACATCGACAGAGTCGGAATTGCCCGTCGATCTCGGGCCCCTCTGGACAGGGCAGAGAGTTTGAGGCCAAGCGTCGTTCCCAGCCTGGTTGAGGCCATTCTCCGGTCTTGCCACCAGTCGAAGCACCTCCACCATCTGGAGTCCTACATACCGGAAGATCTCGGCCATTTGCGAGCACTCATCCGCCGGGCCGCCGAGCAGCGCGAACAAGGTGGGCTGACATGCTCGCGATGTCGCAAGGCCATCGTCGTTCCCACCATGGAGTGGATTGAGTGGCGAGAGCTGAGGACGATCGATGTCCACCGCAATCCCGGCGTCTTGTCGGTCTCGGTGGGACAATTGTGCAGCAATAAGGCGGAGATGGCGGTCCCGTTCCTGCGTCGAGCCTGCTCGTGGCGCTGTGGGCCTGATGGGCACAAGCAAGAGCCTGAATGGAAGGCTCCGGACAAGAGGCTGGAGGAGTTTTTCAACCCGCCAGAGCGCGCGGAGTGAACTGAGGAGGCGGGGGTCTACCCATCTGACACTCCCTCCAATCTTTCTGTTCACGTTGGCATACCGGTGATTTGGAGTTTGGCGAAAGGCGCGTGGGAGGAGAAGAAGAAGCACTCGGCACTTCAGGAGTCCTTTTGTTTGATGTCAAGAGACTGCGGTGGTGACGGTCTCGCTCATGTCCATGTCGAGGTGAAAGCGGCCCAAAATAGGTGATTGTTCACATCCCGCCGTCCCCGTGACTCTGAACGTCCTCAAGATCCGATGAAGTTTCCATTGCCGGAGACAGATCCGAAGTGAATCGTGCCGTGAACTTACGAGTACATTCCATGCTTCGTGCTGATGGATTCAGAGAATCCTACTCCGTACATCCTTGCAATTCCCTATTTGTGAGAACTTCTCGACTTGTGAACGCGAAGCCAGCGCCGGCGGATCCTCGGCGATATTTGTTGCGGCCACGGTGGCTCCGCAGCTTCGACTTCAGGAAATGTGGCATCTTACGTAAGGCAGCCTCGGCGGCTGCAGCATCGACTTGCCGCAGCAGGGGAAAAAAAGATATGGAGTACACGCGCATCGCTGGCCATCCAGGCGTGTCTGGAAGTACCTTCGATCCACTGACTTCCATTGATTCAATCAATGCGCTTCCATTGAACTGGAAGTTGCCAAACTCCAACTCCAACTCCGACTTCCCCAACTTCACGATCGCCTCTCCCGCCCTCGACTCCTCAGCCATCATCCTCCCTACCACCCGCTCTTTTTGTTTCCTTCGCAGCCGTCGAATCACCCTCGCACCGCGCGCAATCATCATCATGGCCGACCAGGTTGAAGAGATCCTCGACGTTCCCCGGGAGTTCTTCCGCGATGGAGTCCAGTTCATCAACAAGTGCCAGAAGCGTACGTGACGAGACCCGAACCGCCCTCGACGCACGATGGAATACCATACCATACCAGACGATATACTAGTCGATGGCTGCTAACATGCTATTTGGGGTTCTAGCCGACCAGAAGGAGTTCCTCAAGCTGTGCCAGGCCGTCGGCGTCGGCTTCGGCATCATGGGCGCTGTTGGCTTCGTCGTCAAGCTGAGTGAGTCCTCCCCCCTCTTTTCTTTCCTTGGCCTTGGCCTTGGCCTTGACCTTTGAACACCATCGCGTCCACACCCTCTGCACGCCCATCACTTGATGAGGTGTTTCGCGTGACTAACAGGCTTGTCACAGTCCACATTCCTATCAACAATGTCTTGGTCGCCGGTGCTTAAAGCGGATAATCTTTGTCACCATCTGTTCCTTTTTCTTTTCACCTTTTTTTTCTGGCTTGCGATTTTCACGGCGCGAAGGGTCATGGACGGATACGACGATGGGTTGCTGGCGCGCGGGTGTATGGGACGGGACTGGCATGAGAAGCTACTGAGAAACAGCCCTGTGCGAGACGCTCATTGGTGGGCTCTCTTCTCTTCGCTCGCTTTCGCTCTCTTTCTCTCTCTCACGAAAATGAAACGAGACAAGATGAGTCAGGACAAGACAAAGGCCGGAACGAAGGAAGCGACGGAATGGGCCGTCGAAAAAAAAAGGGGTGGGATCCAAGGCCAGATTGCCCCCCCCACGACGGACGTTACGACCACGACGATGACGGGAACGGAAGCGAAGCAACAAGCGTTGTGGCTTGAAAAGGGGGGGGGGGGGGGGGGG
>NIGB01000010.1:627044-660602 GCA_003055145.1 Escovopsis weberi
CCCCCCCCCCCCCCCCTTCCCCATGGGGAGGCGGTAAATGCGGAGAACTCCTTTTCGCATCCCCAGAGACGGGACTGTTGGCGCAAAGACACACGGACAAGATGAAAAGGGTCCCCGACTCGCTGAAGCGAGCGCTGCCTCGCCTGCGATCACGCATCGCCGGCATCCCGAGCAACGCCAGGATGCTCATCCCTCACCCGCGCGCCCGCATCAACCGCAACATCGCGTTCATCGTCCTCATCGCTGCGCTGACCCTGTGGTCGACCTACGCTGCGATCAAGCATGCGACGACCGAGTGGAGGCGCCTCGAGCGCGCGATGAACGGAGGCTCGTGGAGGGTCCAGGGCCTGGCCTCGAATTCGAGCTTCGACTGGGCCCGCGTTCAGCACATCCACCTCGTCAGCCAGGATACGCCCCTCCCGGCGCGGAAGCCGGGCGCCATCCCCCGCGTGCAGCATCGATTCCGGCACGAGTCCAGACGCGCGGCCAAGTTGAGGAGGCAGAGGCTCGGCGAGGTCAGGGCCGAGTTCACGAGAGCATGGGCCGCCTACAAGAAGTACGCCTGGAGGAAGGACGCGCTGCAGCCGATCAGCGCCCTCGGGACCGAGCAGTTCTCCGGGTGGGCCGCCACCCTGGTGGATTCCCTGGACACGTTGTGGATCATGGGCTTGCGGCAGGAGTTTGACGAGGCCGTGGCGGCGGTGGCGGAGATCGACTTTGGAAAGTCGTCCAGCAGAGAGATCAACATTTTCGAGACCACCATTCGCTATCTCGGGGGCCTGCTCGCCGCATACGATCTGAGCGGGAGGGTGATTCTCCTGAAAAAGGCGGTCGAGCTTGGAGACCTCATCTACGTGGGCTTCGACACCGAGAACGGCATGCCCGTGGGGAGCATCGACCACGACAGAGTCAAGCGCGGCAAGGCACAATTTCCCGAGGGACTCGTCGTCTCCGCCTCGCCGGGCAGCCTCTCGCTCGAGCTCGCGCACCTCTCGCAGCTCACGGGCGACCCTAAGTACTACAACGCGGTGGACAGGGTGATGGATGTCTTCTTCGGCGGCCAGAACAGGACGCGGCTGCCCGGCATGTGGCCCATGATGGTCTCCATGAGCCGCATGGACGTCGTCAGCGGCGAGCGCTTCACCCTCGCCGGGAACGCCGACTCGCTGTACGAGTACATCCCCAAGATGCACCAGCTCCTCGGTGCGGGCGCCGCCAAGTACGAGCACATGTCCCTGTCCTTCCTCGAGACGGCCCGCCAGCACATCCTCTACCGGCCTATGGTGCCGAACGAGAAGGACATCCTGATGCCGGGCACCGTAGAGCTGAACGGCAAGGAGATCCTCATGGACCCGGAGACGGAGCACCTGGCGTGCTTCGTCGGCGGCATGTACGGCCTTGCGTCCCGCCTGTTCAACGAGCCGGAGTATCTCACCACGGGCATCAAGCTCACCGACGGCTGCGTCTACGCCTACCGGTCCTTCCCGGCCAAGATCATGCCCGAGCGCCTCAACATGATCCACTGTTTGAGCTTCGACGACTGCCCCTGGGACGAGGGCCACTGGCTGCAAGAGACGCGGAAGCGGCCCGAGTACAAGAAACACCTGCCCAAGGGCTTCACGACGGCCAAGGACCCGCGATACCTCCTCCGGCCCGAGGCCATAGAGAGCGTCTTCTACATGTACCGGCTGACGGGCCAGTCGAGGTTCCAGGACATTGCGTGGGACATGTTCACGGCGATCCGCAACGGCACGCGCACGAAGCACGCGAACGCGGCTGTTGTCGACGTCACGATGGGGGTCTATCCTCTGCCGCAGGAAGACTACATGGAGGTACGTACATACATAATCACAGTGGACGTCCCCACGAGCAGAGTCATTACTTTAAGGATCCGCATGCTAAAGTGACATCTTGTGATTCGCAGAGTTTCTGGCTGGCCGAGACGCTCAAGTACTTTTACCTCATGTTTTCGCCGCCGGACATCATCAGCCTGGATGACTTTGTGCTCAACACCGAGGCCCATCCCTTCAAGATACTCAAATAGAACGAAAATGATGATAATAATAATCCAACCACACGTTTCGAAAGCGAGAGAGAACGATCGATAAGTGCCTCCTAAAAAGGAGCCAGCATGAGAGAGTCTTGAGTGAAATGGTGGAATCTGGGGCAACCTGGGCTAGATGCATCGATAGAGCAAATACCCCGATAGATGAATAAGGTATGCAAATACGGAGACTTCACCTCCTAAGCAACATATGCAACTAAGAGATCCCCGCTTAGGTACACAATCGATCTGATTGGCTCGGCTGCCAATCTTTAGCGCCATTGCGTCAACTTGGCGCCGGATTCTCAATTGGCAGCCGCGATCCATCACTGGATCTTCGAGAACGATTTCTCGATTCCCGGCCGATCGGCAGTGGGCACTTCGGCCTGTCGGTGCTTTTGCTTGACGAGGTCATGGAGCTCTCGATTCTTCATCTCATGGACGACCACCTATGGTTTCAATATCTTCTCAAGACCTCTCATTTCGAACGATCCAAATGGCTTCATAGCGATTGCGCCAGCAGCCATCAACCCTGGACAAAGTCGCATACATATAGCGCAGCCCTCCCTGCTAAACGCTTGAAGACGGTGGAATCATGACAGCCTCCCCTCACAGCGGCAGCAATTACATGCTCGCCGGCCTCAATTGCGCCGGCAATGTCCATCTCATACTCGGGTCCAATCCTCTGGCCGCCGCGAGGTGCACGCAGTCCCTCAAGGCCGGGGCACTGCCGATCATCGTCACCCCGGAGACAAACGTCTTGCACTACAGCCTCCAGGCCCAGATCGACAACGGCTCCGTCCGATGGGAGCGCAAGAGGTTCGTCGATGACGATCTCTTTCGTCTGGGGAGGCGCGAAGTCGGGGCCGTCGCGGACGCAGTGTTCGTGACGTTTGACGATGAGCCAGACCGTGAGTCCCTACCGTCTAATCTCCTCTCACATGATAAGAGTCATTGCGAGGCACCATGTGAATCGTCAGAAAGGGGGAAGATCCATGACTAACTCGGATCTTGTAGGTGCAAAGGCCATCTCCGAGCTGTGCAAGGCCAATCGCGTTCCCGTCAACGTCGTCGACGCTCCTCACCTGTGCACCTTCTCCCTCCTGTCTACGCACACAGACGGGCCCCTCCAGATCGGCATCACCACCAACGGCCGCGGGTGCAAGCTCGCCTCGCGCATTCGCCGCGAGATCGCCGCATCCCTGCCGCCGAACCTCGGCGCGGCGTGCGCCCAGCTCGGCGAGCTCAGGAAGCGCATCCAGCGGGAGGACATCAACACCGGCACCCACAATGGCAGCAGCAGCAGCAACAGCAGCAACAGCAATGGCAATGGCCCAGGCACAGGCACAGGCGACTTGGACGACTCCGTCGACCAGAGCGCGCTGTTCAACAGCCTCGTGACCGCGGACGACACGCACACTAGGAGGATGCGGTGGCTCAGCCAGATCTGCGAGTACTGGCCCCTCAAGCGGCTCGCCTCCGTCTGCGAGGCAGACGTGGAGCAGCTCCTGCGAAGCTGCAAGGAGGAGACGGCCGCGAAGCGCCAGCGCCCCTCCCCCGAAACGGACGCCGACGCCGCTGCCGCCGCCGACGCCGCCGCCAAGCGCAGGAAGACGTCGGACACCCCGCGCAAGCAGGGCACCGTCATCCTCGCCGGCAGCGGCCCGGGCCACCCGCAGCTGCTCACGCAGGCAACCCTGCGCGCCATCCAGACCGCCGACGTCGTGCTCGCGGACAAGCTCGTCCCGTCGGGCGTCATGGACCTGATCCCGCGGCGCACCATGGTGCACATCGCGCGCAAGTTCCCCGGCAACGCGGACCGCGCGCAGGACGAGCTGCAGGCGCTCGCGCTCGCCGCCGCGCAGGAGGGCCGCACGGTGCTGCGCCTCAAGCAGGGCGACCCGTTCGTCTACGGCCGCGGCGGGGAGGAGGTGCGCTTCTTCCGCGCGCACGGGCTCGCGGCGCGCCAGGTCGTCGTGCTGCCGGGCGTCACGAGCGCGCTCAGCGCGCCGCTCTTCGCGGGCGTGCCGCCGACGCAGAGGGCCGTCGCGGACCAGGTGCTCATATGCACGGGCACGGGGCGAAGCGGGAGCGCGCCCGACCCGCCCGAGTACGTGCCCAGCCGCACCGTCGTCTTCCTCATGGCGCTGCACCGCATCGAGGCCCTCGTGCGGGAGCTCACCTCGCACACCGAGGCCGAGGCCGAGGCCGCGGCCGCGGCCGCGACCACGTCCGAGACCAACGGCCAGGGGGACCAAGACGCGAGACCATCATGCCGCCGCACCCTGTTCCCCGCCAGCACGCTGTGCGCCGTCGTCGAGCGCGCAAGCTGTCCCGACCAGCGCGTCATCCGCACCACCCTCGCCCACGTCGCACGCGCCATCGAGGCAGAGGGTTCCCGCCCCCCGGGCCTGCTCGTCGTCGGCCGCGCATGCGGCTTCCTGCACGAGCGGGACGAGACATCGGCGAGCGCGTGGGACGTCGAGGAGGGCTTCCGCGGCCTGGACGACGATTCGCTTGGCGGAGATTGGAGGGGCCTGCTCGGCGGCGCGCCTGCCTCGGAGGGGCAGCAGGTCCACGGATGAGCGGACACGGGGGGGTATTTGACTCCTCAGTAGAAAGCAGAGGCGGTGCCATTTCGGACATCATGAGAATAGGTTTGATTTTCCTTTCCGGCCATCACGAAAGACTGGGGGCCATTGATTTGGTTGATTGTGCTGAGCATTGTGCGACATGGGGATCTTCGCGACAATAGCCTGTGCGCGGTTCCGCACGGTAGATCATTATTGTTTGGTGAGCATTTGGACTAGCCTTGATTTGCTCAAAAGAAAAGCAAAGCATTGATTCACGTCAACACAATTGACGCTTTCACTGTCTGAATATTTCATCTGATGTATATCATTCATTCATTCACTCATCATGGTTCCATGCCGTTGTATCTAATCCACGAGAAACCCCCTCATCCCGAGTCGCGTGCCCAAGCCTCGCTCCCCCGCTCCCCTGACCGTCCTGACCTCTCGCAGGCCGTGTGAAATGGTCCTCTTCCAGAGAGAAGACAAGATATCAAAAAACGAAATGAATCTCAAGAAATGGATTCACCCCTTAATGATCAAGGCTTTATAAATGTATATACAGATTTCGATGAGGGTTCCCCGTAGCTCTCCTTCCTCATATGAGTATAGGAGTGGACAGGAGATCCAGGAGAGATCAAATTTCAGATGTTGCTGCGCTTTGATCTCGCTGTGCTTTTTGTGTCATATGCCGCCTTATAGAAAAGAAAAAAAGAAGAAGAAGGAAATCCAAATCCAAATGAATGATCAACATCACCACGTGAAGCTCTCTTCTATGAAGTCGACCACGGTCGAGCCCTGCACCATCCGCACCGCACTGCGCACGTCGTCTGCCAGACTGCCGGGCCCGCAGACGCTCACGCACATGGCGCCGGTCTGTTCCTGCACCTCCTTCTGGAGCAGCAGGCCGACGTTGGGCCGCCCGGGGAACATGGTGACGGTGGAGCTGGAGCTGGCCACGTCGCGCGGGTTCCTCGGCCTCGTGACGAAGACCTGGATGCGGAGGATGTCCTTGCGGTTGGGGATGCGGAGGATCTGGTCCATGTACGGCCGGACCCATTCCAGGGACTCGTATTCCCGGATGATCCAGACCAGCGTCACGCGCCGGGTGGCGACAGTGCCCGCGTTGTATCCCTGGAGCAGGTTGCGGACGTAGGATATTTGGTGGGTGATGCCGGTCGCGCCGGCGAAGAGCACGACGTGGCCGTACGAGTCCAGGCTGTGGTGGCCGGCGTACGGGCCCTCCATGGCGGCCCTGATGCGCATGCCCTTCTTGTGCTTCAGCGTCTCGTTGAGGAGCTGTCGGGTCATGCCGGTCTGTGCCCCGATGAGGAATGACACGGAGGTGACGACGTTCGAATGATCCAGGGGGTTGATCCGATCCTTCTCGGACAGGGGCAGTGAGTGATGGTCTTGGTGCTCGACCCAGGCAATGGAAAAGGGGTGGCTCTCCCAGGCGTTGATGCCCCAGAAGCGGAGGTACGCGTGGGTGCCGGGCTTGACGTCGAGATAGCGAGGAAGGCGAAGGGTGACCCTCGTCGTTTCGCCGGGCATCGCCTCACAAAAGGCCTCGGTGTAGCCCTTGCTGGACCAGTTGGCGTAGGTCAGTCGCAGGACGCGGGCGAAGCGGTCGGCGAGCCAGAGGATGACGATGGCCATCACCCAAGGAAGTTGGGGCAGGCCGCCCGGGGTCGAGGCAGCGGCGCAGTGGATCCACGTGCAGATCAAGGTGATGACGGCGAGGATGATGTGGACGTTGAGGAACGTCTCGTAGAAGGCGTGTCGCAGAGGCGAGAAGGAGAAGATCAGGAGGAAGGCCAAGGCGAAAGTGCCGACAGTGCCAGATCCGAGGAAGAGGCTGTCGTGGACCGACTTCCACATCCCCGACCAGCCAGAGTTGGCCACCGTGGGGATGGCCCAGGCGATGGCGTGAATGATGACCTCGGCCACGACGATGCGGCCCATCCAACGGTGCAGCAGGTTGTAGGTGTCGAAGCTGATCTGCAGGAGGGGGATGAGGGGGTTGTTGCGACCGGCGAGGATGACCAGGGGGATCATGTTGACGAGGGCGAGCGTGCCAGAACGGCCCCTGAGCTCCGCGCAGAAGGCGAACTTGTTAGGCTGGTCCCAGTGGAGCAGAAACATGTAGACGATGTTGCTGGCGAGGTAGATTAGGAGAAGGATGGCGTGGAAGCGAGAGGGGAGGGTGCCGATGTTGACGGCGGCGGAGAGCTTGAACTCGCGGTTGTGGCGCTTCTTCCAGAGGGCGGCGTAGATCATGTGCTTCTTGGCGAAGGGCATCCAGCTCCACTGGGAGACCTTCCAGTAGCCCTGCTTCTCGCGGGGGACGGACATGGCGGAGACCTGGCGGAGCTTTGCCCACCACAACTCGGTGAGGCGGATGAGCAAGACGATGAGGGCGGCGCCGCCAAGAGTCCACCACAGCAAGTCCTTAACTAGCATGTTGATAGGCTGATTGACACCATTTAGCGCTGTCGTGTAGGGGGCAATGGTCGGATTTGACTGCACCTCCGAGCTGGATGAGGCAGCACCCCGAATCTGGAGAACGGGAGTGGGGATGAGTGCCTCCATGCCGTAGGCGAGAGACCGAGGATGCGGGTGCATTTTGAATGCTGTCGTGGATCGGCGGGGGAATCGATTGTGATTGATGGTCGTTGTTTTTCTCCTCGGTTGGTGCCGTCTTCTGCGTTGTTGTCTTCAAGTTGGAGGGATTGGTATGAATGATTGTAGGGATATATCGCAGTCTTCTATCGGTGTTTGGGTAAGAGACGACGTGACATGAGTGACGGCTGACCTGCCAGAGGAGCGTCCAGTCGTGATGATTCGCGCAAAGCGTTGAAGAGGGAGAGAGAGAGAGAGAGCGTGTGTGTTTGCGGTTTTGGGACGACGGATCCAGTTTCTCTGCTTGAAGAAGTGAATGTATGCAACCGGGCAAACGACCTGCCGGAGGACAAGAGAAGAAGAAGAAGAAGAAGAAACAAAGAGAGGCAGGCAGTCCCTCTCAAAGGGCGCCTTTGAGCACGAGTCGAAGAGCCTTTCGTGAGCGGCTTCTGGCGGAGTTGTAGAGAGAGAAAGAATTGAATTGATGATTGAAAGGTCGAAGTTTGGGCGAGCGCGAGCGTCTGTGGCCTCAAAGGAAGAATGAGAAGGACTGGCTGTCAACGGGCTGTTCCCAGAGGAAGGAGCCACTGCTGGGGCACGACAGAAAAGAGGAAGGAATGTGGTGTAATGGGGCCGATCTTGGAAGGGGAAAGAGTGACTCAGATGAGGTGAGGAGGGGGGGAGGGGGGGCTGGAAAGAGTGTGGAAAGAGTGGAAGGGAAAGAGGGAAAGCGAGGAGGAAGGGCGACACAACAAAAGGGAAGCCGCGAAGGGCTGGCCCGTCTTCGGTGTTGCGAGTCGCTCTGCGAGGAGGGAGCGATCAACTTGATTGAGAGAGAGGGAGAGAGAGAGAGAGAGAGAGACAGACTGTAAGGAATAAAAGGGAGCAGGAGCAGGAGCCAGAGGAAAGAGGAAGAGGCACACAACACACATACACGTGACGATGGAATGAGCTGGTTTGCGTCGCTTTCAATCAATCAACTCTTGGACGGCCAGGCCTGCTGACAACCTGTTCAACAATAGAAGAATGACGGACAAAAGGAGAGGAAGAAGGAGATGAGCATGTCCAGCACGCGACAATGGCCACCGATGAGTTTTGTCCCCAACAGTACGAGCGAGAGGCAATCGCCACACAATATATCGCCAGAGCGAGTCTGTCGTGCCATGTCGTCCGCAGCTGTCCATAAGCTCGCAGGTACCGGCGCCTACAGAATGCGCGCTGTGGGTACAATCCAGCCGTGCTTGTGCCTGCAGGTGGGCCATCCCGAGGAGGGGGAGGGGCGGGCGGTCGCGCCGCCACAAGTGCAGGTGGGCCCTGGCGCAAGGCCTTGCTGCAGGGGCTTTGGCTGCAGCGAGGGCGCCATCCATTGGCTGCAAGGACCTGTCAGGGACTCGGGGCAGCCACCAATCCCGCACGTCCAGGGCCCACCTGCCTCGACCTTCTCTAACCTGCAGCCAGCACGCCGGCCAATCTGCTTGCAGTACGAGTACGGAGTACCTAGGAGTATCGGTGCGGACCTGTACTCGTACGAGTATGTAAACTCGAAATTCAAGTCCTCCGAGTCCTCGGGCGGGTACCTGCTGCTCCAAGCCTGAGGTCAATGGATCTGCGCAAGCCTCCATCCGGTGGCTGAATAACCTCCTGCACTCGTGTTTGATCGGCAAAGCGGCAGGTACGGAGTACTACGGAGTACATCCCCGACGGGCAGTCGGAATCGCTAGCACTGTTCTCTTCGCACAGATGATCCTCGACGTGAGGAAAGAAGCTGGAGGGTTCTTGCTCTGCTCATCCCTACAGCCTGCCGTTCAGAAACTGCAGACAGAGACTCGCCCCTCGCCCCTTCTCGTCATTTTTTTTTTTCCCGCGACGCCTTGCTTTTGTTGGTTTCATCACGACTCCTTGAGAACAACTTCTTGTTGCATCAAACAACGCGAGGGCATCAATGCAAAAAAGACGAGTCATCACACCCATCACCCACAGGTAGGGAACCCTCACTTCTCTCTCCTTTTTGTTTCCCCTTCTGGGGCCTCCGTCTCTGCATGATGCTGAAACACGCCAGTCAAAGGGCCAAGCCGCCATCGAGGCTGTTTCAAGCACACAGCCCTTCAGCCCAACCATTGCAACGTTTACGAGTACGGGAATGGATCCCTGAGGACAGGCCGTAGGGCTGTCTCACAACACGCGGAATATGTGTGTATGCACACACGGAGTATAAAGCATCGCCGTCCTCGGAAACGGATATTCGGATGAGAGCTCGACCCAATGGTGCAGGTACGGAATCGCGGGGCCCATCAAGTGGCAGGTATCCAGGACACACCACAGCCCCCAAGCGCATCGCGGACTCACCGATTTTCCAGAATCAAGAGCAGCTTCCCCCCAATCGATAGACTTTTGCCTTGCCAGCCTGCCGCCGACACCTTCGCGAGGACAGCGTCCAGCAGCGAAAGGGAGCGGGGCATTGGCGCCAAATCGCCAGGCACAGGATGTCCCGCATCTGCGAAACCCGAGCGGCCTGGATGAAACAAGTTTCTTCGCGGCGTCATTCGCTGGGTTGGCGTCTAGCGACATGCAGGCACTTGCCGGGGTTCGAGCTCCGTGCAGGTGATCGGGCCACCAATCGCAGAGGCAGATCCTACACACCTGACAGAGTTTCAGCTCTCGCCACCAGAGGGGCTCGACGAAGATTTCTCTCCTTCTTCTGTCTATCTTCTATCTGCTACAGGTGCGGAGCATGGTCCGAAACGAGCCATGAAGTGAGAAATCCCCGTTGGATAAGAACCAAGCAACAGGCGTAAGCCGTACTAACAGAGAATGAACGAAAGGGGCTGTATTGAACGTCGTGACGGCGTGCAGCAAGGCCGCCTGTGACGGGACAGCATCCGAAAACTTGTTTGTGAGACCCGGAAGCTCGACTCTTTGGCCGGAAACTTCGACCACATTGGTCATCTGTGACACGTCTCGTGAAGCTGTTACGAGTCTCCCGATATCTGTGCGACGGGAGAAGAGCCATTCGTACTGCGTTCTCCCTCAGTGTCTCGGAATGCTCCCTGATATTGCACTGTACGGATTGGCATGATCGGCTAATTGATCGATGAGCGACTCCGTACCAGATCTGAGATTAACATTCCAATCTCTCAATTTTCGAGTGGGAGTCGTCGAGGTACAAATTCACCACAAACTAAGTAGCCAGAAGATGAGTGGCCTGAAGAAGAGAAGCAAAGCGAGGCTCGGGATCATCTGGCGGTCACGAGGCAGATCTGCAACAAAATTGTTCCATCAGATCTTGAAGGCCTCGTTTGAAGAGAAACATTGCAATGAACTTGAAGCACATATCAGAATATTCGGCTGAGGGTTAGGGTAAACAAGAGGATTGATCACAGCCACACATGCCAACGCCCCAGCCACATTCCGATTACCTCAGCAGAGCCGATCCCATGACGCCAGGCTCGGCTCGCAAGTCGACAATTGGCGACGGGATTGGATTGGACGCTTCCAAAATCCGCAGAACCGCAGAAAAGCCCGGAACTTTTTTCCATCGATACTTGGTAGCGAGCAAGGCTGGCGCTGGCAGGCCGATCCGCGAGACATTGAATCCACGTCACGTACCGGCATTGTTGTCGCAACCGTTCGAGCACGACGACGACGACGACGACGACGACGACGACGTTGACGACAACGACGACGACCATGGGTGCCGCCGAGTCCAAGCCCCAGGGCTACGTTTGGAAGTCGTACGTTCCCCCCCTTCAGGTCCCTTGGGGAGCCTTAAAAACGCCCACGGACATGTTGTGAGCTGCGCATGCGGGATGGGTGTCGAGTGCTGACGAGCATCACAGCGCAGGGCCGCCGAGCGTTTCCCACTCCGTGATCGAGTCGCTGCAGTCCAGCCCTGAGGTATGTCGATATGTCCCCCAATTGGCCCCATTGAGCAGTGTGCGCCTGTGTCTCGGAATGTCGCAGGAGGAGGAAGTGGTCGTGATGCTAGGAGTGCGTGACTGACGCGACCATCTCTCAATCTAGTCCGATGCATCCCGCGCGCGGCTGGTCGAGCAGCACGTCCAGGCCCGGCTCGGCGAGGAGCTGAAGCGGCTGTCGGCGCAGGGGACCGAGGCGCTGAAGCTCGCGCAGGACAGGATCGCGCAGGACGCGGCGGCGACGGCCGCGCGGGACGACGGCAGGGCGACGAGCTACACGCTGGGGAGGGAGGTGGAGGAGCTGCGGGAGAAGCTGGAGCGGCGCAGGACGCTCAAGGAGGTGCCGCGCGGCGTGGAGGAGGCGAGGAGCAGCGTCATCCGGTGCCTGAGGGACAACGACCGGCGGCCGCTGGAGTGCTACGAGGAGGTGGAGCGGTTCAAGGCCGAGGTGAAGAAGATGGAGCGGGAGTGGGTGGACAGGGTGACGGCGTGACGGACCTGAGGAATACCTACGGAGCGAGGGTTCTGACTTTTCTTTCCCGGTGAGAGAGAGAGAGAGAGAGAGAGAGAGAACGTAAAACAGCAGGATGGGATCTATGTACTACGTGTTGCGGTATGCTTGCATTATAGACGGCGGTTCACAGTAAAAGGGGAAACGAAGGGACCTGATTGTGTCACGCCTTGCTTGGAGCATCACATCACCAAATGAAGTCGGAGTTCGTGTGACTCAATCCCCGTCACCGGCACGAGTCTTGCGATTGTGAAGAAGAAGCCGCCTGCTCAGCCTGCTCAGCCTGCTCCGCCTGCAGCGCCGCCCGCCTCCTCAGCCCCTCTGCCCTCTTCCTCTCCCTCCTCTCCGCGGGATCCTCCCACCTGCCCCCCTCCGGGCTCATCTTAGCCCCGTGCCCCCCGGCTGCCGCGGCCGCCCCCGCCGCGGCCGCCGCGCGGACCTCGCGCCCGAACGCGTCGCGAAAGCGCTCGATGCGCTTCGCGTTCTCGGCGAAGCGCTCGTTGCAGACGCGCAGCAGCATGCGCAGGTACTCGGGCGAGACGGTGCGGCGGCGGCGGGCGGCGTCCGGCCCGGGGGCGTAGCCGACGAGGGACTCGAGGCCGAGGCCCATGGAGCGGACGGCGACCATGGGCATGGCGGGGTGCTGCTCGCTACTGCTGCTGCTGCTGCTGCTGCTGCTGTTGTTGTTGTTGCTGGAAGGGGGTGTGATGCTCACGGCGCCGGACTCGCGGAAGCCGGCCTGCAGGGCGCAGCGGAGGAGCAGCTGCGCGTGGGCCGGCGATGCCGTGAGGACGTGCAGGATCTGGGGCAGTTAGTACTACTTAGTAGTCCGTATTGGCCAGAAAGTCGAAGAGGGGGGAGGCTGACCATGGGCTCGAACTTGAGGTGGATGAGGCGCCGCTCGGGGTCTGGGGACAGCATCTCCTCCGGGTCCGCGGCCTCGAGCAGGCCCAGGCTGCGCAACCAGCCGACGTGGTCCTCGTCCAGGCTTGGATCCGGCTCGTGCGAGACGTAGAGCCACGTTCCCCCCGCGCCCTTGCCGCCGACGCCCGCGACCTGCTCGTCGCTCTCGGGGCCGAGGCTGTTGGTGTTGACGTCCCGGGCCTGTTCTCCCTCGGCGGGGCCCGCGGCGCGCGTCCTCCTGCCCTCGAGGAAGACGGAGACGCGGCCGGCGCAGCTGCTGGTGGTGACGAGGCCGTCGGCGGCGTTGACCTCGTCGATGAGGTGGCGGATGGCGGCGTCCACGGAGCCCTTGGGGGAGGCGTCTGTGTATTCCGCGTCCGGGACGGCGAGGAGCTGGAGGATCCTGCTCTTCTTGGCGGCGAACGCGGGCTGGGGCGGAGCGAGGGCCGCCATGATTGAAGGCCTGTACTCGTATGTATGTGCTCTGGACGGAGAAGCTTAGGAGGGCGTTGTGACGGACTCTGGCTCTTGCGTTGGAGGTTGGGGTCAAGGTGGAAGAAGCATCTTAGCGCCTTTTGGGTAGAGATTTCGATATGGATCCAGAGGTCGTTTGTTACAGGTATGTGGGCGGCAGACATGCGCGGGAACAGAACTCGAGATGATATGATCACGCGTGAGAGGCATTGAGCTTAGTATGAAAATCATGGAAGTCTGGAGACGTATTGCTGGCTCTTGAGATGAGCATTGGGGGTGGTGAGGCTTCAAAGGATGGAGGTGAAGGCGCAGCAGTCCTTGCCGGGTTGATAGAGGCTTTGACTGCAATTGTCTCAACTCCATGGACGACACGTTTGAAGCAATACGAGAGCTCATTTGATTCTGCAACTCGGCTTGGATTCTACGTTGACGACACCACTTCGAACATTCAAAATTTTACGCTCATTGGCAATACACACCTCTCATCATCTTAGAGAATCAAATCCTTTTTGCCAGAATCTATGGACAAATCGCTGCCGTAGCAGGTACAGTGCCAATACCTCGAGAGAATGGTGGTAGGCACTGTACAAACACTGTGCCCCTCCTCTTCTCCTCTTCTCCTCTTCTCCTCTTCTTCTCCTCCAACCTCCAACGTCAAGACGTTCAAAAAAAAAATCCCAAAACGCCGCCGCGATTCATCAAACCGTGCTCATGTTCCCTCGCAATCGAAAACGCAGATGTGATATCAGATCCCAACCGAAACGCCATCCCAATGCCTGTCTTGCCGTTCCCTCCTCTTCCACTTCGGACCTTTCCAAGCGATCCGTGATCTCGCCGAGCGATCCCGCCCGCCATCGTCGCCGTCGACCCTCAGGCCACGTGCTCCACCGAGATGGCGCTGTCGGCGAACCCGGCGTACTTGGACTTCTTGTTGTGGATGCCGCACTCGGTCTTGTTCTGGCCCTTCCAGCGGCCGGCGCGCTCGTCCTCGCCCTCGCCCACCGGCACCGTCGAGTGCCAGTCCCCGACCGACTTGTACCCGCGGTCCAGCAGCGCGTTGTACGGCACGTCGTTGTCGTCAATGTACTGCTTGACCTGCGCAAAGGTCCACGCGGCCAGCGGGTTGATCTTGACGATGCCGCGCTCCTCGTCCATCTCGAGGATCGGGATCGCCCCGCGCGCCGCGCCCTGGCTGCGCCGCCGCCCGTTGAGCACCGCCGCGACCCGCAGCGTGTCGAACGCCCGCTGCAGCGGCTCCACCTTGACGATGTAGTCGTACATGTCGCCCGCGTGCTGGTAGAACTTGTCGCCGTACGTGGCCTCGAGCTCCGCCGCCGTCGCGCCGCCCTCGGGCCGGAACACGTGGATCCGCGTGCCCGGGTACCGCGCGCGCACCCGGTCGACGAGGTCGTACGTCTCCTCAAAGTGGTACAGCGTGTCGAGGAAGATGAGGTCCACCGGCCGCGACTCAGGGTTCTCCTGCTGGATCTTGAAGAGCATGTCCATGGTCGCCAGGCCCGTCAGCCCAAACGCCGTCGACTGGTACAGGTTCGGGAACATGATCTTGCAGAACCGCAAAATGTCCGTCGGGTGCATCCCCTCCATCTGCTTGTTGAGGAACTCGATGTGGGCCTTGCTCAGCGAGATGAGGTGGTTCTCCGGCGGCGGGGTTGAGCAGTCCGATCGTCCCGAGGCATAGCCTGACTCGACGCCGTTGTTGCGGCCCATGGTGGGAAGCGGGAGTTGTGTCTGGTAATAAAGAGGACTGGGTTTGGATCTCGAGTGAGGCCGTGAGAGGGGTAAGTGATGAGAATGGCACTGTTCTGTTCTTCACTTCCTGACACAGGAGGCTTCGAAAGATTCGAAAGGGGGTATACACCAAGGAGGGTTTGCGCGAGTCGAGAAGACAAGATGGACGAAGACAGATAAGAGGTTCACACGAAGGGTATGAGACGAAAGGAGGAGGAGATATGGAGGGCACAAGGGAGGTTAAATCCCACTCCCGCCTCATGCCATTGATATATGCTGTTGGTCAAGAGCATTCTGAAACGGGCAAACGAGCCATTACCGTGGGGATCCGGACATGCTCTCTCCAGAGCCATCCCTACAGTACGAGAAGCCCCCCTGGGGGCAAAGAAAAGACCCCCCCGTACACCATGTTCGTCGGGGACAAAAAGCCCTTGAATTGCATGCAACTGGCATGCGAAAGGAATTATTCAGCGCCGCGGCAGGACCGGGAGGGATCTTGATTTGGCCCGTGTTGGTTTTTTTTCCATCCTGTTGCCTCTAGGAGCGATCACGACATCGACGCCAAAGCTTCCGCGATGTCGGCGTGAGCGCTCTGATTGGCTGCTCGAGGGGCTCCGTCAGGGGGTGCCTCCGCGAATATTGGTATCGAGGACTTGGCCTGAATATCGGCCCGGGGGCAGCAGGAGATGTAGACCATACTCGAGGGCGACCCCGAGACCCTTGGCGATCCCCCTCCTTGTCGAGCCTGTTGATGTGCATGAGGGATAATGGGGCTCCGAGATGACGAGGCCTGAATTGGAAATCAAGCAGAAGCGCTGATTCTTCTTCCGAGGAACGACCGCGCGGGTAAGGGGCCTGATGACAGACGGCAAATGGCTCGCCCTGTCCATATGTATCAGCAGGAGTATTCGCACTGAGTCGTACGAGCAGTATGGAGAGGTACTCGTACTGGTGAGAGGCAACGGGCCTCCGGGCACTGCCCGTCCGGGGCGTTTCACCGTCCGCTCGCGCCATCCGCTCCGGCGACGCTTGCGGCTCGTCGTCTCGGGCTTTCGGCCCAAGGCGCCTTGTTGTGCGCCCATCCTGCATTGGCGCTTTTCTCAGCGTTCAGCGGCGTGCGTCATGGTTGCGGTGCGGTGTGGGCCGGCCGGTGGTCCGAGCCGGGTCGTCGGGTGCTGAGTAAGGGTGGAAGATTACTCCGTACGAGTGCGAGTATGTACGAGTACTCCGTACATACAGGTACCAGTTGGAAGCGGGCACCCCGCAGCGAGGTGATGACATAGGTAGAGAACAGGATCGGAATTGATGCCACTCTCCTTGAAGGACAGGAACTGGAAGAAGTGCTGGAGAGGTTTCTGGATAGGTCGCGTTCTTTGAAGGCATCGCGGGGTTTCGTGCTCGTGATTACTAATATGTATTGACCGGGGCTTCAGATGCTCCTTCTCACATGCGGAATGGCCGACATGTGGAAGGCGGAGGTGCGCTCTTTCCTCCCATGGTTGTCCATGGATATCGGCTGGCGGAGCAGGCGCAGTTGACGCTGTTGCACGACTTGAAGTTCTTCTGAAGCATCAACTACTATACTTGATCGATATAACAGAGAGGCAGCTTCGCACCTGTAAACATGGCCATCGTGGCCTCTTGTGGTTCGACAATGGCCTTTTCAACCAGTGACATCTCATCCAGACGAGGGTTCGGCCGCGAGCGCTGTGATAGGCAGGTCGTCGATCGCCTCGATCGCCTCGTTCGCACCATCCTCGGCCTGTGCGCGCCATCGTACCTGTACTCCGTTAGTATTGCTCAACTCCTTCACACCAATCAGACCAATCAGAGGGCCCGATAGGCATCTTGATGTTTCTCCTCTGATAAGCACGTTTCATGCAGCAGGAGCTCCGCATCTGCTCAGAGTTACTCCGCGCTCGCGTGGACAAACAGCACAAGCATGCATTGATCTCCCGCTTCCAGCAGCCTGCAGCGAGCAGATCCATTCAATCAAAAGATCCGAGCATCGCGGCGCGACTCGCGGTTGATCCGAGGCCACGGTTGAGCATCTGGTTTCCCGGGTACGGAGTAAGTCGTTCACGATATCGAGTCTTTCGGCCACGTCTCTTGCGTGAGCATCGTCTCTTTCGTCTGTATTAGCGCTCAAAGACATCTCAGGCCACAGTACCATCGACACTTCATATCATCACTTTACGCAAGCATCTTCAGCGACCTTCACGTGGAAAGAGAGGTCCGACGAGAAGGAGTCGATATGGCGGAGCATGAGACCTCAAAGTCGCCCGCCCAGCGGCCGCAGTTGTCTAGCAGCATGCGCAGCAGTTCCTATCTTTCCGATCACCAGCAGATCCGCCGCATCTCCGATCGCCACGGCATCGACACCGTCGTCGAGGACTTTGCCCCGTCGCCGTCCCAGCGGTCGCCCAGCACGCTGCACACGTTCAACGGCATCCCCTCCGCGGAGAACCCCCCCATCGTGGTCGACAGCGGCATCACCCACGCCTACTCCCACCCTAACTGCGTCCCGCTCTCCGGGCACAAGACGGACAGGCTCGTGGCGACGCTGTTCTACAAGGGAGCGGCCAAGGATGCGCAGGGTGCCGGCGCCGCGGCCGTGAAGGCAACGACCGCGACCGCGACGGCAGCGGCAGCGGTGGCGACAACGACGACGACGACGACGACGACGACGACGACGACGACGACGACGACAAAGACTGCGGGGCACGGCGCCGATGGTCTCGAGGCCAGCCAGGAGGCCTTGCCCCCCAACATGGCTCCCACGACCAACTTCGACGCCTTCCCCCTTGAACCACCCACCCACGAGTCGGAACAGCTCGACCACCTCTACGGCTCCTACGTCTCCCCGCTCTGCATCACGTCCTTCCTCTATCTCATGTCGACCTTCCTCTTCCCCGACGACGCCGAGGAGCCCCATTCCTCCCACAGGTGCCTCGACGACCAGGAGCACCCCCGGGTCGTCGAGCTCATCCTGTCGCCCGTGCCATCGCCCCAGTACCTGGACCTCTCCGACCTCCGGAAGCACGAGGCCATCTACCGGTTCGAGCAGGAATGGAACGTCGACGTCGTCATCCAGCGCGACGTGCTCTGGCGGCGACACCCCCGGCTCGTCGTCTTTGACATGGACAGCACCCTCATCACCCAGGAGGTCATCGACCTGCTGGCCGAGAACCTCAGCGACCCCCCGGACCTGGCGGAGCGCGTGGCCGGCATCACGCACCGGGCCATGATGGGCGAGCTTGAGTTCGACGCATCCTTCCGCGAACGCGTCGCCCTCCTCAAGGGCCTGCCCGCGACCATCTTCGAGCAGCTCCGGCCGATCCTCGACGTCACCGCCGGCGTGCGCGACCTCCTGCGGGCCCTCCGGCGGCTCGGCGTCAGGACGGCCGTCCTGTCCGGCGGCTTCCTCCCCCTGACCGGCTGGCTGGCGCGGGAGCTCGGCATCGACCACGCCCACGCCAACGAGGTCGTCGTCGGCGACGACGGCAGGCTCACGGGCGAGGTCAAGGGCGTCATCGTCGGCAAGGAGCGCAAGCGGGACCTGCTCGTCGAGATCGCGGCCAAGGAGGGCATCGACCTGTCGCAGGTGGTCGCCGTCGGGGACGGTGCCAACGACCTGCTGATGCTGGGCAAGGCGGGTCTCGGCGTGGCGTGGAACGCGAAGCCGCGCGTGCAGATGGAGGCGGATGCGAGGCTGAACGGGAAGAGCATGCTGGATCTGTTGTATCTCTTCGGCTTCTCAGCCGAGGAGGTGGCGATGCTCATCGCCGAGACGCCATCGTCGTGAAAAAAAAAAAAAAAAAAAAAAAAAAACCATGGCCTGTCTCCTGCAGACCCATAATAGCCCTTTATATAGTCTACAAGAAGAAGTATGAATTATTTTCTTTTCATGGCACCCTGCAGGACAATCACCACTTTCTGCCGTTTTTGCATATGAACCAAAGCTCGTGATTGTGCTCTTATATACTATGCACCGCCTCTGTGCTATACAAAAGCGAGCCGCCGTCCCACGCTCTGTTGGAACGCCGCCTCACCCAACCTGATGTCATGGTCTCTCCCGACATGGTTTTGCTTTTTCTCGCGATCCGCTGAAGTCTCCGCTCCGTATTCCTTTTCATTTACCTTTTCCTTTTCCTGTTCCGTGCCGCCCTCCCTCCATCAATTCTCCCATATTGAGATCCCGTCTAAGGGTATCCCTCCTTGCCCCACTTGTTGTACTTGTCGTGCAGCTCCCTGGGCAGGGTGACGTTGGGGACGACGACGGCGTTGAGCGCGCTGGGCGCCTCGCGCGCGGGCTGCCGGGCGTCGCCGCCGGGGTGGTACTTGTACTTGCCGGAGGAGTCGGTCTCCCAGGGCAGGCCCGCGACGGCGACGTCGACCTGGGAGGTGGACGCGGTGGGGGATCGGCCTGCGGGTTGTCAGTCGAACTGAGCTACAGATCAATGCGCCGTGCTCCGAATTCATTCATATATGTATATGTATATCGAGTTTTTGCCAACATCATTGGGGGCTGGGATTGCGACGGGGCGTGCGTACCGAAGTAGTAGCCGGCGCCTCCGAGCGCGAGGACCATGAGGGAGCCGAGGATCTGGGGCGAAGTCAGTACCGACGAAAGCGTGATGGGATGAAGCATGCAGCGAGGACTCATCGACGGGCATTGATGAGCCGTTTAGAAAACATACCACAATCTCGGGGTCTCGCTTGCCCTCCTTGGCGAGCTCCTCCCGGCCGGGGGACTGCTGGAGCCGGCGGACGGTCGTGGAGAAGAAGCGGCGGGTGATGTGGGAAGCCATTGCGGAGGGCTTGAGTCTGTCTCGAGGCCGGAGGCGATGCGAAGGACGGGAGTGCGCTCTTTGTGTGACGATGGGAATCTACGGAGTTACGGTAGTATCAAATGTGCTCGGCTCGGCGGCGGCGGCGGCGTCGTTTGGTGGTGGTTGCTGTGCTCGATTTTGGGAGCTTGCCGGGGCGTGATGATGTAAGCGTAGCGGGGCCGTGCGATTGGTCGGTTGGGCTGTCGGGCGCGGCTCATGCGCGGCTCACGTGATCGGGGGGGACGCACGGCGTTTGCGATGCGGCGAAACAGGTCTCAAGTTGCTGGAGTGAGCGCTTCCGCGGCTCCAGGCTCTTGCGCGGGTCCAATGGGCGCGAGCTTGATCAGACCATGATGACGGCACATTCTCCTGTTGGCATGGACTTGAGTGCTACTTGATGGCGAGGTGAGTGAGGTGAGTCTTCTGAGGCCTCTCCAGGTTACTAAGTCAAGATCGAGGTCAATGATGCTGGAGTCGGGCGGCAAGTCTCGGTGAGGATTCGAGGCAACCATGGTGGACATACTATCCGTACGTACGAGTACGGTACGGCACCTGAGAGGGAAATGATCTTTGGATACTTTGGAGGTCCTGGCGTGAAATTCACAGAAAATGTAGAAAGCAAGATCCTCTTCAGAAAGTCAAATGAGAAGCAGAAAAACATCTAACCTTTTTTTCAAGCAATTTCCAATGCTTCATCTCAACTCAATTGATGCCGACGTGATTCCAATCCATCATGCCGTTGTATCTGAGAGTCTCTTCTTGATCCCGCCTTTGTACTCCGTGCCTTCCCATGATGATTTGATGCCAGTGGACCCACCTTCCCTTATGTCATCACGCGACGTGCCTTCCCGCGGCGGTAAAGCAGCTCGCAGCTCGCAGCGGAAGGAGCCTCCGAGAACACCTCGAGCACGGCTTCAACTTCAAATTCAACTTCAACTTCTTGTGGAAAGAATCTCGAATCTCCCCGCTTCACCAGCATCGCATGCTCCGACATCACAGACCACGAGCTGCTCCACGGGGGGTTCATGTGCCTCGGAGCAGGAGCTGTCTGCGTCCCCGGACCAAGTGCTGATGTACTCGTACGTACTCGCACAGCCGCGGCGCCTGAAACCAGCGAGGACGCCTTCATTCACCAACAACCCCCTTTTACTCGTACGAGTACCACCACGACCCTCCAGGCTGGGCGGGCCCGAGCGTTCACAACCCGGCAACCCTGCCTCCAGCGCTGACAGGACTCTAATTCTCATCGATCCCCATTCGACAAAGAGTGCGGGCTCTGGTCTCGCCGGAACAGCCAGTCCTCAACCCTCCGGTTCATCTGCCACCTACTGACCTACTACCACCGTCTCCTAGTACTCCGTTAGTAGTACGGAGTACGGAGTAGTAGCTTTCAATCCTCGCTCAACATCATTCTTTTCCAGCACCACCACAGCCTCTTGGTGGCGTTCGCTCTTTATTTTTCTTTATCTTTTCCTACTCGACATCATTCTTAGGAGCCGCTCGTTCTAATATTTTTCTCCTCCTCCTCCTCCTCCTTCTTCTTACGCTCCTTCGACCGATTCCGAATACCCCCTTGCGTGCCGTTAATTTGCGCGTCCCGTTTGCCTCGACACGACTCTCCGTTTGGCTCCTCACCCTCCCCCCCCTTGCGCGACCATCAGCAACCACCCGAGATTTGCTGCTCCCTCATTGCACAACTCACGGTCCGAATCGCCCTTCCCCGTTATTGTCCTTGTGCACCGTCATCTACACGTCGTGCCGGTGCGATCGAGCCACGAGTCATCAGAGCTTCCAGTTCAGGGAACGAAAAACGCTGGGCTGTCATACCCGCGCCCGAGTCCCCATCCCGGCGACGACTTTCCTCCGCGAGTACTCCAACAAAATCCCGGCAATCGATCTTCCTTCGTTCCGAAACCCATCGACTCGACGCGAGACACTCTGGGCTATGTTGTTATAGGACAAGCTGTTTCCCCGGAACCTCTTCGACCATAGCAGACCGCCGCCATGGCGTCCAAGGGCCCGAAAAAGCCCTCCGCGCTCTCCGGTTCCGATAAGCCAACCACACCGCAGCCTCGTTTCCCACGCGTCGATGCCCATCGCCCCGTCAGCGTCGTCTCGTCCCGCATGACGGACATTGCCAGCGAAGATGAGGTCGTCGAGGCAAAAAAGCCCGCGGCCAGGGCACACCGGCCCAAGCTTTCGGATACGAGGCCAGAGACCGCGCGGACAGGGGCCTCCTCCAAGGGACCGTGGGCCGGGGGGCCGCGCAAAGCTTTTCCCCCGGGCAAGAGAGGGAGCATCACCAGCCAGACAGCGGGTACAACACCAGGCCGCACACCAAGTCTCACCTCGAGGAGTCACGTCCCGTCGCTCACCTCCAACGCCTTTTTCCACCCCATGAGCTCCCAGAAACTGCAGGCGCAGAGAGCCGCGGTTGCACGACCCCCCACGAACCAGTCCCACCCTCCTCCTCCTCCTCCTCCCCCGGCGGCATCCCAGGGAGACATCAGCGACAACGCGACGGACCTGGACGGCAGCGTTTTCCAAGACCTCGCCTCTCTCAACAATCATATTGCGGGGGTCCGCCACATGGTGTACAGCAACGGCGAGGAGGACCTCAACCGTGCTCCACCATCACGCGGGACCGAGGACACCGAGCAGGAGGCATGCGATCGATCGACTGCGAGCTCACCCAGTCCGACACCGGGGCAACAGGCCGCCCCCAGTATGTGTGACAGCGTACGGGCGCTGCACAGGAGCGTGGACAGCACCTCGGCGTCGTTGAAGGCCGACGACAAGGATCAGCGGCTTGCGGGCACGCTGGCAGACCTGGACAAGCACAAACCGCAAAACGGCCATTCGAGCTTTGCCTTTGCCGGGGCAGACATCCATCCCGGCATACGCCACAACACGGCAAACACGGGCACTGCCGAGAAGCATTCGTCCATCGCGTCGTCGTCGCGATTGAACCCCGGCGACCCGCAGAACCGGAGGAAATCTAGGATATCGACCGCGCCAACGCATCATCCGCCGAGCTCGGGCAAGGTCTACGAGTACTTCGAGGGCAACACCGTCTTCTTCTTCGGCGGCCGGTGGCAGAACACCAGGCAGCGGCCGATCAATATCGCGACGGGCCTGTTCATGGTCGTCCCCTGCGTCCTGTTCTTCGTGTTCGAGGCCCCCTGGCTCTGGCACAACATCTCCCCTGCGCTCCCAATCATCTTCGCCTACCTCGCCTACATCTGCTTCTCATCCTTTCTCCACGCCTCAATTTCCGATCCTGGTGTAAGCAACCCAATGCCGAGTGCCCTTGACTTTGGCTTTGGCAGACGTCGACTGACCCCCGTGATGAACAGATTCTTCCTCGAAACCTACACCACTTCCCTCCCCTCTCCCTCGACCACGACCCCCTGCGTGTCGACCCCCCCACCAATGACTGGACGCTCATCAAGTCGGCCGAGCCCACGGCCGCGGCGATGGAGGTCCCCGTCAAACACTGCCGGACATGCAATATCTGGCGGCCGCCCCGCGCGCACCACTGCCGCCTCTGCGACAACTGCATCGAGACTCATGACCACCACTGCGTGTGGCTCAACAACTGCGTCGGCAAGCGCAACTACCGCTACTTCTTCACCTTCGTGTCGTCCGCGACGATCCTCTCGGCCTACCTTATGGGGACGAGCCTTGCCCAGGTGCTCGTATACTCGAACCGACAGGGCATCAGCTTCGGAGACTCCATCAACCACTTCCGCGTGCCGTTCGCGCTCATCATCGTCGGCTTCATCCTCTTCTGCTACCCGGGTGCCCTCATGTCCTACCACATTTTCCTCATGTCCCGGGGCGAGACGACGCGCGAGTTCATGAACTCCCACAAGTTCGCCAAGAAGGAGCGGTACCGCGCGTTCAGCACGGGGCACATCCTGAGCAACCTGCTGGCGGTGCTCTGCCGCCCGAGGTCGCCGACGTACTACCAGTTCAAGAAGAAGTACAGGTACGGGGACCAGCGTCTGGGGATCCATCGGAACGTGAGGCCGAGGGTCAACTCGTGGGGCCTGGAGATGAGCAGTGTTGCCGGCGGCAGCGGAGGATTCCAGGGACCAGTAGCGCTGCAAGAGGCCGCGAACCGAGGGTAGGCGATCATGATGATGACGACCATTACAGAAGCTCATTGTACAATGCCCTCACGGTTCTTCTTCTTCTTCTTCTTCTTCTTCTTCTTCTTCTTCTTCTCCCTCCTTTTTTTTTTTCGTGTTCTCCTCCGTTCGGCCCTGCTCCTTCGCTGCTCCGGCCCAGCTTCCTCCTCATTTTTTGGGACCCCGTCTTTTTTTTTCATTTCTCCCGATTTCTCATATTTTTCCCTTTTTCTTCGTCTCTTTTCGCCTCCCGTACTGAGAGACGTGTCATCCTCTGGCGCCGCGTTTTCGGCAAGCTTTGAGAGAGGAAGCCGAGAGTGCTCCGTGCCTATTTTCATAGCGATGTTTCTAAGTCGGATCCTGCGACGCGCGCGCGCCATAATACCACTATCGTCCGGTCTTGCCTTGACTTTTTGTGGTGTGTGCTCCGTAGTAAAAGTATTGCTCCTCGTCGGGAATTTGGTAGACTGGTAGGGTGTTCTCACCTCTTGCTTGTTGATGGTGAAGGCTTTGAGGGCTGAAGCACGAGTGGCACGATGGTTTCCGCGAGAATGAACAAGGCGAATGGCTACGAATTGCATTTCTATAGCTACACATGTTCAACGAACGGGAGACCAGGCTTCAAGGCGGCTCTGACAAGAGGATCCGGGCGTGTGATACTGAGTACTCCGTACCGCCTGATAAATCAAGTCCTTGCCGGGCCCCACGTGGGATCGCGGCCGCGGGCGATGCGGCGATGGTGACAAGGTTTGATGGTTCTCGTTGGTGGCGGCGTAGGGGGAGTAGCGTGCGGCTACGGACTGGTAGTAGTACTCCATGGAGACTCTGTACCTGCAATTGCCGCGTCGAAGACTTGAAGCTAGATGCCTGGTGTCATTGAATTCTTCAGTGTGAATATGTTTGTGATGGAAATGCAGCACTCGACATGATGATGCAGGTGGTCGAGGTCTATGAAGCTGCAGTGACAAGTGTCGTATCGTACGTCAGTCAAAGGGGGGATGAGGCAGAAAGATGGGTCGTTTTATGCATTTTATGCATTTCATAGAGTTTTGCGCGCGAATTGAAGTTACTACTAATCTGAGGTACTCCGTACAAGTTATCCGTACAGGTGACTCCGTACTCGTGCAGGTACTCGTACCGCTGTCACCAATCGCGATAAGCGGCCCAGCCGATAAGAAGAGATTTTTTTTTCTGGGCAGGAACGACATCATTGGTGCCAAAGGCCTCAGGATGATTGGCGAGTCGATGCGACTTGCAGCGACCCGTTTGGCTGCAGAGGGGAAGAAGGTCCGAGTCTGCTGGCGTGGAAAGAGCCAAGCAGCCTCCAGCCTCTCCTTGCCAGGTCCTGACCTCCTCTATTTTCCTCGTCGAGGCCCTGAAAATCTCCCCTCATCCCCCTCTCTCCCCCCCCCCCTCCTGCTCCTCCTCTTCATCCTCCTCTACCTTTCCATCTCTCCGCCCATTCTTTTTTCTTGCTTTCTCTTTCTTTCTTTCTTTTTCTTCTTGCCTTGTCTTTCTTTAGTAGGATTACAGGCACTACATCCGCCCTCTCGCCAGCTCGCTTCCTCCATCGCTGACGGCAAGGAGCCGAGTCTCTGCGCCCAGATTCCTCTCGACAATCGTAAGGGAAGCCCGCAGCCAGGACCGAGCGACACAATGCCTCACCACGTATCACCGCCCACCGTCGTGTCCGACGGCGCCCCTCCCCCGCCATCCAAGGAGGACGTCGCCGCCTTCCTCAACACAATCTTCACAGCCCAGACCTCGGCCGCTTCCATCGACGCCTCCTACGGCCTGTGCGAGGTCCTCCTCGGCTCGGTCGGATCTGCCGGCCTGCAGTACTATGGCATCCTCGACGAGGTGAAGAAGGCTGCCGCCGACAGGAAGAGCGGCCTGCGGCGCGAGAGTAGCCAGAACCTTCTCGGCGCAATCTTCGAGCGCTTCCCCGCCCGCCAGCGCCTCAGCGAGGTCCTCCTCCTCGCCCCGACCGCCGGCGCCGTCGCCTGCGCCCTCGACGCCCTCGCCGACAAGGGCTCCGTCGTCCGCGAGGCCGCCCAGTACGGCCTCGACGCCCTCTTCGCCTCCCTCAGCGCTGAGGCCCTCGTCACCGGCCTGCTCCCCCTCCTCACCGACTACCTCTCCAGGAAGACGGGCAAGTGGCAAGGCACCGTCGGCGCCTACCAGATGCTCCAGAAGATGGCCGACAAGGCCCAGATGACCGTCGGCTGCACAAAGGAGGAGGCCCTCGAGAAGGACGTCCTCCGCGAGGCCATGGGCGCCAAGCTCGCCACCCTCATCCCCATCGTCGAGGGCGGCATGCACGACCTCAAGGCAGAGGTCGAGAAGCAGGCCGTCCGCACCATGACCTCCATCACCGCCCTCCTCTCCAACGACGACGTCGCCCCGAGGATCCCCCTCCTCATCGACACCATGCAGCACCCCTCCGCACAGAGCCTCCAGAAGGCCATCCACGCCCTGTCCATGACCACCTTCGTGGCCATCGTCACCTCCCCAGTCCTGGCCCTCCTCACCCCCTTCCTGGAGCGCTCCCTCAACACCCCGACCACGCCCCAGGAGGTCCTCCGTCAGTCCGTCGTCATCGTCGAGAACCTGACCAAGCTCGTCCACGACCCCATCGAGGCCCGAACCTTCCTGCCCAAGCTGATTCCCGGCGTCAAGGCCGTCTGCGACCGTGCCTCTCTCCCCGAGGTCCGAGAGATTGGCGAGCGCGCGCTGGCGACCATGCAAAAGGCCATGGGCAACGATCAGGACATCGTCGCCCGCCTCACCACCGACGACGTCGCCAAGCTCCTGGACGAGCAGATCCAGAAGAACAACGGGCTCGTCGCTTACCCGGACATCTTCAAGCTGGCGAAGCCGTACATCTGCGACATGGTGGCCACCGATGCCAACTACCGCTTTGTGAACCGCATCTCCGACCGCATCGCCCCCTACCTGGCCAACCTGCTCATCAATGCCGAGCTGGTCCAGCCCATTGCCGAAGCCATCCAGACGCACTTCGTCGAGGAGGACGAGCCTCGCTACGGTGTTCCGGAGAAGGAGGATGACGGCGAGATCGAGATTGTCAACGCCGACTTCTCCCTCGCGTACGGCGGCATGCTGCTCCTCTCCCACACCAACCTGCGGCTGCTCAAGGGCCACCGCTACGGTCTCTGCGGCCGAAACGGCGCCGGAAAGTCGACCCTCATGCGCAGCATTGCCAACGGCAAGCTCGAGGGCTTCCCCTCCCAGGACGTCCTGCGCACCTGCTATGTCGAGCACAACCAGGGCGAGGATGCCGACATCAGCATCCTCGAGTTCGTCGCCAAGGACCCGGAGATCGGCCCCCAGGGCAACGAGCACATTTCCGAGGTCTTGACCGAGTTCGGCTTCACGGCCGGCCCCGAGGGACGACAGTCCCACAAGGTCGGTTCGCTGTCTGGCGGTTGGAAGATGAAGCTTGCCCTGGCCCGCGCCATGCTCAAGAAGGCCGACGTCCTCCTCCTCGACGAACCTACGAACCACTTGGACGTCGCCAACATTGCCTGGCTCGAGAACTACCTCAAGACTCACCCCGACATCACGAGCTTGATCGTCTCCCACGACTCCGGTTTCTTGGATAACGTCACGACCGACATCTACCACTACGAGCCCAACAAGAAGCTCGCGTGCTACAAGGGCAACCTGGCGGCCTTTGTCAAGCTTCGACCCGAGGCCAAGAGCTACTACACCCTCTCGGCGTCGCAGGTGCAGTTCAAGTTCCCCCCTCCCGGGATCCTGTCCGGCATTAAGTCCATGACGCGCGCCATCATCCGCATGACCAACGTCTCCTACACATACCCCAAGGCGACCAAGCCGTCCCTCCAGGACGTCTCCTGTCAGCTCACGTTGTCCTCTCGCGTGGCCATCATCGGACCCAACGGTGCCGGAAAGTCTACGCTCATCAAGCTCCTCACCGGTGAGACAATCCCGTCGACCGGAAAGGTCGAGAAGCACCCCAACCTGCGTATTGGATACATCAAGCAGCACGCCCTGGAGCACGTCGAGATGCACCTGGAGAAGACGCCCAACCAGTACCTCCAGTGGCGATACCAGCACGGCGACGATCGCGAGGTCCACATGAAGCAGACACGTGTCTTGTCGGACAAGGACCGCGAACAGATGGACAAGCCGGTCGACCTGAAGGACGGTAAGGCCCCGAGGCAGATCGAGCTGCTGGTTGGTCGTCAAAAGTACAAGAAGACGTTCCAATACGAAGTGTGAGTCATCTCAGTGCCCTCTTTATGTACCACCAAATAATTCTCATGCTAAGTAATTGGTCATAGGAAATGGCGCGGCTTGATGCCCAAGCACAACACGATGATCTCGCGAGAGACGCTCCTCGAGCTCGGCTTCGATAAGCTCGTTCAGGAATTCGACGACCACGAGGCGTCTCGCGAGGGTCTCGGCTACCGCGAGCTCCAGCCCGCGGTCATCTCGAAGCACTTTGAGGACCTCGGGCTTGACCCAGAGATTGCCAACCACAACGAGATCGGCTCGCTGTCCGGAGGCCAGAAGGTCAAGGTGGTGATCGCGGGTGCCATGTGGAACAACCCCCACATGCTCGTCCTGGACGAGCCCACCAACTTCTTGGATCGAGACTCCCTCGGTGGGCTGGCTGTTGCCATCCGCGAGTTCAAAGGCGGTGTGATCCTCATCTCCCACAACGAGGAGTTCGTCGGGGCCCTGTGCTCGGAGCAGTGGCACGTCAACGACGGACGAGTCGCCCAGCGGGGCAACGCGGCCGTCGATCTGGGCAGATTCGAGGACAGCCGACCCGGCAGCACGGTTGCCAGCACGGCGGTCAGCACGGCGGCCAACTCTGTGGTGAGCAGCGCCGTCAACAGTGGCGCGGAGGACAATGGCGAGTTGAAGTTCAAGGCGAGGAAGAAGAAGAAGATGACGAAGAAGGAGCTCAAGGAGAGGGAGGTGCGTCGTCGGCTGAGGCACATTGAGTGGCTGAACAGCCCTAAGGGGACTCCCCACCCCCCCGACACGGATGACGAGGCTGAGTAGGGGTTGATGGTGACATTTGGATTTTCTGATGTGTTGATTCCACTTGTTTTTTTTTTCTTGGCTTTTTTGGCCTCGATTTGCTGCTTGCTGCTTGCTGGTATATATAGACTGGTATCCGTTCTGAATGAGGGGGAAATGCATGCTAGGATAGAAAAGGGCTTTTGGATGAAGAGACGACATGATGGGATTAGATGGATGAGATGGGTTCATTAGAGGCGTTTTGGGCTAGATTTGTTGGATTTACAAAGTAGAGGTCGACAACAATTTGCAGAGAGGGGTTTGAACACGAAAGACTGCTGCTGCCGCTCATTCCCATTGTGAATGTTCTCCTTGCTGTGTCGTTGATTTGTACAAATTCCTAGGGGTATCTTTTTATTCGATTGACTCAATTATTGAAGTCATCAAAGTCACCAAAGCGCTTCCATGCCATGCTCGCAATATCTCCAATATGCTTCAATCATCATCATCATAATCATCATCATCATCCTCTTCTCGTCCACCCCTAGAGCCGCCTCTCCTCCTCCCTTTGCCGCTCCCTGCGGCGCATCTCCCGCTCCAGCCGCTGCAGCCTCGCCTCGACGCCGGCGAGCCCCTCTGAGGCGGGCACGACGCCGGCCTCGAACCAGGCCCTGACGAGCTTCTCGCTGCGGGCGCGCAGATCGGCGAGCTCCGCGTCCTGGGCGGCCTGGGCGGCCTCGACGGCGCGGATGCGCCTGGCGAGGGAGATGATGTGGGCGCTGGCGGCGGGGTCGGGGACGGGGATGTCGGTGACGGCGGTGAGGGTGGAGAGGGTGGCGGGGTAGGAGGGGGCTGCGGCGAGGACGATGGAGCGGAGGGCGGCGGGGTCGAGCTGGGAGGGGGGGAGGCTCGGGGCGGGGGAGTGGAAGAGGTCTGGGGTTGCTTTGTCTGGGAGGCGTTAGCTGGGATGGACGGGCTTGGGAGGGGAGATGGAATTGGGATGGTGGAATTACAGATCTTGATGAGCTCGCCGTAGACGCGGGTGTCGGAGAGCAGGCGGGCGAAGCGGCGGTCGAGGTCGACGAGCTTGCGGAGGGCGGAGTCGTTGTGTCCGAGGGCCGCGGGGGGTGGTGGTGGTGGTGATTGTGGTGATTGTGGCGATGGGTAGGAGGAGCCGTGGAGGAGGTGTTCGATGCGGAGGAGGCGGGATTCGAGGAGGGAGATTGTTGAGAGGGTTGTCTTGTCGAGGGGGTTGTCTAGGGACTCCATGGCGGTTGTATGGAGCTGGCACGATGGGATGGGATGAATGCGGAGGCGTTAGATGAGATTGATGATGATGATGATGATGATGATGATGTTGCGGAGTTGCGATGCTGGACCGGGCTCGAATGTGGGTTTGGGGTTGGTCAGGGACGGGAGGGCTGTGATTCGCTGGTGGTGGGGGCTGCAGGCCTATCGGGTACAGTATCTGCTGAGGGTTGATACTCAGATATACTGCGTAGGAATGGGATCGAGGTTGGAGACGGCTTCGTCAGATCGAGAGGGAGTGGCCATGGGCAGGGTGTCATGGATGATGTACGAGTACAGGAAGGGTCGCACGGATGGATGGATGGATGGATGGATGGATGGATGGATGGATGGATGGATGGATGGATGCCTGGAGCGACTCGGCGATGGATCCTACGATGCCATCAAGACGTTCGTGATGCCATCTTTTTGGAGGTTGCTTTCATGCCTACCCTAGAGGGTGGCTGACTGCTACAGATGGATGCAGAGCCGCGCGCTGATTGGCCACGATGGGCGGCGGCCCCTGGATTCGGCGGGCGGCGAGATGAATCGACAGGCCGATCGACTCCATTCCATTCCATTGATTTGATTGACCAATTTCATCCATCCATCCATCCGTCGCTGCCACGTCTTCCGCTTGATCCTTCGCCTCTGCACACGCGGGCTGACGGAACATCCTCGCGCGGTTCCCGAGAGCCCCTCCCCGTTCGCTGCCATCGCCCTGACGCTTCCACCTCCCACCCGCCATCGCTGCCATCGCCACTCGCAACCTCGAGCGTCACTGGGGCCTCGCTCCCCTCGGATCCATGACGACGACGACGACGACGACGACGACGACGACGACGATCACGAGCAAGAGCAAGAGCGCTTGAGCCACGACGACGGGGACCCGAGCACATCCCGTCGGTCTTCTCTCCATCCATCGACCGGGAGGAGAGGGAGCCGCCGAGCCGGTTAGATGACTACATACCAGTCCATCCTCAACAGGCCTGCCTCTCCTGGTGGCGCCGGCGACATGTCAAGGTGCGACGAGGCAACGACAAGAGAAACGAAGGAAGGCGAACGGAAAGACATCTTGGCTGACTATAGTAATCTCGCGCAGATCGCGACGTCGCGGCGGCAAAGATGGCGGCCACCACGGCCAGGCCTCCATGATCAGCAGCATCGTCAACCTGCTCAACACAAGTGCGCACCCCCAAAGTCCTCGGCCACAACCCGTCCGCACCTTTCGCTGACCACACCACCCGAGCCCAGTCGTCGGAGCCGGCACGCTTGCCATGCCCTCGGTCCTGTCCCACATGGGCATCATGCTCGGCGTCCTGCTCATCGTCTGGTCCGGCCTGACCTCCGCCTTCGGCCTCTACCTGCAGACCCGATGCGCCCGCTACCTCGACCGCGGTTCCTCCTCCTTCTTCGCCCTGTCCCAGCTCACCTACCCCAACGCCGCCATCATGTTCGACCTGGCCATCGCCGTAAAGTGCTTTGGCGTCGGCGTCTCCTACATGATCATCATCGGCGACCTCATGCCCGGCGTCGTCCTCGGCCTCTACGCCCGCGCCGCCGACACCCCGTACCTCGTCGATCGCAACTTCTGGATCACCGCCTTCATGCTCCTCGTCATCCCCCTGGCGTTTCTCAAGCGGCTCGACTCCCTCAAGTACACGAGCATCATCGCCCTCGTCTCCATCGGCTACCTGATTGTCCTCGTCATCTACCATTTCGGGGTCGACCCCCACGCCCCCGCGACCGAGATCCGCGTCATCCAGTGGGGCGGCCCGGTCGAGACGCTCAGCACATTGCCCGTCGTCGTATTCGCCTACACATGCCATCAGAATGTGTGTCCCCCCCCTCTCTCTCTCCCTCTCCCTCTCTTTTTTTTTTTTTCTTTTTCTTCTAATTTCTTTGGCCTTTGGCTTTCCGATTACGCAGCTTGGCACGTACTGACATATTCTTTTAGATGTTCTCAATCATCAACGAGCTCAAAGACGGCTCTCCCTCCCGGCTGATCGGCGTCATTGGCAGTAGCATTGGCTCCGCAGCATCCATCTACATCTTGGTTGCCATCACTGGGTACATCACGTTTGGCAATGCCATTGTTGGAAACATCATTTCTATGTGTAGGCCTCCACAAGTCACAACCTGTTTGGTCCCCTTCAAGACTTGCTCACTGCTCACATCTCGCAGACCCTACGGGCGTTGCCTCGACGATCGGAAAGGCCGCCATCGTCGTCCTCGTGCTCTTCTCGATCCCCCTCCAGGTCCATCCCTGCCGAGCCTCCCTCGACTCCGTCCTGAAATGGCGTCCCAATCGCAACGGCTCCTCCAACACCGGTCGTCCCGGCTCGCCCCTGCTGACCCCAGCCGCCGCCGCCGCCGCCTCGCACGGCGACCACCCCAACGCCCCCATGTCCGACATGCGCTTCGCGCTCCTCACCACGTGCATCCTGACGCTCTCCTACGCCACGGCTCTCTCCGTCACCAGCCTCGCGCGCGTCCTGGCCTTTGTCGGCAGCACGGGGTCCACCTCCATCAGCTTCATCCTGCCGGGCCTCTTCTACTACAAGATCAGCGACCCGGACAGCATCCACCACCAGCGTCTCCTCAAGGGGGACGACGACATTATCGATGACGACAATGACAATGACGACGACGAGGACGAGACGTCAGACGCCGAGGACACGGCGGCCCTTGCGCAGAGCACGCACAGCATCCGCAGCGCCGCCAGCGATGCGAGCAGGCGTCTCTGGCGCCGCAAGTGGCGATGGGACCTGGAGCACGTCGACCACAATCTCCTGCGCAAGCTCGCGCTGACCCTGGCCATGTACGGCTTCGTCGTCATGTCCGTCTGCTTGATAATGAACATCTTCTTCGTCACCAGCGGCCACTGATCCGGCTGTTCTCACGAACGATCATTTCCAAGAGACGCCGTTTGTCAAATTCCTTTCAGCATGTATTTGGGGGGTCATATTCGCGAAAGAGGAGGTTGGTTCGACTACGATTTTGTAGACATGATTTGGTGGAGGACATCACAAACTTGGGCGTTCAGGTGATCTAGAACTGGGATCGGCGTTGTCGAGCTGTTTGTTGGATATTCTCCTGGTATCTTTGCCCCCCTTATCATCTTATTGGAGTGGTCTACATTGTTGTAATTTTGGTCATCGCACAGTATTGGCGAATAGTGAGTAAATCTTTTGACGATTTTGATATGTATATGACGATGCTCCCGAGATTCGGAGCCACCGTTCTCTGGAATTGTATGTATCTCGAGCAAAACAAACCAACGCCGTCTTTCTTCCCCTCCCTCGTCTGTGACAGACCCCGTGCACGCAACCAACCCATGATATGAAAAAAAGAGAAGCCAGACCAGGCTAAACCGACCGCAAGCGAACGAGACCCTCATCATCAAGCACGCAACGAAGCGCCGTCATCACCGAATATCCACGCCGCCCCATCGCCGAGCAGGCAAGCAAGCGTCGCCAAAAATGAATCCCCCCCCCCCCCCCCCA
>NIGB01000011.1:0-26212 GCA_003055145.1 Escovopsis weberi
CCAGCTATCCTAGTCAGTGTTGTCTTTCACTACACCTACCATAATTCTTCCGAGATTTTTGCTACAATCACCGGTTCGGACTATTAAATCCTGATTATGGTAAAATCACCAGGCTTCGGGTCTAACTTTAGACACTATATCGTTATTTTAACGTTCGGTTTAACTACGTGCTATCTCGCATCTAACGTTAACTTGGTGACCCATTATGCAAAAGGTACGTTTTTTATTTAAAACTGCTTATAAAACTACTATTTTTATTTTATTTCCCTCATGGTACTTTTCACTATCGCTTATATATCATATTTAGCCTTTGAGGAAGGTTCCCCATTATATTCAAACAGTTTTTAAACCGTTTTACTTATTAGGCTGTTTTATTTTCGCTCACGCTATTCATAAAATCTCTTTTGATTTATTTTCCTAAAGTTACTAAGATATTTCAATTCACTTCGTTTATTAAAAAATTTCTCTTAGAGTTTATATAATTATAGAATCGTTATTCTATATATATAAATAATTCTCTTTGATATATAGCTTAAATTCCATAATAGTTTCTTTATATACTTATATATTTTTATAATTAAAAGTTATATATCATTTTATATTTATTTATTTATTTTTTATATTATATTTCTAATAGTTCTAGTTTTCGGATTATTATGATTCGAACATAACTAGTCCTCGACCCAAACGAGGTCCCTAACCTACCCGGGCCTAATCCGAGTTAATTTTTTTAATAACTAATTATAACAAGAGTACTTGGATTCGAACCAAGAATTTGAAGGTTGAAGCTTCCTATTTTACCAATTAAACTATACTCTTATATTATACAGAGAATATCCGATTCGAACGGATGTAGCTATTAAAAACCTAGTAAAACTCAAACTTACCGCCTTAAACCACTCGGCCAATTCTCTTTTTTTGCCTGTTGTAAGATGAAATCCTACTACTGGCGTCGCTTCCGCATTTATTTAATGTTTTTATTACATTTAATTCCTCAGCGAATCGAACGCTGATGATATTCTTATCAAGAATACACTTTACCTATTAAGTTAAGGAATCTTATAAATACATTTAGGTTTTTTGGTTATTACTAAACAACCATATATTGGCACATTTATTTGTTGGTTGAATATATAACACACACTATAAAAATAAAATTCAATTTTAAAATTGTTAAAATTTTGCTAGCGAAGCTTATCCTAATCCTTATCCAAAGGATAAGGATTAGGATAAGGATTAGGGTAGCTTCGTTAGCTTAGCTACCCTACTAACGAAGTACTGGTGAAGCATAAATAAATGCAATTAACTTGGCTAACTTTTTACTGCCTATTGTTGGTAGTAGTTGTAGTTGTAAGATGAAATCCTACTACTGCTAAGCACTACAGAAGCAGTAAATTCATCTACTATTACTGTTGTTGGATGAAATCCTACTACTGTGTAAAAAAAATGCACTTTACCTGTTGTTAAATAATTTTGAGCAATAAAGGATTTGAACCTTTAACATTTTGTGTGTAAAACAAACGTTCTACCATTGAACTAATTCCTCTATTACGTTATGGTTTATAGTTATTATTATAGCTCTTACCATTTAATAGGCGGAGCCATTAAATTTATAATCTTTTATTAGTGCTATATAATTTTTTTTAACTAACTTTGGTTGTAGTAGTGAAGCTTATCCTAATCCAAAGGATAAGGATTAGGATAAGGATTAGGGAAGCTTCGCTAGCCAACTACTGCTATGTTGAAGCGACAACAAGGGAAAATTAATTTAGTATTATTAATATATTATAGAAATTAAATTTAAGGCTTACCACTATCTTGTTTAATAGTTATAATTATAGCACCAGTCATAGCTAATAATAAAATAAAACTAGCAATGAATAATCATATATTATAAGAAGTATATAAAATATTTCCTATTGTAGAAATATGACTAGTTTCAGTCATATTTCCATCTCAACTGTTACTTGTTACAAACATAACATTAGCTGTATTTATATCTAAATTTTTTCCTATATGAGTAATTATATCATTATATTTACTTGTAGGTAAAGAATATATTATATTACTTAATTTATTGTTATAACTATTTATAATAGCTATAGAATAAGGTAGTAATTGAAATAAAGCATAATTTAATAATATTGTTATAAATAATGCTAAAGGAATACTATTTTTATTATTACTTTGTAATTCACTTGTTCTTATATTAATTAACATTAAAATGAATAAAAATAATATAGATACTGCACCCAAATAAACTATTAAGTAAGAAAAACCTATAAATGTTAATCCTGATAATATTAAATACACAGAGATAGAAGCAAATAATCCTATTAATGACATAAGAGATGCAATAGGATTTTTGTTAACTATAACTGCTATTCCAAATAATAATGCTATTACACTTAATACATCTAAATACTCAACTGTATAACCATTAGATAAAATATCATAAACAGCAAATAATTGATTCATTATTTTTTTTTTTTAACCTAATAATAGGAGAGCTTTAGCTTGCGCAGTTTTAAGAATATTGATTAATATATATAGCTAATTAACGTTAAGCAATTCACGAATACGGATAGTCAGACTTGAACTGACACACGCCGAGTGGAAATCGGTAAGTCTACCATTAACCTATATCCGTTTTTATTTGTGTGCTTGCCGGTTTCTATTTTTTTTTTTCAAAAAAAAAAGGCAGTAGTAGTTGTAGGATGAAATCCTACTACTAAGCACTACAACAACAAAGCTAGTAGTAGGATTTTATTTTATTACTAGCCTAGTTGGCTTGCTTCTTGCTTCGCCGCAGCCCTACCCTACAGCAATGCAAGCTAATAAATATTTGTTATTTTTAATTTTATAGAGCTAATTAAAAATATGCCAAAAGAATAAATTATTAAATAAATAACTATAGCCATGGTTTAATTGCAGCTAATATTAAAGACTTAAGGGTTTCGAACCCTATATATCCGTTAAAGTCTTTTATGTATAAGTTATTTTTAAACTATACATAATTTTTTATATTTAGTGGCTACCAAACCAATTGTTTTACTTGCCTAAGGCTAAAAACTAACTACCTCAGTAGTACATTGATACATAAAGGAATAATCATACCACATCCACAAAGTGTCAATATAATATACCAGCTTCATATCCTTGGTGATGATGATCTGTTAAATGGTAAGAATAAATTCTTCATAAACCTACTGATAAGAAAATAGTACCAATAATTACGTGGACAAAAAATATTATTCAACAACTTTCATTGTTGTTTAGACTATGTGTTCTTATTAGTGCTTATTAAATATTTATTTTATATTTAATAATTAATAAGTAGAGTATTACGCCATTGTTTACTTTAATGTCTAGCTTGCTAATCCGAAGGATAATAAAGTAACATAATATTTATTGGCTAGTCGTTGAACCCTTATATACGTCAAAAAACAATATATAATTAGCAGCAAATTTTCTGCGAAGCGTCGATAGATTTTCTTGCTTTTTACTCTAAGATAAATTTATTGTATATGTTTAACTACTTAAATACAAATTTATATCCTTTATAAACCTCACCAGTATTTAAACACTCTTTAATTTTTTTTCTAGAAATGTTTAAACTTTTAGCTGCATCCGTCATACTATCATAAACTATTGAAACATTATTTTCATCTATTGATACAATTTGAGTAGATTCACTAACTAGTTTATCAGTATTTCTATAATATCTTACTCCATTTTTAACTATATAAGGACTTTCAGATAAATAAAGTTTAGATAATAATTCATTAATTTCTTCCATTGATGCACATTCTTTTAGTAAATTACTATTAGTGGTTAATCTATATTTATTTATGCAAGATTTTATAACATCAAATAAATATTTACCTTCTAATGTAGTATGATAACCTTTGTAGTAAATATCCACTAAGTTTAATCACAATAAAAAATCTTTAGATTTTAATGTATTTAATAATAATTTATCGTTATCGTACATTAAAGGAATTAAAATTTCTTTTATTTCCTTAATTTTATTAATTTCTAAAATGATAGTAGGATTTGATTCCGCTCTGTCTAGTCTTTCGTTAGAATATAATAATTTATCTGTACCTAAAAACTTTTTTATTTGATTATATAGTTCTAATTCTTTCATATGATTTTCTAATTTAAATCTTGGAATGTATTTATTAGTAGAAAAAGTACCTTCTCCGTCAATAAATCCTGCTAATCAATATTTAGTTATATTAATTTTATCTCCTATTGAGTCAGGTATTCATTTTCCGGACATACTTTGCATTAATTTTTTAGTTTCTATTATCTCTAGTTTACCTTCAGTTAAAAGATGTTTTTTATCTTTAATTAACATTACTGCTTTTTTAAAAGCAACATAGTGATGATATTTTGAACTATTTAAATTAACGTAATCAAATAAAGGAATTATTATATTTAATAAAGAAGGTTGATCATTAACAAAAAAATTAACTTTATTACCAGATTTAGAAATATGCCCACATTTTAAAGTGTTCATTATATATTCTAAAACTTTTATTTCATCTTTATGTAAACCTATTTGGAAAGTAAATTGAACATTATTAAAAGTATTATTTTTTAAAGCAGTTAAGTTTATATTAAAGTTTGCTTCAGCATCACTAAAGCCTACGAACCATTCTATAAAATTGCTATCTAAAGAATAATTACCTTTAATTGGATGAACAATTAATAAACTTTTATTTAAATTTTTAGAGCTTAAGCATTCATCGTGCGGAGTAAGAATATTTAGATTATAAACAGAATTAATTTTATTTAAGTATAAAATCATATATATAAAAAGGGCTACACAAATTAACCCGTGGAAACCAGTACCAAAGAAAAAACATGTTCCAAATACACCATCACTTATTGTAAATGATGAAACGTTATATTCTATTCCTTGGAATAAAGTAAATATTAAAGCTAATATTACTGTGAAAATAGTACCATATAAAGCTCCTGATCTTTCACCTTTAATTAAAGAGTGGTGAGCATAAGTAATTGTAGCACCACTAGATAATAATATAACGGTGTTTAGTAAAGGTAATTCAAAAGGATTTACAGGGTCAATACCTAAAGGCGGTCATTGAGCTCCTAATTCAACTGTAGGTGTTAAGGCACTATGAAAAAATGCTCAAAAGATAGCTAAGAAAAATAAAGCTTCAGATACTATAAATAATATAACTCCTAAATTTAATCCTTTTTGAACTGAAAGAGTATGGTTACCTAAATATGTTCCTTCAGATATTATATCTCTAAATCATAAAGACATTGATGCTACTACTGTTGCTAAAGCTATAAAAAATAATATATAACTATTACTGAACAAATGCATAGATAATGCTCCATTTACTGTTAAAGTAAATAAAGATATACTTGTGTATAAAGGTCACGGAGAAGGAGACACTAAATGGAAGGGATGGTCTTGAAAATTACTTCTAGTTAAAGTTGTCATTATTAATAAAAAAAAAATACAGCTTCATACATTTATTTAAAAGCCCCTAAGGTGAATCGAACATCTATAAACGCTATTAACAGTAGCGCGCTTTACCATTAAGCTATAGAGGCTTGAGTGATAAATACTATTAATACTTTTATCACTCTACTGCTATACTGAAGCTTTGCTAGTAATTATTTACTTTAAAATTTGTTAACTAGATTTATTTTTTGTAAAACTAGATTTCATTTTACTACTGCCTTTTTTTTTTGAAAAAAAAAATAGAAACCGGCATTACAAGCTTACTTTACGTTGTTTTATTGGGTACTGCTTCGCGGCAGTAGCTAGCTAGCTAGCTAGCAAGCAAGCAAGCAAGCAAGCAAGGGATTTAAGCTATAAAGGTAGTTCGGAAAAGAGGTGATTTGAACACCTAAATGTATAAAACATAGCACGTAGCAAGTGCCTTACCCTACCAAATGGAAGACTTTTCCTTTAACGAATTAGATCAGAATCGAACCGACATCTATTTCCGTGACAAGGAAATCCTTTACCTAATTAAGTTACTAATTCTAATAATACTGTAAAACATTATTTTTAATAAATATATTTAATTTACTTATTATATACAATAAGTAGTTAGGAGACAAGAGAATCGAACTCTTAAAAGCAATAGCTATTGAGTTTACAGCTCAACCCTTCTTACCAATAAAGGAACCCTCCTTTATATAATATATTAATTAATATATTATATAATATAATTTAATTATTGTTAATAATTATCAATCCCGCGCAACTTCCACTACGCGAACCGTATTTCGACTTAACACTAATTAGAGCCACGCATACGAAGATTTTTAATAATAGAATACAAAACCTACTTGTTTTTTTTACTTATTTTTAAAAAAGCAAACTTATTGCGCATGCTCTTTTCAGCATGTGACGAGTGGTTAGTACCAATCCAAGGTTAATTCACCGTGACATGGTGATTCACGATTACTAGTAATTACTTATTCATATAGTCGAATTTCAGACTACAATCCTTAAAATTTATATCCTATTTTTAAGATTAGCTCAAATTTACATTTTTGCATCTTTTTGTCTAGGAATATGCGGCACGTCTATAGCCCACAATATTAAGGCCATGATGACTTGTCTTTGTCCCCTTTATTTTTCCAAATTCTAGGATCAAATGCTTTATCGTTAAAAAAAAAAAAATAAAGCCAAGGATTACGTTAATTTCATGGAAACCACAGTTTCACAACATTAACTGAAAACAGCCGTGCAACTCCTGTAATAATTATACAAATTGTGGTAAGATTTTTCGTGGATCATCGAATTAAACAACATACTTCACTACTGGTGTTAGAAACGGTCTAGTGATTTCAGTTCCTGCGTTGCCACATTACTCTTGAGGTGAAATGCTTACACTTTCATTTATAGACTAAATAATGTTTAGCTTAAATACTAACTCTTATTCTAACCTATGGCATTCATCATTTACTGCAAAGACTACTTGGGTATCTAATCCTGTTTGTTCTCTGTGCCTTCGTCCTTCAACGTCAGTTTTTACATAAAGGGCTGCCTTCGCCTTTACCGAGTCCCTTTGGTATCATAGAATTTCATCTCTCCTCCTCAAGTACTATCCTCTTATATAAAACTCTAGTCAAATACTAACATTTTAGAAGCTATATTGACCGTATAAGTACCCTTTAAACCTACTTAAGATGAATAACACTAGTCTCTTACGTATTACCGCGACTGCTGGCACGCAATTAGTCAAGACACGATATATATACTGTCATTATCAATATATAAACAAAGCTTTATTCAATTTTAATACAATCTTATAAATCATCTTAAAAGAGGATTAAAATAAGACTTGCCGCTTATCCAAGTTGCCAGTTCAGTTTTCCAACCATTGACCAAAATTCCTCACTGCTGTACTAACTTGCATTGGGGTTTTTTCAGACCCAATGTGGTCGATCAACCTTTCAGCTTCGACTACGAGAGTTTTAGGCTAGTTAAGTCATCACCTTTACTACTACCTATCTCGAAGATATTTATTATCCTCTTAAAGCAGGAATTTTTATTTTCCCTTTATTTATATGATGGATTTACCTTCACTTTAAGGCCGGCGAATAATATCTATATACTCACCTGTACACCACTTTTTAATTAATAAAAATTAAAACGTTCGATTAGCATGTGTCAAGCACTTGGACAGCATTCAATCAGAGCCATCACCAAACTCAACTATTTTTTAATGTAAAAAAATTTACATCACTATAAGATCTAAATTTAGAATTTTATAATTTAAGGAGAATAATAAACTATATAATGTTATATTTGTTTAATATACTATTCTAATTTAAATTATAACCGTTCGCGATTTTTTTTTTATATTTAACTATTTTACTTTAATTTCTATTTTTAAATTTTTGAATTTTTATTATTCCTATGATGCAGCCTATGCATAAGCTAAGGATACAAAAAGATAAATTTTTATTGTTTATATAATTTTCCTTAATTACTATTTATTCTCACTTAATATTTTTATGTTTAGAAATTAAACATCTTAAAAAAAAATTTTTTTTCTTAGTAAGGGTGCGTTAGCTACCCTACTATTAATAGCTAAAATTATATATTATTAATGTAAATCTAATCCGTCTTTTATATAAGAACTAGATAATACTACAAATACTTGAGCTTGTATAAATGCAATAGCAAATTCTAATCCAGAAAATGCTATAATAAACACTAAAGGAATTAAACCTAAAACAAAAAAGATTATTCCTGAATTCATTATATTATAAACAAAACCACTTAAAATACTTAATAGCATGTGTCCAGCTGTTATATTAGCGGCTAATCTAAGACCTAATGAAACATTTCTGGCTAGGTAACTTATTAATTCGATTGTTACTAATAATGGTAATAAAGCTAAAGGACAACCAGCTGGTACTAATAATGAAAAAAATTTTAGCCCATGTTTTTGGAATCCTAATATTGTTGCTCCTAATACTATTGTAAAACTAAGAGCAAATGTTAAAGCAAAATGACCTGTAGACGCAAAACTATAAGGAACCATTCCAATTAAATTATTTATTAATATAAATACAAATAAAGTATAAATAAATGGAAAATATATTTGTCCACTTCTAGCATTTATTTGATTTGTAACTATATTATGAATTGTTACATATAAAGATTCTTGAGCTATAGATCAGTTATTACTAACTAATTTGTTATAGTTTGTAGCAACTAAGCTTAAGATTAATGTAATAAAAGCTCCTATGATTAAATAGAATCCTATATTAGTTAAAGATAAATGTAAATTACCACCTAAAACTTCTAAATTTAATATGTCTCTTATTTCGAATTGATCTAAGGGACTTGTTATTTCTGTAAATAAATTTTTGTTAGAATTATATAACATTTAGTAGTTTATTTCACTACTATTATAAATATTTCTTTAGAAAACTAAATATTTGCTTTTTCTGGTTGTTGTAGTAATAAATCAAACATTTACTACTACCATCCTTTATGGCTAGCCAAAACTAGATTAGGGGAAAATAGCATGCTTAAAAATAAATAAATTATTTTTTTTTTATTGGTTGGTTGGTTGTTAGTGCGCAAGCTTAGCAAGCTATCCTACTACAAGTGCTGCCTTTTTTTTTTTTTTAAAATAGAAACTGGCCAGCAATAAAATCCAACTAATTTAAAGGATAAGAAACTATCCAAAATGTTAATCTATAATATAATTTAATATTTATATTATATTTTATTAATAAACATACGTGATAAAAATAAACGAACTATTCTTGGTAATATGAATTTAGATAGTATAAATAATAGTACTACTATTATTGCAAATGCAAATACTATTTCATTCATATAATAAAAAGGTGTTAATTGTGGCATATTTCTTCTATTTTATTATTATGTAATACGCATTGTTATTCCAAAAAATAAACGTAATTTAGTAAAAAGTATATAAATTTAGATTATACACTATATATTAAACTATTCATAGAATAATCTAATACGTTTAATATTAAAGATGGGTATATACCAAGTATTACAGTAAATAAAACTAATATAAATAACATGATGAATTCTCTTTTATTTACATCATATACACCTTCTTCTAAGAATTTACTGAAAGATCCACCAAAGGCTGTTCTATTGAACATATAAATAGTATAAGCTGCGGAGAAAATTATAGAAGAACAGGCAAATACTCCTAATACGGGTAATTTTTCTATTATACCATAAAGTGACATAAATTCACCTATAAAATTAAGAGTTAAAGGAGCACCACAATTACCTAAAGCTAATATGAAGAATAATATAGCAAATATAGGCATTAGTTGAGTAGCACCTTTGTAAAAATATATGCTTCTAGTTCCAGTTCTATCATATAATACACCACCTGCACATATGAATAAACCACTAGATACAAAACCGTGAGCTAATCCTAATATTATACTTCCTTCAATTCCTTGTATAGAATTACTAAATACTCCTATTAAATATACAGCAGCATGACATACAGAACTATAGGCTATTAATTCTTTTACATCTGTTGTTCTTAATGTACTAAAACTAGCATATATTATTGTTATAACAGCAATAGTATATATCACAAAAGTATAATCTAAAGAAGCTTTAGGTAATATTGGTAAAATTAATCTAAATATACCATATAAACTTAATTTTAATACAATTCCAGCTAATACTATACTTCCTCCTAAAGGAGATTCAACGTGAGCTTTTAATAATCAGTTATTTAAAAAAATTGTAGGAGTTTTCACCGCGAAAGCTATAAATATTCCTATAAATAGAAATACTTGAGTTTTATATTCAAAATTAAGTTTAAATAATGTATCAAAATCTGTACTACCCATAGTAGATGAAGTACTTAAAATAGATAATAATAAAAATAAAGAACCTCATAATGTATATAAAAATAAATAATAACTAGCATTTACTTTGTTATCAGATCCAAATATTCCTATTAATATAAATAAAGGAGGTAATATACTTTCGAAAAATATATAAAATACCATTATATCTAATGCCAAAAATACTGATAATAATAATGTTTCTAATAGTAACATTATTACTAAATAAGATTTAACATTTTCTTTTATAGAATCTCAATTAGATAATAATGCTATAGGCATTATTATTGTTGTTAATAATACAAAATATATTGAGATACCATCTACACCTAGATAAATATCAAAAAATTGTACGTTATAGTGTTCTTGAACAAATTGTAATTGATTTGTACTACTATTAAATAATATAAATATTACTAAAGATATAATTAAATTAATTACACTTGTAATTAAAGCTATAGTTTTTGTATAAATCATTGAACTTTTTTTGTATGAGTCTACACTAGAAACTATAATTGTACCTATTACAGGAACAGTTAATAATGAAGATAATAACATCTTAGATAAGATATTATTGTAAAAACTTTAAATTATTGAATGACACCTATGGACATGCGTTTCATGGCTATGTTATTTACAAATATACTAAATATATATATGATAAAGACCTATATAATAAATATGTATACCTAATATATCTAGATAAAAAAGATATATATCACTATTAGTTGTAGTGCTTGCCGGTTTCTATTTTTTTTTTTCAAAAAAAAAAGACAGTAGTAATTGTAATATAAAATCCTATTACTGCTAAGCACTACAACAACAAAGCGAGCGCAAGCTAAAGCTCATTTAAAATGTTTTAATTAGTAATTAATATTAAAATAAACTTATATTTATAAAAAATACACCAAATATGTATAACACTGATGGAATTAATATTATAAATGCGAATAAAATAGGTAATAATACAGTTCAACAGAATGACATTAACTGGTCAAATCTGATTCTAGGGAATGATGCACGACATCAAATAAAAATAAACACCATAATACTACTTTTTATTCCTAATACTATACTATAATAAGCTTCACCTAGTATATGATTAGATCTATTAAAACTTTCTATTGTATTTATTAAACCTGTATTAAAAATAATATCTATATATTCTAATAAAGTTCTAAAAATGTAACTAAATAGGGATAAATCTAATAAGTATCCTCCTAAAAATAACACACTAGTTAATATACACATTAATAATATACTACTGTATTCAGCTAAAAAGAAAAATACAAATATAACAGCTGCGTGTTCTGTCATAAACCCACTAACTAATTCAGATTCCTTTCTCAATTCAAAATTCTATATTTAAGATTTTATAGGTTTAAATCTATATTTATCTTGATAGAGTAAATTATTATTTAAATATTTACCCACAGTAACTTTAGAGATTTCTAAATACTCAGCCAATTGCACATTATTATCAAATTTTTTTATTAAATTATCATTTAAGTCAAAAATTCCTACCCCGTTTAAATATTTATTTTTCTTTGTAGCCATAATTTTTTTAGTTTCCTCGCTATGAGTTTTACCAAACATCGGGTTTAATGCCCCTGGTTTACTTATTAATTTTAATATTTCTTTACTGTGAGTTTTACCAAACATTGGATGATTATTTTTATCTTTATAATATTCAACCATTTTTGCTTTAGCTTCTTCTGTATGTGTATAACCTAATGAACTTGTAGCGTCCTTTTTAAAATTATAAAGAGTAGAAAAATCAAACGCTTGAATATAACTAGTTTCTAAATTAGTTAAAGCTTCATGACTAATTATTTTACTTTCATAAGTAAAATATTCATATACAATTCATTTAAATTTCTCTAAACCATATTTATCAAAGGCATATTGTAAACTTTTATTAGATTTTTTATTATTTAAATGTTCATTAAGTCTAAGATATAAATCTTTAGCACTTCCAATATATTGTTTACCATTAACAGTATTAATAAAAGAATAAATTCCACCTTTATTTTTTAAAATTTCTCTCTGAGAATCTATATAAGTTTTATCTTGTAAATTATCTAATACTAATAAAGGAACGGGATTTATATTAGTAGTGTTGTTATTAGGCACATTAGACCCAGAAGAATAAAATCTTTTAGTTATTTTTGTAATATTATAAGTTTTTGGATAATAAGTATAATTGACGGCTTCACCGTGAGTATATAATTTTGAATTTTTTATTAATCTTATATTTTCATATAAGTCTGGACTATATCTTATTTAATATGACATATTATATTAAATGATCACGTTTAGTCTCTGAAGGTTTAAAAAATAATTCTCAATTTTTTATTTCCCTGCTGATTATCCTTAATTAAGGGTTTTCCAGCAATTTGTTATCTTTATAGAGACCAAATCTTACTAGCCTCTGCTAAATCAAAGGGAGCTCTATTAGTTTCTGCAACAGAACCGATAAAAAATATTATTAGTAAACAAAATAATGGTAAACCTAATCAAACTATTTTTTGGAACTGAACATTTACATTTAAATTTAAACTATTTGTTATCATTACTATAATTAATAAAACAGAACTTAAAACTAATTCATAGCTAATTAATTGAGCTGTACTTCTTAAAGAACCTAAAAAAGCATATTTACTATTAGCACTTCATCCGGCTAATAATATACCGTAAGTAGCTAAAGATGACACAGCTAGCATAAATAATATACCTAAATCCATGTCACCTATTGATAACCCTGGCCCGTAAGGTATTACAGCAAAACCTAATAAAGCAAATATTAATGTAATTATAGGTCCTAAAAAGAATAAGATTAAGTTAGCTTGTGTAGGTGCTACATATTCTTTTAAAATTAATTTTAAAGCATCCGCAAATGCCTGTAATAAACCGTAGTAACCTACAGCATTTGGACCTAGTCTTCTTTGCATACTAGCCATAGTTTTTCTTTCTGCTACAGTTACATATGCTACTGCTAATAATGCAGGTAACAGTAATAATAAATTTTCAATAAGTGATATAATTGTTATTGGTAACTTCATTTTATTATTGATTTTTACTTATTCTATAAATAATTTCCCATTTTTATCATAAAAAGTTAAAATACTTTAATATTTAAAACAAACATTAATGTTTATAAAAAGTTTAATTTTTTTAATTAATTAACTTTGTCTAGTATTTATTGGTGGTAGTAAAGTAGTTTAATTTTCTTGGGTACTGCGCAAGCGAAAGAAGCGTCGCTGCGAAGCATAAACTACCCTAATACGGAGGATAAGCTTTGCTACTGCAATATAATTAGGATTTTGTTTTTATAGTTAAAGCTACTTATTATTGTTATTAAAGTAATCATTATGTTATTAATGGTACTAATAAATAAAATTTTTACTAAAATATATGGCTAACTGCCAAGCTAGCCTTATTAAAAGCTATTTTTTTTTTATTTAAGTAAGCATTAAACTTTCTACTTATAGAAGCAAAAATAGTTAGAAATGTTTTATTATTAATAAACTATTTATTATTAGGGAATTTAGTCTCATCTTAGAATCGAACTAAGATAGTGATATTAGAAGTATCATGCTCTGCCATTGAGCTAATGAGACTTGAAATACCTTATTTATATTCCTTCTAGATAAAATAAGATATTTCTTGCGGCTATAAAATCTGCACGCTTTTTTTACAAAAACCTGTATAAATAAACTATTTATTATTATACTTATAATATTTAACTTTGTAAAGGTAAACTCACAAATGCGTGAGGTTTAGGAGGACTTGATAAGGCTCATTCTAAACTACTATAACTTCTATTTAAATTAGCTTGTAATATATCTGTGTAGAATCCAGGAGTTAATCAAGGATTTCTGCTTGCTACTTTACCGTCTATTAATTGTCTATAAACAATATATAGGAAAAGTCAAGCGGCTACTACACTTATTATAGATCCAAAACTACTAATTAAATTTCATCCAGCAAAAGCATCAGGATAATCACCTATTCTTCTAGGCATACCTTGTAATCCTAAGAAATGTTGAGGGAAGAAAGTAACATTAACCCCTATAAATAATAATCAGAATTGCACTTTAGCTAAATTTAAGTTGTAATTTAAACCTAACATTTTTGGTGATCAAAAGTATCATCCAGCAAACATTGCAAATACAGCACCCATACTTAAAACGTAATGGAAATGAGCTACTACATAATAAGTATCATGGAATGCAATATCAAGTGATGCGTTAGCTAACACAACACCACTTACGAATCTAATCTATTAATCTTTCATAACTGAATATATAACCATTATAAATACTTTTTAATTTAGCGTATTTTTTAATGATACTATGGTTTATATTTAAAGCTTCTTGAGCTTTGGTTACTCCTTCATATTTACAAATAAAATTTTTATTAACATCATATACAAATACTGCTTTTCTAATATGACTGTTATTATTAATATCTAACACTAATTCTGCACATTCTTTTGAAGTTCAATCTGATATTTTTGGAGTATTATTTATACTAAAGGGTAGGTTAGTAAAATACCATTCCCCTCTAAATATAGTTTGTTCTTTTATAACATCAACTATTGTAGAATGGTTAGATTTTATTAATTTAGCTAATGTGGAAACTGAAGGAATAATAACCAATAATTCTTTAAAGGAATTATATACATAAACAGGGTAAGCTGATTTAGCTTCAATAATTCTTATTTTACTTTCCATAGAATGACTTTTATTATAAAAAGGATTATTTTCACCTGTTAATGCTTTGGCTATTAAACTTTTAGTTTGATCACTATGTATTCTATTTTTAGCTAATTCAGATAATAATTGTTTAGTATTTTCTGTATGTTTATAACCTAAAGAAGAATAACCTTGTTTTAATACATTATAATGAGGCATTACATATGTAATATAATAAGTTTCTCTATTAGTTAAATTTTCAAGTTCTACATATTCTAATATTCAAAGAATAAAGTTTTCTTGATCATATTTTAATAAAGCTTTTACAATCGGCATATTAATATTTTGTTTACTTTTTAAAAAACTATTATTAAGGTAATTTCTCATTCTAGTAGCTAAATTAATAGAACTTCCTACATAAGTATGACCATTAATTTTATTAATAAAACAGTACACACCTGATCTATCTTTTTGTTGTTTTAAAATATTATGTCTATTTTCTTTAAAATTATCATATATTTTTACAGGTGTTAGATCTTTAGTGTTATTTTCAACATTAGAAGTAGAATAAAAACGAATAGTATTTTTATTATATATAGAGTTAAAATTATAATTAGAAAGAATTAATAAATTTTGATTACATGGACTATATCTTCCTTTAAGGCATGAGCTATTAAAGGGACTACGTTTAGTCTCTGAGGTACCTACTAAGATATTTTTTATCTGTTGGTTACCTGCTGATTGTTCAAAATTATACATTTTCACTGAGATAAAATATAACCCTAGTAGTATAATTGTTAGAAGTTCCCAGCATATGGTAGTCTTTAAAGGGAGAGCCAAGTGGTTTAATAACCCTCCAATTGTAAACATGAATACAAAACCTAGTGAAAATAACATTGAAGGTGTCATTTTTATAGATCCTCCATAACATGTAGCTAATCATGAGAATATTTTAATTCCAGTAGGAACTGCAATAATTAATGTAGCAGCTGTAAAGTAAGCTCTTGTATCTACATCTAATCCTACTGTGTACATGTGATGCTAAACCGTTAATAAATATTTTAAATATTTACCCATACAACTTTGTATGCTTCTTTCACAAGAAGTGTCGGACTATATCTTCATCTTTAAGCTTCTCCTGTTTTATTTGTAACACTATTATTTAAATTAATTTGTTTTTGCAGAGTTCTTACTTGTGATAATCCTTCTTCAGTTAAATGTAATTTATTAGATACTAGGTTATGAACAATTAATCATTTTTCAAAAGAAAAAGCTTTTTTAGTTTGTAATGGAAATAATTTAAAGTATGCTATTACATCATTTAATGATTTAAACCCAGTAACTGTATAACGATAAACATTATCAGTACCAGATCTTAATGTTACTTTACCAAATCCAAATAACTCGTATACTTTATTTAATATAACATTATCTTTTTGATCCAATATATAACGCATTTTTATAACATGCCCTAATGTATATCTAGAATTTGCTGTAATAGATACATTAAAACATCCTTCAGCATCAGTAAACCCTGATAATCAGGCATCCTGCAATGTAATTGAAACAGGAGTGTTATTTAATTTTATAGTTTCAGAACCAAAACGATTATTTAAAGCATTAACTCATAGAGCTAATTGTTCAATTCTATGGTTTTGAGCTAAATTACCATTAAATAAATAAGCTAAAAGTAAAATATGTGAAGGATTATCTACCATTCATCTATAAAAATCGTTATTTTTACCACTTTTTCCTTGAGGAAAATGTTTAACAACACCAATATTAAGTTTTAATTGTATTTTATCAAGTATCTCACTTTCTTTTTGAGTAAGAACAAAACGAACTCTTTTACCTTGGTCATAAGTTTGAATTGCTCCACCTCCTTCTGCAAACCCAATAAATCAAGTTAATCATTCGGTTCCCCCTCCTGCGCAAGCTAGGGAAAAAGAAAGATTGTTTGTATTTTTAAATAATGTTTTATAATAAGCACGAAATGCGGAAAATTTTAAAGATGTTTCGCGTGTAGTCTCTGAGACACTCTGTTTGTTTTCTTCTTTTAAAGAATACAGGGATAGATTGTCTGCTGATTGAGTATAGCTAATAAGATTTTTACCTTTCAAGGTACTTATTAGCACTAAACTGTTCCAGCATATAGCGAAATTAATTATATTCCCTATATCACTATAGGGTGAAGCCATCGAAAAAAAACTTCATACTATAAATCCTAATATTCCAATAGACATCATAGCATAAACCATACCTATGTAACCAAATATAGGTTTATTAGAATTAGCGGAAATTGTTGTACTAATTATACCAAAACCTGGGATAATTAAAATGTAAACTTCCGGATGTCCGAAAAATCAAAAAAGATGTTGGAATAATATAGGATCACCTCCTCCAGCTACTTCAAAGAATGATGTATTAAAGTTTCTATCTGTAAGTATCATTGTTATTCCACCGGCCAATACTGGTAATGATAATAATAATAATACAGCTGTTATCACTACTGCTCATCCAAATAATGCTAATTTATGTAAACTAATTCCAGGTGTTCTCATATTAGATACTGTAGTTATAAAGTTTATTGCCCCTAATAAACTACTTACCCCTGATAAGTGTAAAGCAAATATGGCTAAATCTACACTAGGTCCACTGTGACTTTGTAATCCTGATAAAGGAGGATAAAGTGTTCAACCTGTTCCTGCTCCACCTTCTATACAAGCAGAGAATATTAATAAAAGTAAACTAGGTGGTAATAATCAAAAACTAATGTTATTTAATCTAGGGAATGCCATATCAGGTCCACCAATCATTAAAGGCATTAAGAAATTTCCAAATCCTCCAATTAATGCTGGCATACGTTTTACCATTAACTTTCGATTAATGTACGGACTATATCTTTATCTTTAGATATTAAATATATCTACTAAGATATTTCACGTGTAGTCTCTGAGGAACCTACTGGATAAAAATGTTTAATGCTCTATATAAAGCCTAATTATTTTTGGTTTCCTGCTGATTGCCTAATCCTTTAAAATGTAACTGTATTCCACTGCTATTATGTAGTCCGCGGTACTAGTTTTAAAGGCTCTAAAGGGTTTCCAGCATACAGTGAAAAAAAAGTAAAATATTTCTACCTTACCCGGCCATGCCATTATTTAATCTTTATAAGTAAATTTTCATACTCCTCTATAATAACCTGATTTTACACCATTTAAATAATCTCTAATAACTTGACGATCACCTTTTAAATGATTAGCTAAACTATTTAAGGATGGAAATAGTAAATTTTTTCTAGAATCATCTTTAAATTCCGCTAAAATAATTTTAGATGCAGGATGTTTTACTTTATATATGGTTTTTTTATTAGATACTAACTCTTTTATTTCTTCTAATTTTAATAAATTACTTTTTGTTGACTCTTCAATAACATCCAGAGAAAAGAAAAAAGTATCTAAATAAAGATTACCTAAGTTTAAACAACTACTTAAAGTTTGATGATGAATGTTTATTGTGTCATACATATGTTGTTTTGACTGAAATATATATAACAAAGTAAAATCTTCTGCATCATATACATATATAGGAGTTCCTCTTTCTTTACGCAATTTATCCCGCATTTCTTGGCTCATTGGTTCATGATAACCAGAACTACTTGCTACTAAATCTACATTTAAGTTTGGTTTTAAATTATCAATAAAATATTGTTCTAGTTTTACAACTTCATCTCTAGTAGAATTTTCATCCATTATATAAATAGTTAAATTTGCATCAATAAAACCGTGTTTATTAAAATAACGTAAAACTCTACGTGCTTTAGTTTTTAGTATAGAAGGCATAAAATAAGAAGTAATTCTATTATATAAATTAATAGAATGTCCTACATAAATATGTTGATTATTTTCTCAAACATAAACACCTTTTTGATTTTTAGCTACTTTAAGTATAAGCTTTCTATTATCAAAAGGATTTTTTATAAATACTTTAGTATATTTAGTAGGCTGCGCCAAGTCATCGTTATTATTATTTTTGTTGTTATTATTGTTTGTTATAATAATATCATTAGTGTTGTTATTATAAAAATTAGTAAGGTTTTGCTCACTAGTAGTAGCTTCGCTAGCCAGAAAATTTAGATTAAATATTCTTTTTTTATCGACCATAAAGAATATCATTAAAATAGCATGAGCTGTAATAATACTATTATATAATTGGTTGTTAGCTATAAATTGAACTCCTGGTCCACTAAGTTCTAATCTTATTAATACTGAAAAGGCTGTTCCCAATAATCCTGAAAACAGGGCAAAGATTAAATAAAGAGTTCCTATATCTTTAGCGTTAGTAGAATTAAATCATCTTTCAATGTTCATTGACATTTGAGATTTTAAATTTAGGTTTAGGGTATTTTTTTGTAATATCAAAATTTTTTTTTAATAGAGTATTAATATTTAAATGACATTATTAGTTGTTGTGCTTCGCAGTAGTAGCTTCGCTAGAAATCCAACCACTACTACAAAAAATGCTAATAATTAATAGAACTTTTAGGTTTATTGTTCCATTTAAATTTTTTTAAATTTTTATTGCTAGTGTTAGATTTTAGATTTATTGTTAATAAACTACTATTCTAGAAAAAAATTTATTTATACTCTGTTTTAATACTTTAAACTAAATAATAAATTATTTTATTTTAAATATTATATCTAATTAAGGGTAGTGCGCTTGCGCTACAACCACTAAACTTATTTTATTAGATAAATATATATTCTATATGTTTTATATAGTAAATTATTTATGAATTTTAGTATTAATTAAATATTTTCATTATTAAGGTAATCCATCGCTTTAGTAAGATAAAATCCTACGCAGCAGGATTAAGATTATGGAGGAATTGAACCTCAAACTAATGATTTGCAATCAAAGTGTAAATCCGTTTACAACATAATCTTTATAGTAACTATATGGTTACTATAAAATATTATATAAGTATATAATATTAATTTATATCACTAATTGATCTAATTATTGTTGTAGCTTCTAATCCTAATCCAAAGGATATGGATATAGGAGCCACTAATTTACTAATTTTAGTTACAAGCCTATTAAAAGTACCCTTAAGTCTACAAATCATAAACAAGTCACAAATTTACAGTAAAAGGATTACATTTAATAGGTGCAAGCTACCCATTAAATTAATAGTAGGATAGTTTGCGCTACCCAACAACTAACAAAAGTAAAATACAAACGTCTAGTTTGTTTATTACTAAATAATTTATTTGTTGTTGGATACCTTGCCTTTTTTTTTTGAAAAAAAAAATAGAAACCGGCTGGCGTAGCAGCAATAGATGAATCTACTACTATCGCAAGCTACTAAAACTTTTAATTTAACTATTTAAAACGGAAGTCTTGCTTCGAGCTATTTGTAGATAAATCTAATAAAGTATTTTCAAGTATACTTACCGCAGGTATTATAATAATAAAATAGCTAAAATACAATACAGAGCTAATTTGACCAAATTCTATGAAAGGACTTTCAACGTGTTTAGCACCTAATTGCATTAAGATTAAAAAATTAGTTGTAAAAATTCAGAATGCTATTTTACTTAACGGTCTAAATTGTAAACCTTTAGTTCTACCTAAATCAACTACAGGTAATAACAATAAAGCAAGTAAAGCACCAAACATGGCAAGAACTCCTAATAATTTATTAGGTATAGATCTTAAAATAGCATAGAAAGGTAATAAATATCACTCAGGCACTATTGCTGCTGGAGTTGCCATTGGGTTAGCCATTACATAATTTTCTGAGTCTCCAAGAACGTTCGGCATGAAGAATACAAATAAGCTTAAACCAAACATAAAGATAAATATAGTAACTAAATCTTTAAATAAAAAATAAGGAGCAAATGGCACTCTATCATAATAACCTGGTACTCCTAAAGGATTACTTGCTCCGGCTGAATCATGTACAGCTATAAGATGCATTATTACTAATGCTGCTAATACAAAAGGTAATACAAAATGTAAAGCAAAAAATCTATTTAAAGTAGCGTTATTAACAGAGCATTTGTGTTGGCAGTCACCATAATTAATATATGTATTAATTACTCTCACTACACTCAATAAATTTAAATATTGATCGGACTATATCTTGATCTAATTTATTTTAATTAATAATTTGATGGAATATTTATTTTTTTAGAATATCTATCTATCGTACGTAATTGTTTTATTCATAATAAATACTGTAATTTTTTATTACCTTGCAATTTAACTGGTGCATTATCTAAAAATTTTATAACATTTTTTATAGATCTTACACTTGATTGTTTTAATTTAAAAGTGTTATATTTATCTAAAGAAATCTTTTTTGTAAAAGACAAATATTTACTAATAGCAGATATTATAACTTCACCGTCTGTTTGACTAATATCAAAACTTGCTATAGGATAATTATTCTTTTGTTTATAAACATTAAAACAACCCTCAGCTTCTATAAATCCAACTAATCAGGCTGGAAAATAAAATGTATTTATTATTGAAGTAATATCATTTAAGAGCGGAGCGCCTCCATTAGGTCTTAAATCTTCAGGTAAATCCGCAGAATATATAATATCTGAAAGTAAAGCATTTTTAAATCTTAAATAATCATATTGTTTATTTGAAAACATAGGATATTTATCAAAAATAGGTAAGATTAAATCTTTTAAATGATTTTTATTTCTTATTGTTAATGAAACCATTTCTATTTCATTTTTAATTCTAAATCTTATCACTCCTACTCCGAATAAATCTTTAATTTTATAAATCAATTGTACATCTTTAACTGAAAACTCAATACTTAATTCATATGTTAAGTGTTTACCTATTTTAATGATAGAAAAAAAACCATGTCCTTCAAATAAACCAACTAGATAAGCATAAATTAGATCTCCTGCATGTAGTCTCTGAGAGGCTTTTAAAGTAGAAATACTTCTAACCCCTGCTGATTGTCCCCATGTTATTATAATTTTTACGCTAATAATTAAAAACAATAAGAATAAACCGTATATAATTCCAAATATAGGGGATGTTCCAGCATTAAGCAGGATTTTTAACAATACGTCACCGTATTGTGGTTCATCTGTGTTCAAACCTCCTCAAATGAACTCAACTATATCTTGTCCTATTCAAGGTATAGCACTAATTAAATTAGTAATAACTGTAGCACCTCACAGACTCATTTGACCATAAGGCAGTACATACAAACTTACTTTTTATAATAAGGCGCAAGCTCTTATTTTATAAAAAGCCATAATAACTTTCTTGTTCGTATATCATGTTTATCTCTAGATAGATAAAAAGTTCCGACTGTGCATTAAGCAGCATTTCAGCCACCCATTAGTGACCCAGCCTGTCGCGATCATATGGATAACCGACGATCTCTTATATTATAATAATATACTTTGATCGTTTTCACTAATATCGCCGAATAAATAATATAATTGTTTATTCAATGTCCTTGTCAGGCCATTCTGCTTTAAGTTTTATTTTTTTCCATAAATTGCATAAAACTTGTTACTCGCAGGACTACAACTATAATAATATAAAATTTTAAACATAATTAACAATTCAACGTCCTTTTAATAATTTGCTAGGACTATTTAAAGCTCTATATACTGTTTTGTATGAACAATTTAAAGATTCCGCAGCTTTTATTATACTATGGAATTCACCAAAAACAGCGCCATTTAATTCCTTTACTATAACAGGCTTAGAATTTTTTTTCATATTTAAAATAGCTTCTTCTGAAAAAATAGGTTTTTTTCTATTTAAAGCGGATATTTTAATAGCTTCTATTGTTAGCGAAGCAACTGGAGATAAAGATTTACCTCTATTTAACAAACCTATACGTTCTCTACGAGCTTCACTATAATTAGCTTTCATATTTATTCTAGTTACATCTGTGTGTTTATAACCAAAACTTGAACCTGCTTCGGTTAATATGTTATAATCAGGTAATAGAGACTTTAAATAAAAGTCTTCCAAATCTAATAATTTTTTATTATTTTCTTGATTAACTACTTCAGGAAATAATTCTAGTATAAAAAAAGCAAATTTATCTAAACCGTATTTTTTTACGGCGTTTTTAACGATTTTACTACCATTAAAATAAATTAAATGATTAGTAAATCTTGAGTTTATTCTACCAGTAGAAGCTGATCCTATATAATAACTTAAAGTCTCTTTATTTAAAATCATATAAATACCACTAAGACCTTTAGTTTCCTGAGCTACAGTTTTACGTACAGAATCTTCATGTAAGTTATCATAAATAAACACGGGATTAAGATTTTTAGATTTTAAAAAGTTATTTATTACATCTGGATTACTTGCGCCGCTAGGTAAAGCCGTAGAATAATATCTTTTATTGTTAAATGTTGTAACGTTTGTTTTATAATTATTACAGTTATTTTGGGCTATGTCTAAATAACCCAAGAAACCTATTCCTATCATTAAGATTAATATTATTGTTCCTAAAACTCAAGCTAATGTTCTAGGTGCTCTGTAAGATGCATAATAGAAACCTCTACCTATATGTAAGTAAACTAAAAAGAAAAAAGCTGAAGCTGTATTACTGTGTAAGTAACGAATTAATCATCCGTTATTTACATCACGCATAATCATTATATAAATTAATTCTATCTACTATAATCTAACCCTTAGACGCTCTATCTATAGGTTTAGATGTGAAAATATATTTATTTTTATATAATTTATTTGTATCAATATAACGATTACATGTATTACTACTAGGGTTTAAACCTAGTGCTTTGTGTGCCGCACTAAATGAATTAAAAGGAGATCCTTCAACTATACCCTCATTTGTATAAATATACACGATTTTCGGGTTTTCAGATCTATTTGCTATACTAAATTTACGTACATTTTCAGTGTGCGGCAAATCTAACTTTATATCGAAAGGACAATCTTTTTTTATTATATCCTGAAATCTTTTATTAATATCATTAATTATTTCATCCACATTTTCTACGTTAGACACAGCTGTACTATATCTTTTATTAAGAATTTCTGAAATATCTAAAAATAAATTTTTTCCTTCAAGTGTATAATAATATCCATTAATTTTTAACATTAAAGCCATTCTTCATAATTTGAAATCTATGGCTTTACGGCTATAAAATTTAGATTCGTCCAATCAAGGTAATATGTAATAATATAAAGCATCTACATTAGCTACAACCAATGATACAACATTAGTTCTAGCGTTAGTTGTGCTTGTAACATTTACAGGTAATATTTTATTATTTTTAGTGTGTAAATACTTAGTATTATTGGATAAACTAATTAAATAATTAGTTATTGCATTTAAACATTGCTGGCTAGTATTTTTTTGAGCCACTTGTAAATACAATGAAGATCCAGTTTTAATACCAAAAGTACCTTCACCTTCAATAAAACCTATTAATCAATTAGGGTTTATTATAATTTGAGATTTTGTTGTATCATATGTAAATATTTCTCTTTTAGAATTCATTTTATTTTTTAAAGATAATATTGTTTCTAATTGAGTGTTTGATAAATTTTTATTTTTATTTCTAATAAGCAAAGCTTTATAAAAATCTTGAAAATCTAATTTTTTACTAGTGTGTAAAGGATAATTATTAAAAATAGAACATATTGTATTTATACCTAAAGTATCTTCTACAATAAAAGAACAACGGTCTCTATTTTTTTCTTCTGTTATTCTACCTATATTTAAATTTGATTGAATAATTTCAAGAACTTTTAAATCATCTATATGTAAACTTATTTTAAATCTTAATTTTACATAATTACGATCTATAGTAATTAAAAAATTACCTTCAGCATCAGTAAATCCACTAAATCAATGTAAAAATTCATCATTTATATTTACTGTAATATTTTCATTTTGTGTACGCTCTATAGCTTCACTAGAATAATTACAAAATCCCGTTTTATTTTTAATACCTGATACAAAAATAAACGACAATAAAATTATGCCTGAATATATAAGGCATAGATAGATAATCATATCTACCTTACTTCGCAGTAAAGATTGGACTATATCTTCATCTTTAAAACAAAGATGTCAGGTGTGTAGTCTCTGAAGACTCTAAGTGGTAATAAGTATTTATGGTGAAGCTACTAAATTACTCCCTAGGTTTCCTGCTGATTGTCTTAAGGATTTAAGGGTTTCCAGCAATTTAGCCTGATTTAACGAGCACATTATGCTTTTTAATTGTTTATATGCTCTACAGAATTAAAAGCTTCTGCTACACTAGGATTATAATGCATAGCTAAAGTTACACCTGTAACTATTTGTATACCTAAACAAAGTCCTAATAAAGAACCGAAATTTCATAAATAACTTATGTTACTTGGTTGTGAATGATCAATTATGTATATATTAACCAATTTTAATAAAGGGTGACTTTTTAATAATCTCATTTTAATTTTTTTAAATTTAAACATTTATTAATACTTATATAATAAATCTAATTCTTGCTGGTAGCCAAAGCGAGGGATTTATCCTACCACTACAAGAATTTTTTATTTAATATATTATAAAAAGATATATAAGTATTTTAAAGAAAACTATATATTTAAAGTTTTAGTTGTTTAGGAAACTTTTTACTACTATAGCCAACGACGCTTTGCTACCACTAGCCTAGGCTAGTAATTGCTTCACTACAACAACCCAACTAGCGTAATAGTTGTATTAAATATATATACTGCATAATATGCAAATTGTTATATCAAAAATAATAAAAAACTAATAAGCAATATTATTTTATTTTAGTAAGGTGTGCTTCTAATCCGTATCCTTATCCTTTGGATTAGGATAAGGATTAGGATAAGGGTACCATAACCCTATTAATTTTTATTTTTAGTATTACTTTCATTTTTTGTAATATTACTTTCATCTATTTCAAGTTTAGGTTTTTTTACCACTGGCGCTTCTTCAGTAATAGATCTTTTATTATTAGATGAACCTGAACCTGAACCTAAATCGTTAGGATTTTCTGCGTCATTTGATATATCAAATTTACTTAAAGCTTTATTTATAGCATCCATTTCTATTGCATCTAATTGTCTAGATTCTGAAATAGTTGAATGTAAAGAGT
>NIGB01000011.1:26224-60098 GCA_003055145.1 Escovopsis weberi
TGTTAGAAGTTCCCAGCATATGGTAGTCTTTAAAGGGAGAGCCAAGTGGTTTAATAACCCTCCAATTGTAAACATGAATACAAAACCTAGTGAAAATAACATTGAAGGTGTCATTTTTATAGATCCTCCATAACATGTAGCTAATCATGAGAATATTTTAATTCCAGTAGGAACTGCAATAATTAATGTAGCAGCTGTAAAGTAAGCTCTTGTATCTACATCTAATCCTACTGTGTACATGTGATGCTAAACCGTTAATAAATATTTTAAATATTTACCCATACAACTTTGTATGCTTCTTTCACAAGAAGTGTCGGACTATATCTTCATCTTTAAGCTTCTCCTGTTTTATTTGTAACACTATTATTTAAATTAATTTGTTTTTGCAGAGTTCTTACTTGTGATAATCCTTCTTCAGTTAAATGTAATTTATTAGATACTAGGTTATGAACAATTAATCATTTTTCAAAAGAAAAAGCTTTTTTAGTTTGTAATGGAAATAATTTAAAGTATGCTATTACATCATTTAATGATTTAAACCCAGTAACTGTATAACGATAAACATTATCAGTACCAGATCTTAATGTTACTTTACCAAATCCAAATAACTCGTATACTTTATTTAATATAACATTATCTTTTTGATCCAATATATAACGCATTTTTATAACATGCCCTAATGTATATCTAGAATTTGCTGTAATAGATACATTAAAACATCCTTCAGCATCAGTAAACCCTGATAATCAGGCATCCTGCAATGTAATTGAAACAGGAGTGTTATTTAATTTTATAGTTTCAGAACCAAAACGATTATTTAAAGCATTAACTCATAGAGCTAATTGTTCAATTCTATGGTTTTGAGCTAAATTACCATTAAATAAATAAGCTAAAAGTAAAATATGTGAAGGATTATCTACCATTCATCTATAAAAATCGTTATTTTTACCACTTTTTCCTTGAGGAAAATGTTTAACAACACCAATATTAAGTTTTAATTGTATTTTATCAAGTATCTCACTTTCTTTTTGAGTAAGAACAAAACGAACTCTTTTACCTTGGTCATAAGTTTGAATTGCTCCACCTCCTTCTGCAAACCCAATAAATCAAGTTAATCATTCGGTTCCCCCTCCTGCGCAAGCTAGGGAAAAAGAAAGATTGTTTGTATTTTTAAATAATGTTTTATAATAAGCACGAAATGCGGAAAATTTTAAAGATGTTTCGCGTGTAGTCTCTGAGACACTCTGTTTGTTTTCTTCTTTTAAAGAATACAGGGATAGATTGTCTGCTGATTGAGTATAGCTAATAAGATTTTTACCTTTCAAGGTACTTATTAGCACTAAACTGTTCCAGCATATAGCGAAATTAATTATATTCCCTATATCACTATAGGGTGAAGCCATCGAAAAAAAACTTCATACTATAAATCCTAATATTCCAATAGACATCATAGCATAAACCATACCTATGTAACCAAATATAGGTTTATTAGAATTAGCGGAAATTGTTGTACTAATTATACCAAAACCTGGGATAATTAAAATGTAAACTTCCGGATGTCCGAAAAATCAAAAAAGATGTTGGAATAATATAGGATCACCTCCTCCAGCTACTTCAAAGAATGATGTATTAAAGTTTCTATCTGTAAGTATCATTGTTATTCCACCGGCCAATACTGGTAATGATAATAATAATAATACAGCTGTTATCACTACTGCTCATCCAAATAATGCTAATTTATGTAAACTAATTCCAGGTGTTCTCATATTAGATACTGTAGTTATAAAGTTTATTGCCCCTAATAAACTACTTACCCCTGATAAGTGTAAAGCAAATATGGCTAAATCTACACTAGGTCCACTGTGACTTTGTAATCCTGATAAAGGAGGATAAAGTGTTCAACCTGTTCCTGCTCCACCTTCTATACAAGCAGAGAATATTAATAAAAGTAAACTAGGTGGTAATAATCAAAAACTAATGTTATTTAATCTAGGGAATGCCATATCAGGTCCACCAATCATTAAAGGCATTAAGAAATTTCCAAATCCTCCAATTAATGCTGGCATACGTTTTACCATTAACTTTCGATTAATGTACGGACTATATCTTTATCTTTAGATATTAAATATATCTACTAAGATATTTCACGTGTAGTCTCTGAGGAACCTACTGGATAAAAATGTTTAATGCTCTATATAAAGCCTAATTATTTTTGGTTTCCTGCTGATTGCCTAATCCTTTAAAATGTAACTGTATTCCACTGCTATTATGTAGTCCGCGGTACTAGTTTTAAAGGCTCTAAAGGGTTTCCAGCATACAGTGAAAAAAAAGTAAAATATTTCTACCTTACCCGGCCATGCCATTATTTAATCTTTATAAGTAAATTTTCATACTCCTCTATAATAACCTGATTTTACACCATTTAAATAATCTCTAATAACTTGACGATCACCTTTTAAATGATTAGCTAAACTATTTAAGGATGGAAATAGTAAATTTTTTCTAGAATCATCTTTAAATTCCGCTAAAATAATTTTAGATGCAGGATGTTTTACTTTATATATGGTTTTTTTATTAGATACTAACTCTTTTATTTCTTCTAATTTTAATAAATTACTTTTTGTTGACTCTTCAATAACATCCAGAGAAAAGAAAAAAGTATCTAAATAAAGATTACCTAAGTTTAAACAACTACTTAAAGTTTGATGATGAATGTTTATTGTGTCATACATATGTTGTTTTGACTGAAATATATATAACAAAGTAAAATCTTCTGCATCATATACATATATAGGAGTTCCTCTTTCTTTACGCAATTTATCCCGCATTTCTTGGCTCATTGGTTCATGATAACCAGAACTACTTGCTACTAAATCTACATTTAAGTTTGGTTTTAAATTATCAATAAAATATTGTTCTAGTTTTACAACTTCATCTCTAGTAGAATTTTCATCCATTATATAAATAGTTAAATTTGCATCAATAAAACCGTGTTTATTAAAATAACGTAAAACTCTACGTGCTTTAGTTTTTAGTATAGAAGGCATAAAATAAGAAGTAATTCTATTATATAAATTAATAGAATGTCCTACATAAATATGTTGATTATTTTCTCAAACATAAACACCTTTTTGATTTTTAGCTACTTTAAGTATAAGCTTTCTATTATCAAAAGGATTTTTTATAAATACTTTAGTATATTTAGTAGGCTGCGCCAAGTCATCGTTATTATTATTTTTGTTGTTATTATTGTTTGTTATAATAATATCATTAGTGTTGTTATTATAAAAATTAGTAAGGTTTTGCTCACTAGTAGTAGCTTCGCTAGCCAGAAAATTTAGATTAAATATTCTTTTTTTATCGACCATAAAGAATATCATTAAAATAGCATGAGCTGTAATAATACTATTATATAATTGGTTGTTAGCTATAAATTGAACTCCTGGTCCACTAAGTTCTAATCTTATTAATACTGAAAAGGCTGTTCCCAATAATCCTGAAAACAGGGCAAAGATTAAATAAAGAGTTCCTATATCTTTAGCGTTAGTAGAATTAAATCATCTTTCAATGTTCATTGACATTTGAGATTTTAAATTTAGGTTTAGGGTATTTTTTTGTAATATCAAAATTTTTTTTTAATAGAGTATTAATATTTAAATGACATTATTAGTTGTTGTGCTTCGCAGTAGTAGCTTCGCTAGAAATCCAACCACTACTACAAAAAATGCTAATAATTAATAGAACTTTTAGGTTTATTGTTCCATTTAAATTTTTTTAAATTTTTATTGCTAGTGTTAGATTTTAGATTTATTGTTAATAAACTACTATTCTAGAAAAAAATTTATTTATACTCTGTTTTAATACTTTAAACTAAATAATAAATTATTTTATTTTAAATATTATATCTAATTAAGGGTAGTGCGCTTGCGCTACAACCACTAAACTTATTTTATTAGATAAATATATATTCTATATGTTTTATATAGTAAATTATTTATGAATTTTAGTATTAATTAAATATTTTCATTATTAAGGTAATCCATCGCTTTAGTAAGATAAAATCCTACGCAGCAGGATTAAGATTATGGAGGAATTGAACCTCAAACTAATGATTTGCAATCAAAGTGTAAATCCGTTTACAACATAATCTTTATAGTAACTATATGGTTACTATAAAATATTATATAAGTATATAATATTAATTTATATCACTAATTGATCTAATTATTGTTGTAGCTTCTAATCCTAATCCAAAGGATATGGATATAGGAGCCACTAATTTACTAATTTTAGTTACAAGCCTATTAAAAGTACCCTTAAGTCTACAAATCATAAACAAGTCACAAATTTACAGTAAAAGGATTACATTTAATAGGTGCAAGCTACCCATTAAATTAATAGTAGGATAGTTTGCGCTACCCAACAACTAACAAAAGTAAAATACAAACGTCTAGTTTGTTTATTACTAAATAATTTATTTGTTGTTGGATACCTTGCCTTTTTTTTTTGAAAAAAAAAATAGAAACCGGCTGGCGTAGCAGCAATAGATGAATCTACTACTATCGCAAGCTACTAAAACTTTTAATTTAACTATTTAAAACGGAAGTCTTGCTTCGAGCTATTTGTAGATAAATCTAATAAAGTATTTTCAAGTATACTTACCGCAGGTATTATAATAATAAAATAGCTAAAATACAATACAGAGCTAATTTGACCAAATTCTATGAAAGGACTTTCAACGTGTTTAGCACCTAATTGCATTAAGATTAAAAAATTAGTTGTAAAAATTCAGAATGCTATTTTACTTAACGGTCTAAATTGTAAACCTTTAGTTCTACCTAAATCAACTACAGGTAATAACAATAAAGCAAGTAAAGCACCAAACATGGCAAGAACTCCTAATAATTTATTAGGTATAGATCTTAAAATAGCATAGAAAGGTAATAAATATCACTCAGGCACTATTGCTGCTGGAGTTGCCATTGGGTTAGCCATTACATAATTTTCTGAGTCTCCAAGAACGTTCGGCATGAAGAATACAAATAAGCTTAAACCAAACATAAAGATAAATATAGTAACTAAATCTTTAAATAAAAAATAAGGAGCAAATGGCACTCTATCATAATAACCTGGTACTCCTAAAGGATTACTTGCTCCGGCTGAATCATGTACAGCTATAAGATGCATTATTACTAATGCTGCTAATACAAAAGGTAATACAAAATGTAAAGCAAAAAATCTATTTAAAGTAGCGTTATTAACAGAGCATTTGTGTTGGCAGTCACCATAATTAATATATGTATTAATTACTCTCACTACACTCAATAAATTTAAATATTGATCGGACTATATCTTGATCTAATTTATTTTAATTAATAATTTGATGGAATATTTATTTTTTTAGAATATCTATCTATCGTACGTAATTGTTTTATTCATAATAAATACTGTAATTTTTTATTACCTTGCAATTTAACTGGTGCATTATCTAAAAATTTTATAACATTTTTTATAGATCTTACACTTGATTGTTTTAATTTAAAAGTGTTATATTTATCTAAAGAAATCTTTTTTGTAAAAGACAAATATTTACTAATAGCAGATATTATAACTTCACCGTCTGTTTGACTAATATCAAAACTTGCTATAGGATAATTATTCTTTTGTTTATAAACATTAAAACAACCCTCAGCTTCTATAAATCCAACTAATCAGGCTGGAAAATAAAATGTATTTATTATTGAAGTAATATCATTTAAGAGCGGAGCGCCTCCATTAGGTCTTAAATCTTCAGGTAAATCCGCAGAATATATAATATCTGAAAGTAAAGCATTTTTAAATCTTAAATAATCATATTGTTTATTTGAAAACATAGGATATTTATCAAAAATAGGTAAGATTAAATCTTTTAAATGATTTTTATTTCTTATTGTTAATGAAACCATTTCTATTTCATTTTTAATTCTAAATCTTATCACTCCTACTCCGAATAAATCTTTAATTTTATAAATCAATTGTACATCTTTAACTGAAAACTCAATACTTAATTCATATGTTAAGTGTTTACCTATTTTAATGATAGAAAAAAAACCATGTCCTTCAAATAAACCAACTAGATAAGCATAAATTAGATCTCCTGCATGTAGTCTCTGAGAGGCTTTTAAAGTAGAAATACTTCTAACCCCTGCTGATTGTCCCCATGTTATTATAATTTTTACGCTAATAATTAAAAACAATAAGAATAAACCGTATATAATTCCAAATATAGGGGATGTTCCAGCATTAAGCAGGATTTTTAACAATACGTCACCGTATTGTGGTTCATCTGTGTTCAAACCTCCTCAAATGAACTCAACTATATCTTGTCCTATTCAAGGTATAGCACTAATTAAATTAGTAATAACTGTAGCACCTCACAGACTCATTTGACCATAAGGCAGTACATACAAACTTACTTTTTATAATAAGGCGCAAGCTCTTATTTTATAAAAAGCCATAATAACTTTCTTGTTCGTATATCATGTTTATCTCTAGATAGATAAAAAGTTCCGACTGTGCATTAAGCAGCATTTCAGCCACCCATTAGTGACCCAGCCTGTCGCGATCATATGGATAACCGACGATCTCTTATATTATAATAATATACTTTGATCGTTTTCACTAATATCGCCGAATAAATAATATAATTGTTTATTCAATGTCCTTGTCAGGCCATTCTGCTTTAAGTTTTATTTTTTTCCATAAATTGCATAAAACTTGTTACTCGCAGGACTACAACTATAATAATATAAAATTTTAAACATAATTAACAATTCAACGTCCTTTTAATAATTTGCTAGGACTATTTAAAGCTCTATATACTGTTTTGTATGAACAATTTAAAGATTCCGCAGCTTTTATTATACTATGGAATTCACCAAAAACAGCGCCATTTAATTCCTTTACTATAACAGGCTTAGAATTTTTTTTCATATTTAAAATAGCTTCTTCTGAAAAAATAGGTTTTTTTCTATTTAAAGCGGATATTTTAATAGCTTCTATTGTTAGCGAAGCAACTGGAGATAAAGATTTACCTCTATTTAACAAACCTATACGTTCTCTACGAGCTTCACTATAATTAGCTTTCATATTTATTCTAGTTACATCTGTGTGTTTATAACCAAAACTTGAACCTGCTTCGGTTAATATGTTATAATCAGGTAATAGAGACTTTAAATAAAAGTCTTCCAAATCTAATAATTTTTTATTATTTTCTTGATTAACTACTTCAGGAAATAATTCTAGTATAAAAAAAGCAAATTTATCTAAACCGTATTTTTTTACGGCGTTTTTAACGATTTTACTACCATTAAAATAAATTAAATGATTAGTAAATCTTGAGTTTATTCTACCAGTAGAAGCTGATCCTATATAATAACTTAAAGTCTCTTTATTTAAAATCATATAAATACCACTAAGACCTTTAGTTTCCTGAGCTACAGTTTTACGTACAGAATCTTCATGTAAGTTATCATAAATAAACACGGGATTAAGATTTTTAGATTTTAAAAAGTTATTTATTACATCTGGATTACTTGCGCCGCTAGGTAAAGCCGTAGAATAATATCTTTTATTGTTAAATGTTGTAACGTTTGTTTTATAATTATTACAGTTATTTTGGGCTATGTCTAAATAACCCAAGAAACCTATTCCTATCATTAAGATTAATATTATTGTTCCTAAAACTCAAGCTAATGTTCTAGGTGCTCTGTAAGATGCATAATAGAAACCTCTACCTATATGTAAGTAAACTAAAAAGAAAAAAGCTGAAGCTGTATTACTGTGTAAGTAACGAATTAATCATCCGTTATTTACATCACGCATAATCATTATATAAATTAATTCTATCTACTATAATCTAACCCTTAGACGCTCTATCTATAGGTTTAGATGTGAAAATATATTTATTTTTATATAATTTATTTGTATCAATATAACGATTACATGTATTACTACTAGGGTTTAAACCTAGTGCTTTGTGTGCCGCACTAAATGAATTAAAAGGAGATCCTTCAACTATACCCTCATTTGTATAAATATACACGATTTTCGGGTTTTCAGATCTATTTGCTATACTAAATTTACGTACATTTTCAGTGTGCGGCAAATCTAACTTTATATCGAAAGGACAATCTTTTTTTATTATATCCTGAAATCTTTTATTAATATCATTAATTATTTCATCCACATTTTCTACGTTAGACACAGCTGTACTATATCTTTTATTAAGAATTTCTGAAATATCTAAAAATAAATTTTTTCCTTCAAGTGTATAATAATATCCATTAATTTTTAACATTAAAGCCATTCTTCATAATTTGAAATCTATGGCTTTACGGCTATAAAATTTAGATTCGTCCAATCAAGGTAATATGTAATAATATAAAGCATCTACATTAGCTACAACCAATGATACAACATTAGTTCTAGCGTTAGTTGTGCTTGTAACATTTACAGGTAATATTTTATTATTTTTAGTGTGTAAATACTTAGTATTATTGGATAAACTAATTAAATAATTAGTTATTGCATTTAAACATTGCTGGCTAGTATTTTTTTGAGCCACTTGTAAATACAATGAAGATCCAGTTTTAATACCAAAAGTACCTTCACCTTCAATAAAACCTATTAATCAATTAGGGTTTATTATAATTTGAGATTTTGTTGTATCATATGTAAATATTTCTCTTTTAGAATTCATTTTATTTTTTAAAGATAATATTGTTTCTAATTGAGTGTTTGATAAATTTTTATTTTTATTTCTAATAAGCAAAGCTTTATAAAAATCTTGAAAATCTAATTTTTTACTAGTGTGTAAAGGATAATTATTAAAAATAGAACATATTGTATTTATACCTAAAGTATCTTCTACAATAAAAGAACAACGGTCTCTATTTTTTTCTTCTGTTATTCTACCTATATTTAAATTTGATTGAATAATTTCAAGAACTTTTAAATCATCTATATGTAAACTTATTTTAAATCTTAATTTTACATAATTACGATCTATAGTAATTAAAAAATTACCTTCAGCATCAGTAAATCCACTAAATCAATGTAAAAATTCATCATTTATATTTACTGTAATATTTTCATTTTGTGTACGCTCTATAGCTTCACTAGAATAATTACAAAATCCCGTTTTATTTTTAATACCTGATACAAAAATAAACGACAATAAAATTATGCCTGAATATATAAGGCATAGATAGATAATCATATCTACCTTACTTCGCAGTAAAGATTGGACTATATCTTCATCTTTAAAACAAAGATGTCAGGTGTGTAGTCTCTGAAGACTCTAAGTGGTAATAAGTATTTATGGTGAAGCTACTAAATTACTCCCTAGGTTTCCTGCTGATTGTCTTAAGGATTTAAGGGTTTCCAGCAATTTAGCCTGATTTAACGAGCACATTATGCTTTTTAATTGTTTATATGCTCTACAGAATTAAAAGCTTCTGCTACACTAGGATTATAATGCATAGCTAAAGTTACACCTGTAACTATTTGTATACCTAAACAAAGTCCTAATAAAGAACCGAAATTTCATAAATAACTTATGTTACTTGGTTGTGAATGATCAATTATGTATATATTAACCAATTTTAATAAAGGGTGACTTTTTAATAATCTCATTTTAATTTTTTTAAATTTAAACATTTATTAATACTTATATAATAAATCTAATTCTTGCTGGTAGCCAAAGCGAGGGATTTATCCTACCACTACAAGAATTTTTTATTTAATATATTATAAAAAGATATATAAGTATTTTAAAGAAAACTATATATTTAAAGTTTTAGTTGTTTAGGAAACTTTTTACTACTATAGCCAACGACGCTTTGCTACCACTAGCCTAGGCTAGTAATTGCTTCACTACAACAACCCAACTAGCGTAATAGTTGTATTAAATATATATACTGCATAATATGCAAATTGTTATATCAAAAATAATAAAAAACTAATAAGCAATATTATTTTATTTTAGTAAGGTGTGCTTCTAATCCGTATCCTTATCCTTTGGATTAGGATAAGGATTAGGATAAGGGTACCATAACCCTATTAATTTTTATTTTTAGTATTACTTTCATTTTTTGTAATATTACTTTCATCTATTTCAAGTTTAGGTTTTTTTACCACTGGCGCTTCTTCAGTAATAGATCTTTTATTATTAGATGAACCTGAACCTGAACCTAAATCGTTAGGATTTTCTGCGTCATTTGATATATCAAATTTACTTAAAGCTTTATTTATAGCATCCATTTCTATTGCATCTAATTGTCTAGATTCTGAAATAGTTGAATGTAAAGAGTTTTCAGGTAAAATCTGAGTTTTTTTATATTCCTCTTTTTCGTTTTCAAGTCATTTAAATTCGTGTTCCATCATTTGTTGATAAATATTTTTCATTTTTTCAACATATCATTTACTGGCATTACTATAATCAGTAGTTCTAGATGTATTAACCTCTTTATCTTTATCTACAGTAGGGGTTCCCCCAACTAAATTATTATTATTATCATTAGTATCTGTATTTGTATATTCATTGTCTGTTCCATCAAAAAAAACAGTTTCAGAAAAATTTTTTAAACAACATAATATTACTAATATAGTTAAAATAACAGTGGGTTTAAAAATAAAAGAAAGAAATTTTTTAAAAACAAATTTAAATAATCTAAACAATATTTTAGGTCTTAATATAAATAACATTATTTTGGTCGTATATTTTAATACTTCTTTTGTGTCAGTTCAAGTTAAACAAAAAAAACTTGAACTTAAACTATTTTTATTAAAATTATTTTGTTTACTAAGTTTTTCATAGTTATTTACACCTATTAAAACTAATATACATGATAATATTATAGAATTAGCTAAATCAAAGAAAATAGAAACAAAAGTAAATAAAGATAAATAGAAACAAGCTCCTATTAATATGTAAAGAGCATAATCAGTAACTACTCCTTTACCTATTCCAGATATTGTTTTACTTGCTTTAACTAAAGCTACTCCAAATCCATAAGGACCTATTCATTCTATACTACCTTTATCTAAAACTTTTGTAGTTTGACCTCCTAAATTTAATACTGTGTTAACTATATATTTATTATAGAAAAACTCAACTAAGAAACGTTGGTTAAAGAAACCAAATATATAATATCCTAGATTAGATAATTTGAAATTAGATACAAGGTTTGGCATAAACTCGGGATATAATATAGCTAATGCTGAAAATGATACTGTTAATATGAAAGGAAGTAATTTAAATAAAGTAGGAACACCAAATTCAGTATCGATTAGTATTTCATGTATAGGGTGAATAAATATACTATTATCTACAAAGAATCCTGATCCTAAACCTATATATATATCTTTAGTTAAATAACCAAAATATATAGAAAATATAGCTAATATAACTAAAGGTAAACTAATAAATATATCTCCTTCATGAGCATTTTTGTAATAATTAATGGATCCATTAGGATTAGCTAAAAAAGTTAAATATAGAACTTTTACTGAGTATAATGTAGTAAATATTGCTCCAATTGTTGCAATAAAGTAAACATTTACACTACTAAAATGATATTGACCATAAGCAGATTCTAAGATAAAATCTTTACTAAAGAATCCTGTCATAAATGGAAAAGCAACTAAACTAAGACTAGCTATTAATATTACTGTATATGTTAAAGGTAAAAATGATATTAATCCACCATATTTTCTTAAATCTTGGTTATCCACAACTGCGTGTATTACAGCACCTGCACCTAAAAATAATAATCCTTTATAAAAAGCATGATTTATTAAATGAAATATTGCAACATTATAAGAAGATAATCCTATAGCTATAACCATCATACCTAATTGACTCATAGTAGAATAAGCTATAATTTTTTTTATATCTTGTTGGAATAAACCTATAAGAGAACTAAACACTGTAGTGATAGCACCTAATCATAAACATATTAATAAAACAGTTGAACTATATTCTATTAAAGGTGATGAACGTATTAATAAATACACTCCTGCTGTAACCATAGTAGCTGCATGAATTAAAGCAGATACAGGAGTAGGACCTTCCATCGCCATAGGTAATCAAATATGAAGACCTATTTGAGAACTTTTAGCCATAGCTCCTATTAATAAACATATACCTATTATAGTTATTATATTTTCATTAATATATGGGGCTAATGAAAATACTATACTATAATCTAGATTACCTAAAGATCATAGTATTACAAACATACCTATTGTTAAAAAACAATCCCCAACTCTGTTAGTTAAAAATGCTGACATAGAACTTTGATTAGCTGCAATTCTAGTAAATCAAAAACTAACTAAAAGATATGAACAAACTCCAACACCTTCTCATCCTACAAACATTAATAGATAATTATTACCAGTTACTAAAATAATCATCATAAAAGTGAATAAACTTAAATAACTGAAAAATCTTTGATTATGAGGATCATGACTCATATACCCAATAGAATAAAAGTGCACTAAAGAACTAATCACTAATACAGGAATTAACATTGAAACTGTTAAACTATCAAATTGAAAATTTCATACCATATTAAATGATTCACTATCTAATCATTTAAATAAGTTAATTGAAATAGGATTATTATTAAATCCCACTTCGAAAAAGCTAATTATAGCTAATATTGTTGTTGTTATTATACTTAAACAACTTAAGATACGACTTCCTGTCACTCCAACTTTTCTACCAAAAAATCCGGATACTATAGATCCTAATAAAGGTAATATAATTATACTTAAATACATTATTTATATTCTATTCTTATACTTCCTCTTAGTCTGTAAAAAGCAACTAAAATTGCTAAACCAATAGCAGATTCAGCACCGGCAATAACGATAATGTAAATTGAGTATATTTGTCCTATTATATCATCTAAATTAATAGAACTAACTAATATTAAGAATGTTATAGATAATAGCATTATTTCTATAGAAATAAGCATTAATATTATATTTTTTCTGTTAAATACGAATCCTAAAATTCCTATTAAAAAAAGTACTAAAGTTAAACTCATATTTAATTTAATCTACATCAAATTATTCAGAAATATAATTACTTAAATTTAAAAGCAAACGCCTGACGCTTCGCAATAAAAGGTCTTTATACATATATTAGTGGCTACGCAAATAATTATATAAATAACTATACTAGAGGCATTATAGATTTGAACTACAATTGTGATGTCCGTAGCATCAAGTTTTACCCTTAAACTAATACCTCTTTATGAGTAGCTACTACTCATAAAATTCTTTATTAATAAATTATTAATAAATTATTAGATTAAGCATTATAAAGTCAATGAACAAATTTGTCTATATTTACAGATTCTATAACTATAGGCATTGAACTGTGTAAAATACCACATATTTCTGAACATTGACCATAGAATACCCCTTCTCTATTAATAAATACAGAAACTTGGTTTAATCTACCAGGATATGCATCAGTTTTTATTCCTAATGAAGGACAAGCAAATGAATGAATTACATCTCCAGATGTTATAACAAATCTTATATGTGTTAATTCAGGAACTATTACTCTGTTATCTACTTCTAACATTCTTAATCCACCTTCTTCTAAATCTGAATCAGGAACTATGTAAGAATCAAATTCTATAAATTCTTCATTAGAATCTATAAAATCAGGATATTGGTAACTTCAATATCATTGGTGACCTTCTGCTATAATAGACATTGAAGGATCGTTAACTTCATCCATTAAATATAATAATTTAAAAGAAGGAAAGGCTATAAGTATTAAAATTAGAGCTGGAGTTATAGTTCAAATTAATTCTATTAATGTACCATGGTTTAAATATTTATGTGATTGAGGTGCTTTTTTTTCTAAGTCGGACACTATAAAATTTTTTACTATAGAAAAAAGTACTCATCCTACACCAAATAAAATTATTACTAAGTAATACATAATAGAATCGTGTAATTCTACTAATCCTTCCATTTGAGGAGTAGCACTATCTTGGAAATATATACCTCAAGCAACAGGTGCGTCCATATATATAAATGAATTTAATAAATTTTTCATTAAAATTATAATATAAAATTTCTAATTAGCGGGTAGCTGCTTTTAGTAGGGGAACCTTACTAGAAGTTAGCAACCATAGAATTGTTTTTATTATTGTTAGTATAGGGTTCCTACCCTACTAACGTCCCACCCCTGCCAAACCCTTATAAAAATTCGTATTTTTTAAATTTTTTAGGTAGTTTTTGCATTTTACCTTTTGGTTTTTTCTTTTTTAGCTGCCCCTAACCAGCAAAGCAAGCTATTTTTAGAAAAATGAAATAATTGAAGCACTGGTTATTGCTTAACACTAGCTTTTTGTCTGTTGTAAGATGAAATCCTACTACTGGCGTCGCTTGCGCATATATATGATTCCCACCTCCTCGCCCTCATATATAAAAGTTCTGTTTTAGTTTAGATTTTACATAAATAATATGAGTGTAGTTGCTTCACTAGAAATCCAACTACTATATTAAATTATAAAAAATTTAATTTGTAGTAGGGGTAGTTGGATTTTATCCTACAACCCCAACAAATAAAACTAATTAATAATATTACACTATGTTTACTAAAATTTTAATTAATACTATAATTTAATACAAATTTTAAAGTTATATATTTTAGTATTACTAAAGTAATTATATCTAAGAATTTAAGCTACATATAATAATAATAAAGACATCATAAGTGCAAATACAATTTAGGATGTACTACTTATCTCTATTTATAGTAATAATATATCTATTTCTATAAACTTTATTTACCCCTTTCTCCTTTTGAGATGCTTCTCTTCTTAATAAAGTTTTAATATCTGAATTCAAAAATTTTGCTGCTTCTCTTACACTACTATGTATAGTAGTTGTGTTTGTTTCAAGGTCAACTATTTAAACTTCTAACCCTTTAACCGGAGTGTAATCTCTATTTAGAGCTATTTCTCTTAATTTTTCTAAAGTTTCAGCCGTATGTTTTTTATTATAGAAAGGGTTATTAGCACCCTTACGGTTTTCACTCATAAGATTTCTTACTTCCTCGGTATGTTTTCTACCAGTAGCTGAAATTTTCATTTTTTCTAAAGATTCAGGCGTATGTTTATATCCTTTACTATTACCAGCTATCGGATTAACATTATACTCCGGTTGAAGGAAATCTATTCATTTTTGTTCGCATAAAATAACATTGTCAGAATCACTATATTCTAAAATATGTAAATTAAATTCATTCATAGTATATTTATTTAACGATCTAATTATGTATAAATTGGTTTTAGCTTTTAAATATCAAGTTTGATAGTAATCACTTATTCTTGAATATAACGGATTTCCACTACCAATATATAATTTTTTACTGGTTTTATTTTCTCTAACCCCTAATCCCCTCACCCCCCCCCCTGCGCAAGCTAGGGGATTAGGGGTACGCATATACACCTATTTTTCCATTATTATCCAAACGTATTTGCTCTCTTTGATTAATAGGGTTATAATAAGATTTTTCAGCCCCTTTTGGTATTCTAGACTCTTTATTAACTTGTGAAGAAAAAGGTCTAATAAATAGATTTTTACATAAAACAATAAATGTTATGTATATATTAACATATGTAGCTAATACTTTATTAAGAAATCTCTTTCTTATTTAGACTATGTCTTATACCTTACATTGTAAGATATGAGGGCACTCGTGGTAGAATTATTGTTAAATACATTACTCATCTACTAGTCGTTGAACGGTTTTAATATTTCGAGCTTTAGGGAAAACCCTTACTACTAGTAGTAGCTTCGCTAGGAACCCCACCACAAGCCGTGTATAATATTAAATTTCGCTGCAAATTAACATATTTATATGTACTTCTTGCAATTCACCCTCTTTAATCTGCGCTATTTGCACTTTAACGCAGTAGCCTCACTAAAGGCAAAACCTAAGATAGAGTATGAAAATAATTGGTTTTTTAATGAAGGGTTTCTTGCAACTCCTAAAATTAAACATCCAAATACTACTCCGATTCCTACTCCAGCACCTAATACACCAACTGTAGCTAATCCTGCTCCTATAATTTTTGATGATTGTAACATAAATTTTTTTTAATGTTTAAAATAAAAATATCGTATATTGTTATATTTTTAAGATTAGTAGTTGTGGTGCTTCATATTCCCCTGGATTAGGATTAGTAATAAAACTACTACTAATCTGGAGGATAAGCTTTGCTACCACACAAAATAAATTTTTAATTATTTTACTTGCAAGCTAGATTGGCTACCCAGCAAAACAGTTTTTACTTCTAGGGTAGTTGAATTGAAAATTATACTACCATTAAACAAGACTTTTTAATAACTACGCAATAATTTGAAACGCTGTTGCTAGCATTAAGTTTTATTTATTTTCAATAAATGTATTTAAAAATTTTTTTGATTTATAAAAATAATCGTAAGATTGTCGGCTATCTATTTTTAAAGCATTTTTACCTAATTCAAATACAAATCCTGCGGTTATTATACCTATAAATAAAAGAACAACTATTAAACCGTAAATACCATTTTCATAACTACTTAAACCATAAGGATATATAACTAATATTTCTAAGTCTAGAAGAAGATAAACTAAAGCAAAAATAAAAAATTTTACCCCGAATTGAGTTCTATTTTGCCCTAGAAAACTATGAAATCCACATTCAAATATTGAATATTTTTCTTGATAAGGATTATGTGGAGCTAATACAAAATTTAATAATAAAAATACTAAAGCTAAAACAGATACAAAAATAAATAGTAATGTTACACTACTCATTTAACCATTAAATAAAATTTGTACCAATATGGTACCCATGCTTAGCCATTCACGATTCATAAATATAAATAATAAAATTATAAGTGTTATATTAGAGATAACAAAAGCAAAAGGGCTTGAAATAACTATATTATTATAATTAAAGTTTACATTTTTTATAACTGTTTTATTTTTATTTAACACATTACCTTTTAATATTAAGTTTTGTAATAAAGTGTTAACTTTATAATCAGGTAAACTGAAGAAGATTTCTTTTATTATACCTAAATAGTAAACTCCACCAATTACACTAGTTATTATAGCTATTAAAGATAATAACACAAGACCTTTATCTAAAGCTGCACTTAATACCATCTGTTTTCCGAAGAATCCTATTAAAGGAGGTATACCTGCAAATGAGAATATAGTAATAGCTAAACTTAAAGCTAATAAAGGATTTATGTGGAAATAACCTTTTAATTGATTTACTAATTGAATTGGAGAATTATTTTTATCCATTAATTCTTCGTGTTCCTTGTTTTCACTTGTATAACAATATAATGAAAAACCTATAGCTATTAATATCATAAAAGCATTTAGATTACTTATAGTATATTGAGTTAAGTAAAATATAAATGCTTGAGTAGATTCAATACTTGAGATTCCTAAAGCTAAAAGCATAAATCCTACGTGAGAAATAGTACTGTATGCAAATAATCTTTTTATTCTAAATTGAGTTAAACCTACTACTGTTCCTACTATTAATGAAAATAAAGAACTCAGTAATATTATAAATGTTCAACTCATTTCAGAAAAACTATTGTTTGTGTAGTATACTATTTGTAATAATAAAATAAAGATAGAAATTTTAGCTATAAGAGCTACAAAAGTAGTTACTATAGTAGGTATAGCATCGTAAACATCAGGTGATCAGAAATGGAAAGGAGCTGCACTTATTTTAAATAAGAATCCTATAGTAAATATAACTAAAGAAAGATTAATGTAATATGGTTTGTATCATAAATCTGAAGAACTTATATCACTTATACTAGTTATAATATATAAACCATCTAAACTAGTACTACCTGAATTAGCATATATTAAACCTGTCCCTAGTAAAATAAAACACGAGCTTAACCCTCCTAATAAAAAGTACATTAATCCACCTGTTGTAGATAATTCTGAATTTCTATAAATAGTACTTAATATATACAATCCATAACTTTGCAATTCAATGGCAAGAAAAATAGAAACTAAATCATTAGTTGACATTAAGAATATAGCACCTGTAATTATAAATAATAAAATTAAAGGGTATTCGGGTATAATCATATGATCTAGTTTCAATCCTATTCATCAACTTAATTTATTTAAATTAAAGTTGTTTAATGAATTTTCAGTTTTAGATAATATAGTACTGATTTGTTCTGATGAGTTTTTTCTATTTAGTGGCTGCGCTATTAAAGGTTGCCCCATTTTTGGTGTAGCACTAATTTTAGTATTATAATATACAAATTTATTTAATACTAAATCTTTTAAAGATGAATATTCCGATACTCACACTTTTCTAGGATAGAAGCTAGTTAATGTTAAGATTAATATACTTACTATAAACAAGAAAATATGGAATATTTGTGTAAGGTTTGTAATTAACAATAAACCTCCATGTAGACCTATACCTTTAGTTACTACAGTTAAAGAGGAAATATCATTTAAAATACAATAAATTAATATTAATATCGCAATTCTATTATATAGAATTGATATATCACGTCTTATATTGACGGCGTTAGAAAGTAAAAGAGATAAAATAGATATTATTATCATTTGATCAATTATATTATGTGTTGTTGAAATTTCAACAGCCTGAGGAGGGAATCGAACTCTCATCTTTAATGTATGAAATTAAGGTTTTAACCGTTAAACTACTTAGGCTTTTATGGGAGGATACCCTGAATCGAACAGGGAACTTACTGTGCCACATACAGTCGCTCTACCGATTGAACTATATCTTCCTTTTAGCAGGGTGCCGGTTAGAGGTTAGATAGCATTTATGCCATAAATAGCACGTTCCAACATTTTAGCAATGCCAAAAATTATACCTATTATTAAAGGTGTTGGTTAGTCGACAAATCCTCAACTAATAACCTTATGTTAATAGGTAATTATGCATACTATTACTTTCCTTATCCTGCTAAATTTTTATAATTAATTTTAATCATTATTTAGTAAAGGCTTTACTAAATATCTTTTCATTAAAAGTCTTGTTACTTTATTAGTCTCAAAATCTTTTAACGCTTTTCTAACAGCTGTTTCTGAACAACCAATACTACGACTAGCTTCACTTATAGAATTAAACACAGTAGTTTCATCAGTTACTGTGTCTAAAACTTTTACTTTACGAGCTTTTAATAAACTATTTTTTAATAAACGCTCTAAATGTTCAGCACTTGAATTATGTTTTTTTAAACGTTCTTGTTCTTTAAGATTTGAATTATGTTTTTTTAAACGTTCAATATGCTCTTGAGTCTTAGCAAATTCTTTTAATTTCTCAATAGTCTCAGGGCTACTTTTGTAACCTTTTCTTGAACCTGCTGCAGGCAAAATATTATATTCAGGTTTTAATAAATCTATATAATATTGTTCTCTAGAAATTAATTCAGATGTTGATACATATTCTAAAATTTCTAAGCTAAAGTTAGAATAACCATATTTTAATATAGCACTATAAATATTGCTTTTAGCTTTTTTAATACGAGATTCTAAATGATTTATAGAATAGTATCCTCTTAATCTATTGTCTAGCATTGCACTACTACCAATATAAGTTTTTTGGTTTACCAGATTTATTCATCTATATATTCCAGATTTGTTTTTATTTTCTTCTAAGACTAATAATTTTTCTGTATCTGCATTTGGATACTTTCTTTCTGGTACAATGGGGTTATTTGAATTGTTTGTTGAATAAAAAGTTATTTGTAATAAACCTTTTAAAGTGAAGTAACTGTTAAAGTTACTTGTAAAAATTGTGTGTTTTGTGTTTGTTTTCATGATGGGGGTTATATATATAATAAAACTGGACTCCCTTGACACAGGACGTTTCAATTCACCTGTCTACCTTTACCAGGCAGGGGTATCATCTTTCTTTTAAGGGGATTAACACCTCGATGGGAACAGTTGTTCATCGTAACTTCGGTTAGGTTGGTCTTACCTTCACTGCGCCTCCTAATACCTTACTGTTAGGACCGGTCACATCTCAGGATAGCGTAGGGGGTTAGCCTAGCCGCTAATTTCTTCTAACAGGTTTATATCCCGACTTGGTTTACTTAGACCAAGGTCTCCTAAAGTGCGGGTTCTCAGTTTTCCACTAAGTTCTTTCAGTTTTGCTTACTAAAACTCTGGATTTTGACTCCAAACGTGGACCTTTTGTCTTTGAACTTACAGTTTATTCTTGTTGAAGCTCTCACTCCACTATATACCATTTATAGGCATCACCTGTTCATTACAGATAGTTAATTTTAAGGCTAAAGCATTAAGATTTCTATTATATAAGTCAAGTTTTCATTAGCATTCTATCAATTGTGCCTAGCGAAGCTCTCTATTTTTTTTTAATAGAAACCGGCTGGCGTAGCAGCACACAAGTAGAAGCAGCATAAAATTTTACTCAATTCAAAATTGTGTTGTATAGTTAGGCTTTATTGAATTAAAGCTTATGTATCGGTAAAAATAAAAATGTTAAGTTTTAATTAAATAGTTAATTATTTTAAACTTTTTTATATATATGGGTAGAGGCAGCCTTATTTAAATTTATCTTTGTACTGTATAAAAAGTCTACTAAAGTTTCTTTTTTTAATACTAAAACTCTTTAAAGTTCGAACTAAAAACCTCCGCTATGCTGAAGTGATTCGAACACTCATTAGTAAATACCAAAAATTTATGACTTACCTATTAGTCAACAGCATATTTTTATATAAAAAGTTTTATCTTTTTTAGTTATTAGCCAACCCTACTACAAACATGCCTCAACAAAAAAAAATAAGTAAAATAATAATTTAATTTATTTAGTATTTTTCTGCCTGTTGTAAGATGAAATCTTACTACTGGCGTCGTCTACAAATAATTACCTAATAAGTTTTTAATGTTAGTATTACTTGCTTTGCTAAATATTTTAACTTTACATTTATTTTAAACAATTATGTTTTTAGCGTAGCAAGCAGCAAGCAACAAAAATCAATAATTGTTTTAACATTATAGGTAGCAAGACTTGAACTTGCACGGCCTAAGCCCCTCCGTCCTAAGCGGAGTCTGTCTCCCTATTCCAGCACACCTATTTGATTATTTAATCAATTTAAATTTTGTGCTAGCAAATCCTTGTTTTTTATTAGTAGGGGTGTTGTAGTGCCGGTTTCTATTTTTTTTTCAAAAAAAAAGGCAGTAGTTTACAGGGCCTACTAAATACTTAAAATATTTAAATTAATTGTAAACTTTTACTGCGCAAGCTAAGCATAGCAAAAAAAAAATTTTTTTTTGTTAGTAAATTTAAATATTTTTGTTGATGTCACTAATAATTCTAAATTTTTAGTTAATTTATAAATTTATGTTACTAATAATTCTAAATTTTTAGTTAATTTAAAAATTTATTTATCATAAATGGTGGCTAAACCAAATGCTAAACGATGCTATCCATTACACTAAACCATTTAAAAGTAATATAAAAATACTACTATCTAGCAACTTCTAGCGCAGCGAGTAAAACCTTTTTAGGTTTTGCTATTCCATTATTACCCTTATCCTAATCCAAAGGATAAGGATTAGGATAAGGATAAGCTTCGCATTAGTTGTTGGATGAAATCCTACTACAAAAATAAGTCTATATATAATATAATCTAGCTATTTAGTTATACTTTTAGCCAAAAGAAATATTTTTATTTTCTATATTAGGACTTGTAGGATTCGAACCTACATTTTAATGATTAAAAGTCATATGCATTCACCATTATACTAAAGCCCCTGCCCGTGGTAAGACTTGAACTTACAACCAAAACAACTTCAACGTTCTGCTCGACCAATTGAGCTTCACGAGCTTATTTGGAGATATCAGGATCCGACCCCGAATTAACGATATGCAAAATCGCAGTTTTACCTATTAAACTATATCCCCTTATATATTTACCTATAAATAACTACAACACCCTGGTTATTAGGGTAGTAATTGCTTCGCTACTACTAATCCTAATCCTAATCCGAAGGATATAAAGATGGATAAGAAGCACCCCTTCCGGTTTCTATTTTTTTTTTCAAAAAAAAAAGGCACAAAGTATGCAACTAATATGAAAATATTTTTAAAATAGTTCTATCTTTAGCTAATACTTATTGGTTGGTAGTAGACCCTAGGGTAAGCTAGGTAAATTTCATAGCTTGCTTGTAGTGGGATAAAATCATACAACCAAAAAATTTTTATACTAATTTTTTAATTATAATAGTTGTGCCTTTTTTTTTTTCAAAAAAAAATAGAAACCGGAAGGTAGGCCCTACTACAACTGGGTAGTCATAGCTCGTGTAGGGTTGTTTAATTTTCTTGGGTACTGCGCAAGCGAAAGAAGCGTCGCTGCGAAGCATAAACTACCCTAATACGGAGGATAAGCTTTGCTACTTTCATTCATTTATTTAAATTATCCGAAGAAGGACTTGAACCTTCAAGACCAAAAGTCTACAAAGCTTAAGTTTGTTGTGTTTGCCAATTTCACCATTCGGACTATGATAACTATGTATCTATTCCAACACTAAGGTAATTTAATAGTAGCTACTTCTAAAGTGAGTTGAACTGTTATCCCTGCAAGCTCGTTGCTTTACCTGTAAACAAATATAGGGTCAGAATTTAAGGCTGAAGTGATTTGAACACTTGATATCACTGTTATGAGCAGCGCACTTTACCAACTAAGTTACAGCCTCTTTTATAATTATAATATATAAATATTTTATTATAAATTTTTAATATTAGTAGCTTGCTTGCTATAAAAATTACTTTAACTTTCTGTTTTGGTTGCTTACATAAAGAAGCATGCTACTTTGTGCTATGCTGATGTTTTTCTAGCCTAGTTGTAGGGTAGTAATTGCTTCGCTACAACAACCCAACTGGTGCGCTAGCTACTAAGAATATTAATAAAAATGGTTATATTATCTAATAACCAATATTTTATGGCTGCTGGTGGGTACCCAACCAAAGCTAAAGTTTTTAAATACGCGGATACAAGACTTGCACTTATATCTTTCGGGCATGAACCGAATATGTTTCTATTACACTAACCCGCTTAGACTAGGCAGGATTCGAACCTGCGATGGTAGCATTGAAAGAGCTATGTCGTAACCACTTGACTACTAATCCTTATTAGCTCTGCTTTACTAAGTAAGTATCGCACTTACTTCATTTTATTTATTTGATTACAAAAATTGCATTACTTTTAATAAGGATTAAGCCCTGCGTAGCACAAAACGCATATTTAAAAATTTTATTTGCTACCAACAAACTAAACATTTGGTTTATGATTAATAAAATCTTTTTAAGTTTTATTGCTGCTGGTGCTAGTTGTAGATCTTATGCGAAGCATTAACTAGTGAAACCACCCTAGCCTGCAAAACAGCGAGTAATCTTTACTCAATAAAATAGCCCAGTGGGAGACTTGCACTCCCGTCAATTGGTTACAAAACAATTGCATTAACTATCTATGCTAACCAGGCTTTAAGTTTGAAAAACTGGTATTTATTAGATCAATTTTTTCTTATCCTTCAGTAGCTTGCTTGCTTGCTTGCTTGCTAGCTAGCTAGCTAGCTACTGCCGCGAAGCAGTACCCAATAAATAAACAAATATCGATATATTTATAAATAGTTATTTATTAAATTAGTACTTTATTCTTTAAAATCTCGGGATTCTTACGGATAAAGCCTATAATTATTTCGTAATAGTCTATTACGCATATTTAAGAAATATCTTAAGATAAGCTTCGTGCCTATATGCTTTCAGCACTTATCCTTAACTAATTTAGCGTTCCTGCCGTGCTTATGCTATATATTTATCTTAGTGAAAGAAACATCCCTATGTATAAAATACAGATATATATAAAATTATATATATTTAATATTTGGGCACATAAACAACAGGTAAACCATAGATTAGTAACTATAATTTAACCTTTTTACAGTTAAATTCTTCTTGTTCCTTTCGTACAAAAGTTTGTTCTTATTTTATTCTAATTTCCTCTAGAAGATAGAAACCATACTGTCTCACGACGTATTTAACCCAGCTCATGTAACTTTTTAATCGACGAACAGTCGCACCCTACATAGTTCCTGCCATAGCAAAACCAAATTAATAATTTATAACAAATTAATAATCTGATAACAAATTAATCATGTCATTAAACCAGATCTCTTCTACTATTCATTCCATCTTTTATTTTTTGAATCTGTTCCTGGGTTGATGCTTCGCAGAAGATCTACCCACTAATGTTAAATGGTGTTTATTTTTAATTATTTCTAGCGAAGCTACTGCTTTTATAAAGTCTAAATAATCGAAATACTTTATTCCTTGGACAGGATGATTAATAAATAGAGGTAAAATAATATCAATTAATTCTGAAAAATTTACTACTCTAAATACAAATGTATTTCTGTTAAGATAGACAGAACCAACTTTAAAATAATTGGCTATTGCTTTCATTAATTCTTCATCTCTCTAACCCCCCCCCCCCTAGCTTGCGCAGGGGGGGGTAATGCTGAGTTAGATTAAATTCTAATTGAATTTTCTTGTTTAGTTTATGATTAGGTGAGTTTAAAACTCTTATCATAAAACTACCTTCAGCTGAAGTAAAACCAGCTAATCATCCCGGAGCTATTTTATTTGAATTTGTAATAATTGGTCTATCCTTTAGTATTATATCTAAGAAAGCTTCTTGTAATGAACTAGGTAAACCTTTATTCATAGATGCTTTACATGATACAATTTCATTTAAACCATTTGTAGGCGGAGCCATTAAATGAGCTTTACTTCTTATAAATTCCAATATATTTTTAAATAAAATGAAATCCGCTTGTTTCTGTGTTAACAATGGATAATTATTTAGATGATTTTCAATTATTAATAAATCTTTAGGTGAATTTACATAATATTGAACACCATTTACTCCTTTTTTTTTTAATAGAGATCCCTATCCTTTGGATACTACACCAAAATAAATTTTAATTTGTTCTAGTAAAGCAAGATCTTTTTTATTTGCGAAGCTAGACCAATAGAGAATGAAGTTTTAATTTGTCATCCACTTTTATAAGATTTATCTTTAATAAAAGTAACTGAAAAACTTCCTTCACCATCTATAAATCCACTAACAAAGTCAGGATCTAGTTTCAACTCATAATTTTGGCTTGTGTCTGTTCGAGTCACACTAGTAGAATAGTATCTGTTTAATAATTTAGAAAGGACTTTGCTTTTATAATCTCTTTCGAGACCCATTAGAATACACCTTAACATTGGAGCTTTAATATTTTAAGAGCAGTTTCCAATGCAACTACCGTCTACTCGTTGCTCTTTTACAATAATATTTTTATTTATTACTGACTTAGATCCGCGATAACCCATTTCATTTTCAATCATCTTTTGACTTATTACTATACCTGAGTAATTAGTTCAGCCACTCATATATTTTCATATATGGTTTAGTACCAGAAGCTTTAGGGTGTCCCCGGAGTTTGATAGTTTATGACACAAAATATGGTATCCTACACCATAATGCATCCATGAGGATAAGTTAAGCCGACATCGAGGTGCCAAACCGCGCACTCATTTTGTACACTCTTGCGCAAATTAGCCTGTTCTATTTGTTATCATTTTATTTCCATTTTTTTCAAAATGGTTCAGACTATGTCTTCATTTTTATTTTACACATATTTTAGATTTTTCCTTAATATTTTTACATTTTATTATCAATAAATAGAACAGCAAATTACTAAATAATTTTTATTTATTTATATCTGCCTTTATTTACTACTATACACAATATTAAAATTTTATTTTATTAGTAATTATAGTATATTTTTATAGTTTACGTATATCTTAAACTAAAGCTAGTTAATTATGGTTTATTAAGATCTTCCTGAAATTCATCCTTTTACGGCAAAGGCTCCTACACGTCTTTTAGATGCAACCATAGAATATGCTACATTTGGATTTTTATTTCCTCTAAAACTTGGTACAGATAATTTTTGATATGAAGACTCTATATTTTTTAATCCACCTTTTCATTTTAGATTATACACAGAACGATCAGCTCTATATCTTTTAGTTAATCTTCCTTTAACTTCAAGTCTAATTCCTCCCATATTTTTATAACCTATAGAATTAAAGATTAAATTATGAATTTTATTATTATCTTTATTTGTTTTACCATTATTATAACTTTCATTTAATAATATGTTGGTTCTTGCTTCGCAGTGGGACACCCTACCAGGAGCAACTAAATTATTATTTAAATTAGAAATTAAATTTAAATCTTTAGTACCCACTAAGGCGTAGCTGAGATCAATATTTTTTGATAAGTTATATAAAGTTCTTTCTTTTATAGTATTTATTTTAGGTAAATATGCTCTATTTAATATACTAAACATACTTTTTATATAATTTATATTTTTTTTTTTTAATTTTAAGGCTAAAGCATTAGTAAAAAGATCTGTATTATATGCAATAGATTTTAAGTTTATTATATTATATTGTATTTTTTTTCCAATTATTTTATTTAAAATATTACTTAATACAGGTAAAAGTGTTAATTTATTAAATTTATATTGATTAAGAGAATACATTAAATCATATTTTCTTAATAATTTTAAATATGTTTTTCAATATTTACCTATAATTACACTTCAAATTTTTTTTAAATATAGATTTTTTAATTTTAAAAATTTATTTAAATATTTAAATTTATATTTTAAAAATTTAGATTTAGTTATTTTATCTGAAATAAAAATATATTGATCTTTATGTTTATTGAATATATCATATATTTTTGACATGTTATTTTTATATAATAAAAAATAACGTTTTATTAAGTTTTTACTTATTTTTTTATTTATTTTTAAATATTTTTTTTTTAAAACTTTTTTTTCTCTATTTACTGTGAATAAAGTAATAATTGCTTTATTATTTGTATGTTTAATTTCTGCATTACTTACATATATTCTTCTAAGTAATCTACGTCTTTTTCTACGAAGCAATAATATAAATTTTTTATTAGGCTCACCTACTAAATATTTTTGATCTTTAAAATATAAATTAAAATAACTTTGAATTATTTTATTTATATTTAAATCATTAATAGGTATATTTTTTAACATATTTTTATTATAACAATAAATAATATTTTTTCATTCTTTAGAAAAAGCAGGTAAATTATTTGTTTTTTGAGTAGTTACTATGTTATTATTTCCTACTTTTTTTCTTAAAACAATTGTTTTAGGATTATTTTTTAAATTATTTTTAAATATGTAGTTGGCTGTCATTTGCTGATCCAGAGGATAAGAAACCCCTACAGCGCACATATTTTCTTTCATTATAATTTCTTTATTACGCATATTAACACATAATTAATTTATTTTATTTTTTTTTCTTTAAAATATGCTTAATAAAAATGTTGGGTGGTATAAAAGGATTATTGTATATGCATATCACTCACCTTATAGTCGTTGAACGTTTTTATCTTATAATATATGCTAAGATAAACTTCGCTTCAAGTTTACTATTATTAGTAATTCTTGAAATTTACCCAATATGTATTAATAATTTTACTTAAATAAAATATTAAAGGACAAACATCCCTAGCGTAGCTTTTCCAATAATCCAAGATCTTTCCTTGTTGTATCTTGTGATCCTATGCCCTGCTTACGCAACTGTAAGATTTGTCGATAATCAAACAGTAAGGCAAGATTTAGCCGTTGAGCTTTTTAAATATTAAACACATAACCATTATAAATAATAATAGCTAGAAAATATTAGAAATTTCATAATATTTTCAATTATCTCTAATTTCTATATAGTAAAAATCTTACCTAATTTTAAATATATATACATAAAATGTAAATATAAATAATTGTATATGATTAAAAATAGTTAAAACTACTTAAAATAACAAACAAAATAATTAGAAATTTTTAGACACTCCTGTTTACTCTTTACAGGGTCTGTGCCCCACATAAACTGTCCCCTAGCGATAGTTCCTTACCAAAGGTTACTTTTCTATTTAAAAATAGAAAAGTTGAATTAGGTTAATTTACTAAATAATTAAAAATTTAATTAAATTAATAAACCAATTCATTCATATGAAAAAAAAATAAAGGTTTCTCATTAATATATTTATCAATTACCTTATATTCTGAAAATCGTTTATCATATTCTATAATTAGTGACAGTAAAGCTGCATAGGGTCTTCTCGTCTAACTAGAGGTAAGCAGTATCTGCACTGCTATTCCAATTTCACTGAGTCAATCGTAGAGACAGCTGTTGTATCGTTACACCATTCATGCAAGACCGCATTTAACGGCCAAGGCATTTCGCTACCTTAGGACCCTCACGTTAAGGCCGCCTTTAACCGGGGTTTCCGTCTACATCAAATATTAGCATATTCAATTATATCTGTTAACCAGCCGGCACCGGGCAGATATCACACTTTATACTTAGATTTTTTATCTTTCAGCAAAGTGCTGTGTTTTAATTAAACAGTCGTACAACATTATTTCATGCTTCTTCCTTTTTACTTGATATTAATCAAGAATAATGAGCCCTCCTTATTCCGAAGTTACGGTAGTCAATTTGCCGAGTTCCTTTCGCTCCACAAATTTTATCCTTGGTCTATTAAGGATTAGGCTAATGTGGTTACCTAAATTTGGATATAGAATTACTAGCTTGCGCATTAAATTTAATTATTAATTTAATATTAATAACGGTTGGAATTCATTCCTAATTTAATACAACGAATTTGTTCTAAACCATCTTTATTAAGATGAGCTTTAGATTGCATTAGACCTGCTACTTTTACAAAATCATTAAAGTCGTCTTTTTTGGCTCCCTCTAAAGGGTGGGCTTGGAAAAACGGTATAACATATTTTGTAATATCAACTAATCCTGTTATCATAAAATCCAGGACTTGTACAGTTGGAGATTGTTTGTAAACTTTTCCAACTGTGAATATATTTGTAAAGTTTTCTAGAGCAATATTTCTTTTATCTTGTGTAATTTTAAATATTAATTTTACTCCTTCACCCAATATAGTATCTTTTCTTTTGTATATGTTTACAAAAAACATTCCATCTCCTTCTACAAAACCTGTTACTCAGTAAGGATCATAAATTGAAAAATCTTCTCTTACAGGTTTTTTAACTGGATTAATTGTGGGAAATAAAGATAGAATAGATTTAGACATAGTACCAAAATTCATAGAAGCTCTAATATTTACAATTTTAGTTAATCCTTGCAGAGTTAAATGTTCTTGATTAATTATTAACTCTACAACTTGTTTAAACAACTGAAGATCTGTTCATTTGTCTGTAATTAAAGGATAAGTTTCTAAATGTTTTAAAATAATTTGTATATCTTTAATAGAAGAAACTGTATAAACTACTGCGCCGTCACTACGCATAGTTACTATTCCTACCCCAAAGAAATCTCTTATTCTTTCTAGAAGTAGTTTGTCTTTTTTATGCAGAGTTATTTGGAAAATTGCTCTTACATATGCACCTATTTTTGAAGTTGAACTTTTTATAATAGAGATATGAAAGCATCCTTCTGCGTCAATAAATCCTGATATGTAATTAGGATTAAGTTTGTTATTGTTTAATGAAGAAATATATCTTGCATTATGTAATAGTAAATTACTATTAATTGATTTATAGTTTTGAAAAATTCTTGTCATAGCTTTTGTATATATTAAAAAATTTTGCTCTAAGCGTTATTTATTCCGCTAAAGCAAACCAGGTTCTTTCGTTTGGCTTATTGTTCACCTTTCCATACCTGGATATTTATGCCCGTCTTTTTGAATTTATCAGACCCTCCGGTTTTCTCCGTCCGATATACGTATTAGTGGTTTCCATGTTATCTTGTCGAGCGCCATCTTATAAATATACCATAGGCTCTTTTTCAATCCGATTGCACGCATTTCTGCGGAGGTGGATGCCTTACCTTCTGTAGTGATTCTTTTCAGACATACGTTATTACTCGGAAACGTTATAACCATATCCTTATTAATTTGTATTCTAAGTTTGATGGATGACCGGATTGGCGTTTCAGTTACGTGCTATCTGCTTGCACACCCTATTTTGTCCATATTGTTTTTCCGGATTATGTTTAGAATACGTTTAGGTCCGGCGCCCTTTGTTTGTTGCTGATTTAACGTTTAGCATTACGTGTAATTTTTCTATCCAAATTCCAAGTTTCCTTGGGGGCCAGAGTACACCTTATAATATAATAAATATATTAAAGAACCGTCTACTCGTTGCTCTTTTACAATAAGAATTTCACCTCTTATTGACTTAGATCCGCGATTACCCATTCCTATTACTAGAATCTACCTAACTTGTTACTATCCCTGAGTAATTAGTTCAGCCACTTATAGCCTTTCGACTATAGCTTAGTATTAGGAGCTTTAGGGCTTCCCCGGAGTTTGATTCTTAAATTCGCAATGTGGGGAGCCTAACCCCACTTTACGATTGTTAGCTCATTTACGCCTTCGTATTCTCTACTAACTTACTTGTTTCAGATTCTAGGTACGGTTATTTTATTTGTTGTTAATAACAAATATATTACTATTTTTCCAGCACATTTTACACTAAAATGTTGTTTTTAGTAATAAAGATTTTCTCATCGTCTAAATCTTTAGATTATATAAACTTAGAGGCCGTTACTTAATTACATCCATAAGTTTTAGGCGGAAAATTTTCTTTTAGTTACTCATGTCACCATTCTCACTTGAGTTAAATTATTATAATTTTATTTAAAAAATAAAACTCATATTTTAGCTCAACGTTCTGCTACCCCATTTAATTACAATAATTTATATTATTATAATATGTTATGGACAAGGTTTCGGTATATTGTTTAGATCCGTTATATTTTCGATGCTTTTATAATTTAACAAGCGCTCTGTTACGAGATCATCAAATTATGGCTGCTTCTAAGCCTATCTCCTTGTCGACTTAAATAAAAACCTTCTTAATTTCACTTAACTAATAATTTCGGACACTGGCCATTAAATTTATCATACAAATATAAAACCTTCTATCAACACTATCTATTAGTATTCATACCAGATTTTATACGACGAATCTCTTCTATACCTGAAAGTGTTAAATGTTTACCTTCCTGCATAAGATCCGCCACTTTACATCAATCCTGAAAATCTTCTAATTTTACTCCTGAAATAGGATGTTTTAATAAAAAAGGAATAATTTTAGTCATAATGTCAGATAATTTTCTTACATTATAATTAACCACTTCTCTTGAAGTTTCCTCCATACTTCCACAGCCTAAATAAGTTTCAAAACTTTTTAGTAGTTGTTTATCTCTAAGATGTTGAGTCAATGTAAAACATAGTCATACTTGATATCCACATGAGTGAGACGAAGATTTTTTTATGTTTACAAGAAAACATGCTTCCGCACTTGTAAATCCTGCAAACCATTCTGGATCTGGTACTATTCTTTCTTCAACTAAAGGTCTTACCACTGATATTACTTCAGGGAAAGCTTCCTTTAGATTATCATTTATTCCTGTATTAAGTGAAGCTCTTATACCTACAATTTTTTTTAATCCTTCCATCTTTAAATGTTGTTTAGTTTTCATTAAATCAAATGTCATTTTAAATAGAATAAAATCTCCTAGTTTCTGTGTAATTAAAGGGTATTTATTAAAATGATCTATAATTACTTGTAAATCTTTAAAAGATTTAACACGATACTGAAGAGTATTTATACCATGTTTAGTTATATAACCGACACCAAAATAATTTTTTATTTGTTCTAAAATATTTAAATCTTTTTTATGTAAGGTAATTGTATATATTAATTCTACTGTTCAACCAATTTTTGAATTATTATTTTTTTGCACTCCAACATAAAAACAACTTTCTCCATCGGAAATTCCAGTAATAAATCAAGGACTTAATTGAACTGAGGAATTATCCTGCTGCACGTTCATAGCAGAAATACGACTTGTAGAATAAGAACGTACCTGTGTAAAGTTTATTTGCTTAGATGGGACTTTAACTTGATAATTTCTTTCGAAACCCATTAGAGTACACCTTAAACTTATTAAAATAGCTAGAAATATTTTAATAAATCAACCACCGTCTACTCGTTGCTCTTTTACAACTACAAACATATTTTTAAAAAATGCCATTGTACCTGTATTATTTACCATGCCTGTAGTTGATTTAGATCCGCGATAACCCATTTCACTTTCGATCATCTTCTGACTTATTACTATACCTGAGTAATTACTTCAGCCACTTATATATTTTCATATATAGTTTAGTATCAGAAGCTTTAGGGTGTCCCCGGAGTTTGATGATTTTAAACAGGCACATGAATGCAGCATCCCACGCCGCAAAGCACCTTAACTCTTGTTCTGGGCTGTTTCCCTTTTGACATACACGGAGATATGACTTACTGTATTAAATAAGCCAAATCTTTCTCCCTAAACCGTTTACACTAGGCTAGTATTTTGGCTAACTAGCTTTGCATAAACTATCCATTTAGACAACAGGTTAATTAAACCTGATCTCAACCAAACTATGATTGAAATTAAAGTAATTTATATAATTATAATACATATGTGTATATACTGCCTACTAATTCTGTGAAACACGATAAAGTTGTTTAATAACACTTTTTCTATTTATTGCGTTTCGTATAGCTTGTCTTTTTATACCCAAATATTCCGCAGCTTTGGTTAAAGTGGGAAATTCTAATTTTTCATTAGTTTGAATATTTAATAATGTAACAGACACCCCCTCACGCTCTGTAGTTTTAGCTGTTATATTAGCTAAAGCTTCCGGTGTAAGAGGATTCTGTTTTTTATAGTTAGTTGTGGCAAGAGATAATTTATTTCTTGTTTCTTCACTAACTTCTTTTCCTAAATGAACTGAAGATAATAAATCTTTATGTTCTTTACTTATTTTTTTTAATTTAAACTTTGCAATATTTTCAGCACTATGTTTAAATCCTAATAAAGAATAAGCCTGTTTTAATACATTATATTCAGGTTTTAATAAATCTAAATAATATTGTTCTCTTGCAATAAGCTCATCTGCTCTGCAATATTCTAAAATTTCAAATCTGAAATTATTGTATCCATGTTTTAGTAAAGCAGCATGAATAGGTCTAGAGTTTCTTTCTAACTCACTTTGGTTATAATAATCACCAACTCTTTTTGATAAATTTAAACCACTACCCACATAAGTATTGTTGTTTAATTTATTAACTCAACGATAAATACCTGATTTGTTTTTATTTTCAAATTTAATAGTATTTTTATCTAATAATGCGTCATTATAACATTTTACAGGTGTTATAGATCCTGGGTTAAAATTATTGTTGTTAAAAAAATTCATTTTATTAGTAATATAATTAATTAAAATATTTATACTTAGAGCATACAATTTAAAAAAGGCGGGCTATATCCAGCGCCTATATGCAACCCACTCTAAGTATTTAAAAAAACTATACATTTAGAACTAAAGCTTGCTTTAGCTCTAGATATATATACTGCATTATATGCAAATCATTAAAAAAGTTTATGTTGTTTATAAATTACTTTATTGCCATTGCATCCTTTCAGATGGGGCCTGACTATATCTTAAGCATTATTAATTCCTAAATCAGAACTAATAACACCAACCACCATTTAGTCGATGAACTGCACACCTCTTACCCGTAATGAGAGGCAATAGGTGCTTGGCTGCGGATTACCCATTAATTTACATT